>CM021100.1:724802158-725389650 GCA_007115665.2 Sequoiadendron giganteum
GAGAGAGGAGTGATTGACTGAGAGACTTGAGAGAGATAGAGGTGGAGAGAGCGAGAGGGAAAGAAATAATAGTTAAATATTTTATAAATTGGTAATATATATATTTAATTATTTATGGATTAACTAAAATATTGAAATAATATTTAAATATTATACATTTAATAATATATTATATATTAAATACATAATTCGGTAAGAGATTACCATAAATTGTATATTAAATATATTACATTATAAACTTTATTGGATATTATATATATATTAAATTATAAACTTAATTGCATTTTTAAATAATATATTAAAGATTGTATAAATTGTTTTAAAACTGATCTAAAAGATATCATATATCGAATTCAAATCCGATATCGGATTCAAATCTGATATCCGATATTCTGACACAAAATTTAATGCCTTGGTATTAGGCTCGGGATTTGGTTCGGACCTGCCAATCCTAAAAGTCAACACGTAAAACGTGTTTAAGAACTTACCTTGTTTTTCCAGACTTCGCCCATGTGGCTGATGACTTTTATTTTACGTAAAATTGATAAAACGAAAAGGGTTTGTAAAGGAGCTTCTCAACTTTTTACCAGTATAAATTATATTTTCTTTAGAATCTAATAAATAATAATTATTTATTTTTTATTAGAATTATGACTAAAGTCTTGATTGATAGTCTGATAGAAAAACATCTATAACTTTCAAACGGTATCACATTTTTTGAATCCAAAACATGCGTCACATTCTATGCTTCGCATGCTATAGGATTAAAAAAAAAAAATGAATTCCATTAAGTTTTGACCAAGTTAAGGTGGTCAGACATACGAGTTTTAATATTTTTAAAAAGTTGTAATAACATATTCATAATTAATTATTTATTTGAAAAAAAATTACAAAAAAATATGCATCACATCCGGACATGAGTCCTCTACTTATATCTAAAATTTTATAAAAAAATATTATGATTTTATTATGGTTAGGGTGGTCAGACAGACACCTAATTTTTATTTTTTCCCTGAAATTTTAGTACTACTGCATTGAAATTTCAAATTTTCACCAAATAGATTTTTTTTTTTACAAAAATTAACCTAGTAGTTTAGAAACTACATTCAATTTGCCATAGATTCTATTCTTACATATTTTTGAAATAATATAGATAACTTATTCAAATTTTTATGTCAAGTTTCCCAACTCTGATTTTCTGAATTTTCATTGCCACTTAAGGACCTGTTTTTTCCATGATGATCTTGCACATACCCTTGATGGGAATTCATAGTAAAAGAACCAATTACCAGGGAAAACTACTAGTAATAGATAATGAATGATAACCTCTAAAGTTTTGATCTAAACTAATACCGTGAAAAATAAAATATCGATCTCAAAATAGGGCTTGGAATAAGGTTGAAACCTTAAGCTAATATGGATGAAGGAGAGGGAAAATATAGATTAAAACCTAAGGAACTTGTAAAGGAGATAAATAAATTGTGATAAATATTAATTTGATACCTAAGAGGGAAATGAGATCAATTAGATTAGAAATTAGCACTAGAATAAGAACAAACCCTAGAGAAAACCCTTAGGTGATATAAGATCAATCTAGTTGACCAAAAATGTAGGGAAATAAAGTACTAGTTAATCCTTGAGGTCCCTAAAAGTATAAATCTATCTAACAAATTATATATCAAAACATGAATAAAATGTAAATAAATAAATAGACTTGAGTACGATAATGTAATGATAAAATCATAAATGAGAACGAGAAATAGAGGTTTTCTTAGGTATTTCACATGATTGTTCCTTGATGACTAGCACATAATGTAGACTAGTATCAAATTTAAGATTGTGAAAATGAGTATAAATTATGGTGATGAACTAAATTCTAGTATTATGTGAATCTCTAGATAAAATTGTTTCCATAATTCTAACTACTTTCCATGATTCTATCCTTTTGTCATGATCTGATCCTCTACACTTACAAATCTAAAAAATAAATTTCTTTTACTTAATATACGAATACACACGATGCGGTGTTGAGGAACACCTTTAGGAAATTTTTAAGGAAGGATTGAAGTTTGATAATTTATTGTGCCTTAGTTAAACCCTTTGTTGTTTTTCACAATGTTGAAAGCACATAAGACAATGATGCAAAATACCTACAATGATGTGTTGCTCTAGTAACTTCTCATACAAAGTTATCAATTCCTTTCTCTTTCAAATGCCTCTTTCATGTGTCTCCCTAGGGTTTCTCTATAAATACACAACCTTAGATGCTCAATTCTAAAGGTTTGGTGCACAAATTGATAAGTAACATTTGGATTCCAAAATTGATGGTTTTAAAAATTGAAAAAAATGAATTTTAAAAAAGGGATATGATTGCATGTGTGGTTAAGACTAGGGTCCACAATTGTACCCACAATCATGCCTATATCAAAACAAATCCCTAAAAGATTCTATTGCTTCAATTATGAGAACAAATTATTAACAACTTAATGAGATAAGCATGAAATTCAAAACCACCTTAAACACAAAAATGAGATAAAGTGAATACTAAAATAATATATTCCAAACAAAACCAAAAGAAATACAAAGCATGGGGAAAAAAATATTCTATAATTTTTCAAGATAACGATGAACCTAAAAGAATATGAATAAAATAAAAATAAATCACCTCCACTAAAACCAGCACCAAGAGATAATGCATTTAGGCAACAAAATATAATATAGATTTCAATAATACAGTTAAAGATGCACTGGATTGCTTAAACAGCTAGTATTCCACTTGGTGAATATAATACCAAGAATACCATTAAAAAGAAAAAGGTAAGTCATGACAGTCATCATCTCATAAAAATTCTCATATCATTATTAAGTACAGACAGATGCAATCAACATTCGGCAATATTATTAACTAACTCTGGGCAACATTATGCCTGCTTGCTGTGCTTTTGTACAATGTCTGATTGGATAATTAGACGCAGGCAAAGCAAATGAAAAATTACCAGTAAGTAGTCTAACAAGCCTTCACTTGACAGCATGACAAACTAAATCATATTTCAAAGGAAAGTAAAATCTTAGTCTCCTCTATGATAATCTTACAGTGGGTATAGATCAAATCCCACATAGTGTAGACCATATTTTGTATACATAGTAGGTTTGTCAAATCTTTATCAGAATTAGAGTGGGCACAGATCAAGTCCCACAGTTTGTGCAATTGCAGGCCTTGGGAGTGAAAGCACATACACCATAAGGCTTGTCAGGAAGGCCGCAGGTTATGGAGTAACAGCAAGCAGATGTTGTGCATATGCTCTTATTGCTCTCACTGGCACAGCATGTACACCCTGAACATAGCTGAAAAGGTGCCAATTTTCTTCTCTTGTTATCACTTTCCCATGCCCAAGGCATATACTTTATTTCTGGAACTGGGATCAGCTTCACATCATTTCTCTTCTCGACACTATCACTCTCGTTAGCCCTTATGTTCCCCACATACATTCCCTATAACAATTGAAGAACAAAATTATTCATAGGAATCAATTCTGTCATGAAACCTTGCTGGGAACTTTTTCATGATGGAGACCAAATAAATCTAGTCTAGTATTTTGAGAGCTCATTAATCTAAAAATAACCAACAAGATGCTAGCTTTTTTAACTCTGTCAAAAGAATAATAAACATTATAGAAACCCATAAGAAGAAACTTGTAATCATTATAAATCAATAAGAAGAAATTTAGAATTAAAGACAGAATCTCTGTCGAATATTTTCAGATATGTAAGTTTTTTTCTTCATTGATGTTTTGGGTCACACTCATGATCTATTATCAGAATAAGCGAACACAAGAAGAAAATAGAATGTGATCCAAAAAAAACTTACAGTCTAAACTAAAAATATTCAATCAAACTTGAAATTCTTAGGGTTTTTTTTTTTTTTTGGCTGGCCCCATCTCTCCAACTCAATATGCAACAGCCTTCACCAATATTTCTCTCAAAATCTCTATAAGTGAAATAAATCAAGATTTATTGAAGATTTTTGCCAACTTACCTGCTGGTCTTGTGCTGCAGTAAACCATACACTGAAATCTGAAAAATTCCAAAACTTCCATGAGATGAAAACCGAGTAACAGTAACAATTAAATTCAGCCTTATGAACAGATCTACAATCCATTGTTATGATAGTCTAAGTCAGTACCTGACAATGGCCAGAAGACCATGAGGAGAAACAGGAGGAGGAGCACATGATGAAGAAAAGCTTGAGCTTGTGCTGCCATGAGTACTCAAAAGAAATCCACAGATGAAGAGAAGAGGAGGGAATGAAAAGGAGAAAGTATGTCAGCAAACAAGGCATACCAAGCAGAAGGGCAAGAGAAATGTCCTGTGGTGATGTGAAAGCAAAAGGGAGACGGGGCCCATGAATAGATTCCTGGGTTTTAGTGGTGCTCCTCTTCTATTTCAACAGCTGGAGATGAGAGATCCAATGGAGGAGAGCACATTCCCTCCTTATCTTTCGTTTTCATGTCCTCGTGAAAGTTCCCACTTCGAGTGGTACTCATTGCCTCCCACGTCCACCTCTTGTCCAAACTTATCATGGGAGTTGCTCAGGTTGGAAGATTTTTAAAAAATTCAAAGACCTGTAGCTACCACGTGTATTCATGATCATAATTAAGTGGGTTTTTTATGTTGACCTGCCCACCCGTTATGGTGCGGGCGAGTTACGCCGAGCGGGGAGTCCGTGCACTCGTGAATCATAATCCTCTTTGTCAATCGTATTGTGTTTGAAAGCATAAAATAATTATAAGAGTCTAGCGAATAGAACATACGTCTCCTTCCAAGATTGTCTGTAATCATGGCCGGATTTGTTATAAGGATTGTCATATTGTCTGACTGTAACTTTCTGTCTACAACCTTTCTCAACTACCCCTACTCTTTCAGTGGGATGACCCTGCCAACAATGCCACATACGTTGACGCAAGTGAGGGTTCATTGTGTAAACAAACAAAAAATGTTTTACATATGTAAGAGTTCCAAGTAAAAGCTTAGTTTTTACCTGCAGTTTCAAGGAAGGAGCATGTTTGGTTTTGATTTTGTATATTAATGGTATGGAGTGTAATATAATGGTATAAGTGTGTTAACAAGAATTATTGAAGAGTTGATATATATTTTGAAAATATTAAAACATCAATAGATATTTGATCTAATGGTGAAGTTGAATAGTTTTGAATGGGTTCACCACAATTAAGTCATGCTAAGTGCAAGACTTCGACATCATAAGGGATGAGGTCAGAATTGTGTTCTAGGCGAATTTGGTAGAATAGATGCCTCTCAAGGTTTCAACATCATAAGGGATGAGGCTAGGATTGTGTTATGGGCGAATTTGGTAGAATGGATACCTCTCAAGGTTTCGATGTCATAAGGGATGAGGCCAGGAACAATGCCCTAGGCAAATTTGTCAAAAAGGATACCCCTCAGTCCTTAGCTCTCAACTAAAGAAGTTTCAACCTAAAAACTAATGCTCTTGAATTATCAAATAGCTAAAAGTTATTTGTGGAGGATATAAAATCCTCTAGTTGAGGATATTAAATCTTCCATTGAAAACAACAACTCTTGTTTATAAAATAACTCTTAAATACATAAAAATAACTTTTGAAGTAAACAATGTAAAATAATTATAAAATAAAATGACTTAAATAAATAAAATATTTTTTTCTAGATATAAAGTAGGGGAGAGGACCCAGTACCTAAGCATGTTTCAATAGTTGTGATAGTAGTTGTTTATATAATGCCTAATATTTTTATCAATATTGGACCAATAGTCATGACTTTAAAGTTGTTAGTGTTGATGATGACTATCCATAATTAAACAAAATGTATTCCTTTGATCTAAAAAGCAACCAATCATGTGATTCCACATCAGCGCTCAATAAAACATGTTGTGAATGCACAAGTATTGGTCTCACTTATTTTTTGTGCCTTTTTGGACACCTTGACAAAAAGCATGCTGATGTGGCATCATATTTGATGGTGTGGCCCTGAAATCTTAGTTATAAGCAAGGGACTTGCCAAGTAAGCTGCTGTAAAAAAATGGGAGTGATTTGAAATTTCTACATAGGATAATTAGAAGCGCAAAGTTAGGGTGCACAACTACTGGGTCCTCTCCCCTAGTTCTTCAAATAAAAATAAAGCAAACAATATAATAAATGTCATTCAAAACATAGTACAATGGTTAAATCATGGCATTATTGTTGTAGTTACCAAGGTTTAAACTCCCATTGGCCTATTGTGATTGTAGGCATTGTGCTCTCCCTAATTCATTATGTTTGTGGGTTTGAACATTCGAGTTGAAGTTGTTGGCATTTATGTCGGTGATTTCATGCTCCAAACTTTTACTAGATTCACATGTTCTCAAATTTTGTGTCCATATTTAGTAACTAAACTTGTGAGTTTGGACTATTCACATTAATGTAATGTAGTCATGCCAAGGATAGGATCCCCATTTGTGTCCTCACATGGGTTGGGTCAAGTTAAAAATTCCTATGTTACCAATAAAACAAGAGAAAATTGAATAAAATGAAATCATTTTTAAATAATTGTAAAGTAAATAAAAACAACTCTTCAAATAAAACATAAATAAAGTAAACTATATAAAAAAATTTAAATAGTTTTCAAAATAAATAAAATATTTCTTTAGTAAGTAAAAATAGTATGCCTATCGTCAATAGTGACATGGTGTGATGGTTAAGTTGATGTATTGTTATTCTTGCCAGCAAAGTTCAAATAAAAAAAATAGTATGCCTATCTTTAAAAAAATCTACGTAAAAGACATGAGAGATCGTTTTCGAGGTGTTTATTTCATTGAAATTGTAGTAAAAGATAGACAACTCGAGAATAATATCTCTTTGTATCTTTTACATAGATTTTTTAAGATAGATATGCTAGTTGATGGAGAATATCTAAATTATGTTGGTTTCAATATATATATTTTTAATAATATTTGTGATTTGTATGCTCTTGATATTTAATGATAAGAAAGTAAAGTAATTCAACAAAGGTGGATTAGGGATTTTAATGAACCAAATTACTATAATTTTTACATCTTAGAAGTTAAAATTTTTAGTATATATGTTTCTAAGTATGTTTGGTATTTAAAAAGAATAAGAACTACAAGACAATATAAATGTTGTAAACATCCCTTTTAACTGTTCTAATCATTTGGGCAAGGTGGTTAAGGCCTTTTCCATCAACCTTGGCTCTAATACCAACTAATCGCTTTACCAAAGCCTCAATTGTCTGTTGGGATTCGCTCTTTATTAAGGACCTTAGAATTAAATTCTTGGTTGTGGAGGGATATTCTCTTAATATCATTAATTATCTCTATTGGGGTTGATGCTTGAACCCCACATCTCCTAAAAATCACTTGCAACCAAATCACCCTAGCACAAAAGAGATAAAAATTTACCGATTTACTATCAAAGCCTAAGAATTCTATTGATGTAATAATAAAAAATTGATTACAATATATAAAAATGTTTTTGATAAGGTAACCAACATTTACAGGGTGTTGTACCCTTAACACATAGAGCCACAAGAGCCAAAAATTTCAAGTCCAAAAAACATAGAAACTGAACCAAAAAACAAAACATAGACCGTGGATCAACAATAGATAGTCAAAAAATAGACACAACAATAACTAACTGGAATTATCCCAGTTCTTTGACAAGAGATCAAAAAAATCATCCCCAACCCATTCCTGATCATCATCAACATTCTTCCCATCCAATTCATGTTTTATAACCATAGACAGAGTGTTGGAAACAAAGTGGACCAGCTTAACAGTAAAATGGGTCAAGCCACATAATCTCTTGTCCAACTTATCCATTCTATCATGTAGCACACGAGGCTCCTCCCTGTCATCAACAACCTTCACAGTATTAGCATGCTCCACTTCCAGCGGGTGCAAGGACTGGGAAGCCGAGTTCTCTTTCTGCACTTTACTATTACCAGGAATGGTGTAGGGCCCTCCAGTATACTCCAATGACTCATTCCCAGACACCTCTTCACCCTTGTAATCTTTGTTGTTAGACCACTCCTCCTCCGAGTCCAAATCCACCTACCTTTTGTTGTTGTTCTTATCCTATCTTCTAGACCTTTTGATTACAGTCTCTCCACCAATCACAACCATCACCTCAACCACCGTGTCACCCTTAAAATCCTTACCCACAACATTTTTACGTCTACTATCCTTCGTCGGAGGCTCCATCAAATCCTTCGCATCATCTTTTCCTTTCTTCTTCGGGGTGGTTTGTTAGTAGTTTTTTTCAGGGTCGACTTGAGATCACAAAGACTAGCCGCAACACTAGTTTGGGCATTTCCCACATTCCCCTTGAGCTTTTTAGCAGTAGGCTTAGGCTTGTGAGTATCAGCAACAAACAGATGGGTTTTTCGAATGGGACCTTTGGATTCGGCTGGGGAAATATTTGTCACAACAAGAGGTTCGATTTCCTCCACACAAACAACAAATATGGGTTTGGATGGGCATAACGCAAGATGGAAATGGTAGAGTCTCATAATGAGACCTTGGTGCAGTGGCAGGGGAGGGGTATCATCAAGGTTAAGGCCAATGACTTCAATGCATTTTTCCACAGAGCTCTCTAAATCCTTAAGCAGGAAGAAAGGAAAGCTTAACAAAACTTTATGCCTAAGGTGATTTAAAAGAGGGAAATGGTAGAAGAAGAAGGTTTTGTATTTACCTTAAAGAGTCACGTACTTCATAAGGGCCAAGCAGACTTAGTCCCATGGCTACGGAAGGGCCTCCCGCTCGAATCCTGACTGGTTACAGACTGACTTCTCATTCCCCACAAAGAACACATTCATGCTATCATTATCCTGGGTCTTGGTATGCTTTAGATACTTCTTATCATTACTCTGCAACCCCGTCGCATGTGCAATCACATCTTCATTCACTTCAAAATAAATCCCACCCAAAGTCACTCTTCTTTCCTTCCAAGAGTTGGAAAATTACATAGATAAATTAGGTTCGTGACCCACCAGACTCTCCATTAGGGGAGCCAAACCTCCTTCAACACATATATGCCACACCAAAGGATTTTTGTGGAATTCACCACAGTTGTCAGGATCCGTTTGCACACGATCACCACCCATAATGCCTCTCTACATAAGAAAAAACCAAATAACCTATGAGAGTAAAAGGTTAGATAAAATGGTTAGGAGAAGGGTCACCCACACACAAAATATTTTTAGCCGAACAAAGCAGCATTGGTTAATCAAAGCAATGTGCAGGACACATGCATGAGGAGGTAAATCTCTTAATGCAACATTGGGGGTATCATTAATAGGAATCTTCAAGCGATTGCGGCTAGGTAAGTAGGACATGATGAGAAAGAAAGGTTTACCAGCCATGTTGTCCTTACACGAAAATCTAGGAAGGATGGCTGTGGGGCCAAATTTAGTAATAACAAGAAGCCCGAGTTTTAGAAGAGGAGATAAAATAGTGGAAAGAATATAGCCAAAAATGAGATTTTCCTCATAACGAGTAGTCACATCATTATTTAAATCAAAGGAATTAATGAAAATATGATAGCTTAGCACAATCCCCAGAAGGAGATAATGTAAGGTACGACCCTGCCATGCCTTGATCACAAAGTACCCGCCATACTTCCTCATGATGCTCTTTTTTTCAAAAATGGAATTAACCTCATTTTTCAAATTCAACCACTTGTAGGCCACCTCAACATTAACACCCATCCACATGGCCCAAAAAGACGAGCATGTGGACCCCCCATAAAACCCCAAAAATCTCATGTTTAGTTATCATCATATTAAGTAAGGGCTTTGTTCTTTTAAGACTAGACCTTGAATACTTGGCGGTAAGTTCCCCAAATTGCGCCAGCACTTAAAAAAATTACAAAGAGTTCCAAAGTTGGCTAGGGCATCGATCACTTGATTTCCCTCTCGATAAATGTGGGTAATATTCATTAAATTTAACTTAGACACAAAAAGCCTTATGTCTAATAAGATATCCTTAGTGCTCCACCCTAGTAATCTGCCAAAGTTAACAACATCGATAATGGACTTAGAGTCACCTTCAATGTGAAGGTTCTCTATCCCCATATAAACAACAATTTGTAAGCCCTTGAGCAGCGCACTGGCTTCCACAATCATAGAAGATTGGAAACATTTTCCCTCAGCATAACCAACCACAAAATTTCCTATGGAATCTCTGATAACACCTCCTATACTAGCTCTTTCTGAGTTGCCTTTGGCAGCCCCATCAAAATTGAGTTTAAACCAACCTCTATCTGGAGGCTTCCAAATAATGTTACTCCTAGCCAGGGATCTGGAGTTGTCATAGGAGCTTGCATCCAAGTTTTGATGCCAAGCCTTGGCCATTAAAATTTCTCTCTTAGTTGGTCCCTTATTCAGAGTTCTCCCTTTGAAGAGAGAGTTGTTTTCCTCAATAAGCCAAGAACCTATACCAAAGACGTCCAATGAACACCTCTCAGTATTCCTGAAGATCCCCTTGTTCCTCTCTTTCCATAAGCACCAACATATAATGGTAGGAACCTGGTTCCAAATTTCCCTAGGTAAGGGGTGAATGTACGGTCTAAACTAGCTCAATATAACGGATTTAATATCCTTACACATGGTCCATTGTATGCCCAATATTTCAATAGTCATTCCCCACACATCAATAGCAAACCGTCAATGTAACAAGTGGTCAAAAAATTATTCATTGCATTTACATAAGAAACATCTGTTGGGGATTTGAATTCCCCTTTTTCTCAATTTGTCCTGGGTAAGAATCTTGTTGTGACGGGTGGTCCACCAAAAGAAGTTAACTTTCAGAATCATATGCCGGTTCCAAACCCTCTTCCAAAGGTCAATGGCAGCACCCTAATCCATCAACATATTGTAAGCCAATTTGACTGATAGATCACCTTGCTTATCATGAGTCTAGAAGGATTCATCCCCCAAGGAGGTTGAGGGAAGTCTAGTAAGTGATAGTAAATCCTATAGAGACTTAGTTAGAAGGCATAGTTCAGGGGATAAAGGGAAACATAGAGCTAGAACATTCCACTTCTTAGCACCAAGAGGCCCAATGATATAGTCATTGATGTGGACACCAAAGAATCGTTGAGCTAACCTCTTAAGATTTCTAAATTCAGAATTTTCAAGTGGGGTGTCTAGTAACCAATGATCTTCCCAAAATTTGATATTATTACCATTACCAATCTTCCATTTCATCCCACTCTTGAGGAGACCCTGCAGGCTGTAAATGCTCCTCCAGGCCAAGGAACCCGAAGGATGAACCTTTGATAGGTAGTTAACTAAAGGTTTGTTTTGAAGATAATTAGCATTCATAATTTTACACCAATCCTTTGTATTCCTCAGTTGATCCCAACCAACTTTGTCCATCATGGCCTTATTAGCATAAGAGACAATCCTAATCCCAAGACCACCACAATGTTTAGGTTGACAAAAAATTTCCCATTTAACCAGAGCAAATTTCTTCTTGTCCTCGGTCTCGGACCAGAGGAAATTTCTTTGAATTTTCTCAAATTTCTCAGCTATATATTTGGGGATCTTGAATATAGAAAGGAATTAAATTGGGATACCTTGAAGAGAAACAGAAAGGAGTTGAAGTTTACCGACATGGCTAAGGATGGAGCCTTTCCACCAAGCTAGTTTTCTTTAGATCCTTTCAAGTACCAAATTCAAAAATTCAGGAGTGACCTCCTTGACAATGAGGGGGAGACCAAGGTAAAATGAAGGAAGAGAGCCGCTCATACAACCTAGCACAACAATCATAATAGCTTGTAGGTTAGGAGTGTTGTTAAAGATTAGGAGTGTTGTTAAAGAAATAAATCATACTTTTATTGTAGTTAATGCATTGACCAAAACAAGCAACATAGTTTTTAAGACAATTTTTCCATTTCCTAGCTTCAATCACAGAGGCTTTCCAAATAGGAAAGTATTATATACAAATTTTTGGATCACAATCGGATCTAAAGAAGAGGCAGCTTTGATTCCCTTTATAGACCCATCTGACAATAGACTAGCAAAGTTCCTTCTCAACACATCCACAATCATGATAAATAAATAGGGTGAAAGGGGATCACCCTATCTGATACCTCTCCCAACATAGAAGAACCCAAAAGGAGCACCATTAACCAGAACAAAGTACTTGACCATTACATAACACATTCCATTATGAGTTTGACCATAAATTGATCAAAACCAAACTTGATTAAAACTTTAGGGATGAATTCCCAAATAACCTTATCATAGGCTTTTGATATATCTAATATAAGGGCCATACCCGCATAGTTGCATATGTCCATAGAATGGAGTAGTTCATGGGTGGTTATGGTTGCATCAAGGATATGATGACTAGGCACAATTTTTTTTTGAGTGGGACTGATGAGTTTGTCAAGGAGAGGTTTGATGCGGTTCACCAAAATTTTAGAGAGGATTTTGTAAAAAGTATTATAGAGGCTAATGGGCTGAAAATCAGTCATTGATTGGGGATCAACAATCTTAGGGATTAAGGCTAGGAAAGTGTGGTTCAGTTGTTTGAGAATCTTACCAAATTTACAAAATATCACGAAAAACTAAGACGAGGTTCTCACCAATAATCTCCCAAAATATTTGAAAGAAGGTTGGCTGGTGGAAAACCATCAGGGCTAGGTGCTTTGAAAGCCCCCACACTGAAAGAAGCCAACCGGACCTCCTCAGGAGTGAAAAAACTGAGGATCCCAAGGTTATAATTTTGCCTAGTGATGGTTGGGAGAGGGTTTAACAACAAACTATCCAGAGCCAGATTAGGTGCCTCAACAGGAGCCAAATAAGCCTTCTAAAATAATCAATAGCCAAGAGGCCGATCTGGGTGGGTGTAGAGATCGTGGGCGTAGAGATCATCTCCCCTTTCTCATTTATCAATTTAGAGATTTGATTCCATTTCTTATGTTTAATAGCTGAAAAGCGAAAAAAAGAGGTATTCATGTCACCCACTTTCATCCATTGGACCATGGATTTTTATTTCCAAAAAAATTCCTCTTTCCTTAGAATTTGCTCCCACTCCCTCTGACTCTCTTTGATAAAATATATAAAAACTGTTATGCCTTTGATAAAGGATAAAAAAAATATTTATGAAACCTTAGATGAGGGTTAAATAAGATCACCACATGTGTCTTCTATGACTTGAGACAAAAAAATACATGAATTAAGTAAACTTAAGCATGCTAGTGTGAAAAAAGAATAATAATAATGATTAATTACGTGGTTATCTTTTTAATTATAACACCCCCCTTAAGTGCAACTTAGGGAGTAGTTAAAATGCATTAATGATGAATGCATGTATAGATGCATGAATAGGTTTTGGCTACAAGGCCTAATGAGTTTCCCATGTACAAACAAATAAATATCTCATAATTAGAGAAAAGAAGACACCCACATGGAAAAATATCCTCCCCAAAATAGAGAAAATGAAATAATTGTATAATAGTGAAAAAAGGAAAGAAGAAGGACTTGATATGACCCCAAGGACTACTTTTGTCACATAAGTACAATAAATCTCCCCCCAATAGGAGAGAAAATATGAGACTATTAATCCTACATATAAATAAGTAGTTCATGTGCTAATGAGGATAGCCTAAAGATAAAAAAGGATTTAGTTCCTACAAAAAAATATCCATTTAGGAATAAATAGATCCACTAATGATTGTAGAATTCATTTTCATAAGCTAGATGAATAGGGAATCCAAATCTAAATGTTTGTCTTTGAAAAATTCTCAAATATCCACATGTGAAAATCAAGTGATACTAATCCAAAATCTTGTGGAGGTTGACGTAGAAAAATCTCCAAGGTAACAATGGGATAATAATTATGATGGGGCTATCATCAAAGAAGAGATAAATGTACTCAAATGAATCTTCCAAATTTATAATATAATACTCCACAAACAAGGATGAAATTTTTGATAGATAAGAATCCCAAGTTTCTATATGTAGAATATGATGAATGTCATGTTGCACCAAATATCTATAGATGTAATGATACTAATCTCATTCAAAGAAACATGATATGGAGATATGATCGCAATAAGAGTTGGAGAAATAAGACGTCTATGTACTATATTAGAATACGAAAGACCTACAATATACTCAAGCTCCTCTAAAGTATCACCATCAAAGGGTATACTATCTACATCATCAAGGGGATTGAGGAAATCTATTGCAAAATCATTTAGGAATGAAGAGATACGAGAATCTCTAAATATCTCTCAAATTATAGTTGAACATGTGCAAGGAAAATCAAGGTTTGACATAGAAAACAATGTCATGATCAACACCAAAACAAAGAAATCCTACAACATGATCAACAATATTACCCCATATTGATTTTCTTGCTAATATGTTTGGTGCAAGTATGATTCCATAAACATAAGGCAAAAGATTAAGAAAACTAAGATGTGTCAAGATGCCATTTTTTCAAGACTCATAATTATCCTTATCTAATATTACCATATAATGATGAACCAAAAACCCTATGATAGACTCCTCAAATGATAAAATTAGAGACCAATAATCTCAATACATATAGAAAAATGAAATTAAGTCATCTCATGAAAACAAAACTTTTTCAAGTGCTAAGATCTCCAAGTAATCAACTAGAATGTGAAATAATGATAAATTGGATAAAATATAGTTAGGGTAAATTCTCAAGAAATTGCATGAATGGATATGAAGAACTTAAAAATACATTTATAACACTACAAGAATAAAAAAGGAAAAAATTTATGAGCACAAAAGACAAAAATATGATTTGACTTATACAAACAATAAAACTCACCAATATTAAAATCTAAAAAAATACTAGAACCACTAGATAGTGCTTGGAAGTAGCTTTCTAATAACCATTTATCTTTGAAAATATGAATCTATATGCCTAATTTATGTGAAAAATTAAAAAGAACCTCATTCAAGCATGCAAATTAGGGCTAGGGGCCCTATTGGTGGCTGGATGGTAGTGATTGTGTAATATTGAAATAGTGGATTACCGACACAATGGCATTAGATTAGGTGGTGGGATGAATAGGCTATAGTAGTAGAATAGCTAGCAATTTTGACTTCAAGAGTGATATGGAGGTTGAGTAGTGGTACACCGACATAGGAATGGATTGTAGTTGTGCCTAAGTGGTGATTCCAGTAATTACTATAGGCTAGAGGAACCACCTATGCACAATATGGATGGGAACTAAGGCCATCTAGTCTAGAAATGACCAGGTTCTAACCCCCATGAGGCCTTGAGCTTTTGAAAACCCTAACCAAAGGCAAAAAAATTCTAGTTGCTTCAAACTTCTCATTAAAAAAGAGCTACAAAAATTATGTTATCACCACAAAAATTATGACCCTTTGCACCTATCATGATTAAAATGTTGATAGGCTTGTTTTCCAAACCCCCTTTTTTTTCTAGAAAATTTAAAAAAAATGTTGCACTTTTTTTACATATTTTTCTTACGAGAAAGTCATATACTTGTGATTAAAGGTTGAAAATATGGTTTTTATATGGCATCATAAAATCTATGTGTATTTGTATAGATATACATATTCCACACAATTATAAAAAAATTCTATAGATGAAAATCTAATACCTACAAAAAAATTGCCTCAAATTTTTTACTTCTAAAATTTTGATGATTTGGTAGTTGATCTTAGCATATTTTGGCATTTTGAGCATAATGATGAGGTTGTTTTTTCTCCAAGTTTAACCATTTGAAAAATCAAAGTTGAGTCTCTCAAAAAATGGATAGAGAAATTTAAATTCAATGCTTTGATAGCTTGTTGGAGTTTATGCTTGAACCCATAGCTCCCAAAAATCACCTAAAACAAAACACCCTATCACATAGATAATTTTTTTGGTTTTTTTTATCAAATCTTGAGAATTATATTGATGCAATAATAAAATTTTAATTTTAATATACAATAGGCTAAGTGCACAAAATTGTGACACAAAAGAGGGTCTTAAGATACCACTTTTTTTTTCCCAAAATCAACAAAGTTCGATATTCGATAAAAAAATGAAGATAGTTATGCTCAAAATTTGAATATGCAACAAGAACAAGAGTTGTAGTGCTCAAAATCTACTTTCTAAACTACTATTTTATTTGTAAAAATTGAAGTTTAAGGGTTTGAAAAATTGGGAGCACACAAAGTGGTCTTGTTTTTATCAAAAAATATAACATAACGTATGTTGTGCTCCCCCTAAAATGTTAATTGTTTTTAGAATTTAAAAAATCTCTTTGGTGATAAATTAGCTAACACCATGTAGTTTATGCCATTTTTTGGCTAATTTTTTAATGAATATACTATTTTTTACTAATTTTTGAAGTGGACACATCTTGAAAAATAGAAATTTGAGCGTGCTCCCCCTAAATTTTTTGAAAACTAATCAAAAATTTATTTTAATACATGAAGAATGGAGTCTAGTTTCCAATTTATTTTTTCAAATTTCTATGCATGAGTATAAAACTATACCCAAATTAGCACATGTTGGTTTTTGACAAAAAATGGACACACTAATAAAAGAAGTTAAAGATAGAAACCTAAACTTAATCAAAATGTGAAAAAAATTATATGGTTAGATAGCTAAAAGAGAGCTTAATGTCATCATGGTATTTTTTATAGATTTACATTGAAACATGTGCAAACCTAATGGTGAGGATGACCAAAAATATGTGAATCTTTTTTACCTTTTCAAGAAAAAATGTCTTTGGCATGAAATAGTCAACCAACCCAAAGGGTTGGTATTTACCAATGCAAGCAATTTGATGAGTGCTAAATTTGGTTCTCGCTAAATGTGAATAATGAATTTTTAAAATACATTTTCTTTTTTTTTCTTTTTTTCTTATTCTGTGTCTTTGTCTTTCTTTGTTAATGAAACTGTATACATGAAATAAACATTTACATGTAGAAATTTACTTTCTTATACTTTTAATTTATATTTCATGTATATAATTTCAGGATGTTTGAGAGTTGGTTTCAGATCTCTTGGAGTTATAATGCAAATTCTAGCTTTTGGAAGATCTTAAATTTTTTGAGATAGTCAAATTTCATTAATCAACATGTCAAATTTTAGTAATCAGGAGGTCAAATTTCAGTAATCAATAAGTTGCATCATCTTTTTTGTCTCTCTCTATCTCACTCATGTTTATCTCTTATGATCTAGACCTCTCTCTCACTATCTCCATCCTTTTATCTAACTCTCTCCCTTGAGCTTAAGAACTACCATGTCCTCCCTCTCTCTATCTACTATCTATATCACCTCACACTCCCTCCTCCCCCATCCCTCTAATTTTATCTATCTCATCTCTATCTCACTCCCAAGCCTTCTCCTCTCTCTCCTTCCCTATTTACTTCTCTTTATCTCTCTCTATATCTACCTATCCCTCCCTCCTTCCCTCTCTCTCTCTCTTAATCTCCCCACCTTCCTCCCCTTTTTTTATCACATCTTGGTGCACATCAAAGAGAGAGAGAGAGAGATGAGGGAGGGTGAGAGAGGGGAGAGATGGAGAGGTAAAGAGGTACATGTGAGATAGATAGAAGTAGAGAGATAGGTGAGATATATAGAAGTAGAGAGGGAATGATAAAACAAGATAGAGACAGAGAGAGACAGAGAGAGAGAGAGAGAGATGGGAGGAGATGGGAGGGGGAGAGAGAGAGGTGAGAGAGAGTTGTAGATGGAGGGGTAGGTAGATAGATGGAGAGGGTATATACAGATAAGTAGAGAGGGAAGAAGATATGGAGGGAGAGTTAGGGATGGGGAGAGAGAGGTGAGAGAGAAAGAAATAGAGAGAGATGTAGGTAGAGAGATGGAGGGGGGAGATAAAGAGAAGTAGAGAGGGAAGGAGAGAGGGAGTGAGAGGTAGGGAGGGAGGGAGATAAAGGTGAGAGAGAGCTAAGAGAGATATGAGCTATAGAGAAACACACACACATAGAGGGGGAGGGAGGGAGGCGAAGGTAAAGAGGGATAGGTGATATAGATAAAAGTGGAGAGAGAGGTAGGTAGAGAGAGCGATGTTAGAGAGAAGTAGACAGAAAAGGTGGGGCGAAGGAAGAGAGAGAGATAGAAGAATGGATAGGTAGAGAGATAGTTCTTAAGCTCAAGGCAGAGAGTCAAATAAAGGGATGGAGATAGTGAAAGAGAGAGGTCTAGAGCATAAGAGATAAAAAATGAGTGAGATAGAGAGAGAAAGATGATACAACTTCTTGATTACTAAAATTTGACCTCCTGATTATTAAAATTTGAACTCCTAATTATTGAAATTTGACCTCCTAATTATTGAAATTTGACTAAGTTTAAAAAATTATAAGATCTTCCAAAAACTAGAATTTTCATTATAACTCTATAAGAGAGGGGGACCAACCACGCCAAGGCCCCAGGTCATGGAGGGATAAGAGTAGAAGGCTTCCCTAACTTACCTCAACTTAAGGGAGTGTTAGGAAGTGCGGGATGAGAATGATGAGGACTATAAGGTTCTTCAATCACTCTATAGACCCAAGACTTGAAAGGGATCTAGGCGAATCAATTTTCGAATTCAACATTGCATCTCAAATAGATCTCTGGCTGAGGAAAAAAGCATAGTTCTGGGATGATAGTGTGGCATGTTGGCATCTCTCAGGTGCATCGACATTTGTACGACCAAAGGACCAAAAAGATAAGGTTGAATATCGGAAAATAGACTAACAACCTAGCTAATGGTTTTTAGGGGAACAAAATAACAATATGAAATAGGAAACATATAAATGAATATGTTAAAACAAGTAGATTAATGCTAGGGTGACAAGAAGGATCTCACATAAAAGCTTGTTCACTAGCTAGCTCCAAGAAGCACATCCACCTACACACAATAAAGAGGAATTTTTTGGGGGGTTGTATAGGGGTTTGCCTCAGTCAGACCCCCATTTTGGTGTTTCCAACTACATGGACAACCAAGTTTGCAATGATAGATAAATAGTATGATGAATAAAGGAATGAAGCAAAGAACACTAAAACACTACAAAACAATAAATGTGCTTACTCAATCAAATAATAGAGGAGAGGAGTAGAAAGCTCACCACCTCCACCAAGAGAACTCAAGGCTAATGGGGGAGAAAATGAGAGGACTCAAGCCTCTATTGTTTTGGTGTAGTTCCACACTTGCTCTACTGAGTTGATGGAATGATGTAGCTACTGCTATGGAGTGAAAAGTGTTGCTTGAATGCTTGAAGTGATCAAGTTTTGTTCTTAGAGCTTGAACTAAATGCTTAGAGCTGTAGAAATTGTGGAAGAAAATGAATTGGATGAAGGAGTGAATTTGAAGGAGAAGATGAAGAAAATTACCATATTCGGGTCAGTCGATCGAAGAGGGCATTACAAGTTGACTTCCGATGAAAAGTGTAACACCTCTATAGGATCCAACCACAAGAATCTTCTAGGGATGTAAGTGTGTCGCACAAATGTTTTCATGCCATGCGGGCATCCCCGATAGTTATTCCTATGTCGATGCACAAAAAAAATGCCAAGTGGAGCGAAGGAAGTGAGCTTATGTGGAATTTAGCCTTTGAATTTGGTTTTCTAAGGTGAGGATGTGTAAAAGGGGAATTTTTGTAAGGGGTGAAAATTCTCTACTATACATTTTTCCCCCGCTTTAGTGATCCTGAATACTGATGAGTGCTTTGGTAAACTAGATCAAAGAAGTGGTAGAGTTAGAAATGTATACCTGAACCATCGAGGAAGCAGACCACAATCTGGAAAACTCAAGGGTATGAGACAAGCAAAGGAATTCATAGCTCTATAGAACTATGAAGCTAAAGAAAGAAAGTGTCTTATAGGACTAGAGACTTGCAAGGAGGCAACCCCCAAGATCTCTTGCATGAAGAAAGCCCCACGAAGTAAGTGCCTTATAGGTCCGTAGACCTGCAAGGAAGGAGTATCGCGAGATCTCTCACTGGAAGGAGACCTAAGAAATAAGTGCCTTATAGGCCTACAGACCTGCAAGGAAGGAGTATCCCAAGATCTCTTGCTTGAAGGAGACCCAAAAAGGTAGACTCCGTAGAGTCAAAAAGTGAATTTACGAGCACACCCAAAAAGAAACATGTTCACCCACAGATAGAACATATCAGAAAGCGGCCATGCAGGCAAGTAAGCAGATAGTCACACAGACCATCGAAAAGTTGGAATAATTTAAAAGGGTTCCTTTGGGAACCCTTCAAAAGGAAGAGAGGTCCACTAAAGAGACATGCTATTTAAAAAATTGAGGTCTAGTTAGGCTACCCCCAAGTTAGACTCAAAGATGTGAAATAGGTCTAGTCGAGCTGTCCCCAAGCTAGACTCAAAGATGTGAAATAGATCTAGTCGGGCTGCCCCCAAGCTAGATGACATGGAATAAAAAATTTCAAAGGGGTACCTTAGGAACTCAACATAAGAAAGGGGGTCCACTCAAGGGACACATCGTTTGAAAGCTGTTTTCTTCTTTCTCAAATCAATTCATCATCAAGGAACCCTTCTGAAAGATGTTTACTTCATCAAGGAATTTGAAAAGAAGAATATGCCCCCACATGAGGGGAAGGTCAAAGCTATTCCCACTTTGGAGGAAGGTTCCCAAGTTCTTTCTTTACGAACCCATGATGAAGGAAACTTGTCTTGTTCGGGTTTTGAGTTGAGAATGCAATTCTTACAAAGACATGTGTGAGGATTCTTGAGAAAAGATTCATTGGAAAAAATGCATTTTCTAAAGATCAAAGTGGTGTAGAGGTGGTGTTGTCACACATAAGAGGGACAACTCAAGCAAAGAAGAGAGAAAGATAAAGGAAAAGAAAAAAGGGAAAGATAATCATGAATAAAGGGCATAGGGGTAGCCTGATATTTTAGAGTCAGAACTGCTCATAAATATATATAAGTATAATAATAGTATATAAATTATTTTTCATAAAACCCCTACTATATCAAGCCATGTGTGGAATACACGAGAAGACAAATTAAAAATAAAAAATTGGGTCAAGATGGAGGGGAAACCTAAATTTTCCCGATGCTTTGCATCGTCCCTGATTTTCTGAAATTCAATCACAAACATGGAAGAATGATGATACAAATAGAAGAAGGTATACAACACGAACACCATGCATGTATCCAAGCACCAACAAGGGTGAAAAGGGTCATCTAGGCACACATAGCATGAGTATGGGGGTAACACATCACAGCATTCACACATCTAATATAAAGATAAAGAAGAGGCTTCCCTCTAACACTGATCAACTAAGAGGTCATCAACTTCCCACTCTAGATCATTGTAGGGGGAATGAGGATGAGCCTGCAGTGGTGGAATGTTAAGGGGAGGAGATTTTGACCCTCCTACAACAAGGGTTAAGGAAGAAGGACTTGCAATATATCCTTCACTCAACTCTTATGGATCTAAAGTCAACAAATTTGTGAAGATCATTGACAGGGTTGGAACTTCATCCACTGAGTTAAACATGCACTTAATAGGAGTGACATGTTTCACCTCGATGGACAGAGAAGGTTGTGCCCGA
Source organism: Sequoiadendron giganteum (assembly GCA_007115665.2). Classification (NCBI taxonomy): domain Eukaryota; kingdom Viridiplantae; phylum Streptophyta; class Pinopsida; order Cupressales; family Cupressaceae; genus Sequoiadendron; species Sequoiadendron giganteum. The sequence goes on from CM021100.1 coordinate 724,823,738, forward strand.
GGTTCGGCGCTAAGCTCACCAAGCGATTCGAGAGCGATGACAAACTTAAGAGAAGCCAGGAATGGTTCTGTTACTAGGACATAACAAGTTAGCACAAGACCACATTTCTGAGAAGGTGGGATCCTCTTATGTCCTCTATTGCTAGAAGAAACACTCTCTACCTTCTTCTTCATCAGGGAAGGTGAACTTCCCACAGACGAGGCAAGAAGGGTGGAGGAAGAGGATGAGGAAAGAACTGTAGTAGATACGACCAAGGTGTTAATCATATATATGGGCTTTGGGAAAGGTGGGACATATAGAATGGGCATCAACAAGGGTGGCTCCATTGAAGGAGTGATGGACACATGCACCTTTCTAGGTCTAGGTGCATATGAAATCACAATGGAAGCCAAAAGTGATACAAAGTTGGTTTGGATGGAAACAAAGGGGAGGAGAGAGGATGATGTGGTAGGAGGCCCTGATATCGGGGTGGTCATATCCTCTTCCTTCCTCTGTGAGGCGGCCTGCTCAACCAAGATATCATTTTTTTGCAAGTATGGATGTTTTTGGTGGTGTTTTCATTAATATTGTCATTGATGTCAACATAGTTCAGGTTGATTGCAGATGGTACTTGTATAGTTGAGATACTGTAGAAGTGCTTAGAGTAGATGGAGCTATATTTATGAAGTTGTAGTTGTGTTTTTAGCAAGTTCTTTTGAGAAAATTTGAGAAATAATGAAAGGAGTGTTGAAGTGTGTGTTCTGAGCGTGCTCTGGTATTGTGCTCTACATTTCTTCTATGTTGATCATATGCTTGTGTGGATTTTTAGTTATGCTCATGAGCTTCAAAGGATAATATATTCTAAGTTTTAGCTTTTGGTTCGATGGAGAGTAAAAGGTATGTTCACCAGTGTGTGAACTGGTTTGGCAAAACTATTTGCGTGTGGACTAGGAGAAATATTTTGGCTCCACAATCGTCTGGTTTTTAGTTTCAGATCTTGCAAATCTAGGAAATGATTCATCTTGATGGTTTCAGTGTTCTGAAAAATGTTCTTGTGATTTGGTGCTCCAAAAGACCTACTCTAGAGCTCCTATGTTTTTCTAGTTGGTTCAATTGGACTATTGAAGAGTTTTATGTGGATGAAGTTTGTTGTAGTTGTTGTGGATGTACCTGAAGTATTCGTAGAGATGTTAAAATTTTTGATAAAGCATGTTGAGTGATCCACGTGTAATAATCTTGTTGGACATGTGTGTACTTCAAAGATCATTGGAGAAGTGTGTGTTCTGAGCGTGCTATGGTATTGTGCTCTACATTTCTTCTATGTTGATCATATGCTTGTGCAGATTTTTAGTTATGCTCATGAGCTTCAAAGGATAATATATTCTAAGTTTTAGCCTTTGGTTCGATGGAGAGTAAAAGGTATGTTCACCGGTGTGTGAACTGGTTTGGCAAAACTATTTGCGTGTGGACTAGGATAAATATTTTGGCTCCACAATCGTCTGGTTTTTAGTTTCAGATCTTGCAGATATGGGAAATGATTCGTCTTGATGGTTTCAGTGTTCTGACAAATGTTCTTGTGATTTGGTGCTCCAAAAGACCTACTCTAGAGCTCCTATGTTTTTCTAGTTGGTTCAATTGTACTATTGAAGAGTTTTATGTGGATGAAGTTTGATGTAGTTGTTGTGGATGTACCTGAAGTATTCTTAGAGATGTTAAAATTTCTGATAAAGTGTGTTGAGTGATTCACGTGTAATAATCTTGTTGGAGATGTGTGTACTTCAAAGATCATTGGTGTTTTCATTAGGTTTGGCCGACCTAGTGTCTACACATTACATTAAGTTTTTTCATCGAATTGAGGAAGCATGTGATTGATCCAAGATTTTATTTGGGTCCTAAATTAAATATGTAATTGGTCCTCTCTCATTCTTATCCACCGCAGGAATGTTGAGTAGCTCACCTAATTTGAATTTGTAAATTGAAATTGTATAGCTGACCTTGGAGAATGTTTCTAAGGTTGAAGATGGTATAAAATAAAATCAAGTTGTTGCGAATTTGATATCCATCCATCCATGAATCAATCAAGCAAGACAATTGTGAGAGCAAGTGTGAAACGTAGAGTGTGAAAGAGTGAATTGAGGAAACAATACTTTAATGTGTTAGATTCGTGAAAGCAGTGAGCTGATGGTGTCTACAATCTTTTGATCAAGTTGTGAATGTGTGGAACCTTAGTGGTGGATCTTCATTTATCTTTTCTTTTTTTGTTGGAAATGAGCCTCATTTTGGATAGTGATTCCTTTATTGGTAGTGATCCATTGTATCTAGGTAGTGAGCCCTCTGGCAATGAGCCTTTGTATTTGGTATTGCATTACTGCTATATTGTGAGCTAATCCTCACCATTTTTTTTACCTCATTGGGTTTTTCGAGTAAATTTGGTGTCTCTGGTGTTTTCTTTCTATTATTTGCATTTCATGTTTTCACTTAATAACAAACTGGGTTAAGTGGAATTGATTAAGGTCAGAAGTAATGTGATTTGATACAACTGATTCAACCCCCTCTCAGTTGTCTTATGCATATCAACAATTGGAATCAGAGCTTTGGTTCCTTGGTGAAAATCTTAACCGCTTGAGGTAGATCAGATGGTGCACAAGCTACAGATCCCTATCTTTGATGGAGCTGATTATAGTGACTAGAAAGAATAGATGAAAATTTATTTGGTTTCACTTGGTTTCAAGACCTAGAAGGCTATAGAGACAAAGTATGTGATACCAGCTATTGGTCCTTCCTCTACTAATGAGATTGCAACTTATGAAGAGAATGAAAAGGAAAGGTATGCTATCTTCAGTGCTCTATCTAAAACTGAAAGGACAAAATTTATTTCTTTAGCCATTGCTCATGAAGTATAGAAAAAATTGAAAGATATTTATGAAGGAAATGATAGAGTAAAGTTTTCAAGGAAACTAATTGCTACGAAAAAATTTGAGAACCTAATAATGGAAGAAGGAGAATATATTCTGAGTTACTATCAGAGAGTTGAACTTATAGCAATTGAAATTAAGAATCAAGGTGGTACTATGTTAGATGAAGATATAATTGAGAATATCTTGATGACCCTATCGAAGAATTACAGTGAAAAATTCCTTACTATTAAAGAATCATATGATCCAAAGATGTTTACTAAGGAACACCTATTTGGTGTCTTGACTGCATTCAAGATGATAAAATTTGCAAGAGATAAGGAGAATATTGAAACATCCTTTACAAAAATGAGGATAAGAGATGACTCAGATGATGATGCTGCAAAAGAGTTGGAAGTAAAATTCACAAGGAGATTGAAGAAAGGTACTAGTAAATACAAAGGTAAGTTTCCCTTTAAGTGTTTTAATTGTGGAAATATTGGTCATTATGTATCAAGATTTCCTAATAGAGCTACACACAAGAAGAAAAAGGATAATAACAATAATCACAAAGAAAAGAAGGATAGGAAGTTCAACACTATATTATGTCAAAGAAGATGCAAGAATCTCTAATGATGAATGTGACTTTGAGGAAGATAAAGATGAGTGTTTATTTCTAGCCCTGGAAAATAAAGTTGTATTTGCTAATCATGGAAGATGTGTAGAGGAATTTGGTATGGAGAGCAAGAAGGATGAGACATAAGGTACTTTGGTGTCTATTTTTCATGCTAAAAATGATGAAGAATTTTTGGTAATTAACAGTGGGTGTTCAAATCATATGACTAGTGATAAGAGTAAGTTCGCTAAACTTGAGAAATATGATGGAGGAATAGTTATGTTTGGAGATGACTCTGGTGCTAAGATTGTTGGAAAGGAACAATTAGTTTTGATGGTAAACATAATATTGACGATGTTTATTGTGTAAAGGGTTTAATGCATAATCTCTTAAGTGTTGGAAAAATGTGTAGGAAAGGTTTTAATCTTGTGTTTCAAGATAACACCTGTGAGATTAGAAAAGGATCTAGAACTATGGTAGTAGTTGGAAGAAGAACTCATGGAAATATCTCTCAGCTTAAAGGTGGTGATGGTTAGTGTTTTATTTCTCACATTAATGAAAGTTGGCTCTGGCACTGAAGGATAGGACATGTGATTTTTTAAAATCTAATCAGGATCAATTCTAGGGAAGTTGTCATAGATCTACCTAGAATCACAAAGCCTTCAAATTTAATGTGCAGAATTTGTCACTTGGGAAAACAAACAAGAAGTCATTTTAAAGGAAAGGAACAATCATCTATCGGAATGATGGAATTAATTCATATAAACCTCTATGGCCCTAAAAGAATAACAAGCCTTAATGGTGACATATTCAAGGTATTCAAGGAAAGAGTAGAAAATGAGGCAAACCTAAAAATCAGATGCTTAAGGTTTGATAGAGGTGGAGAGTTTACTTTTGGTGAGTTTAATGCATTTTGTGAAGAAAATGGCATAAAGAGAAATTATGATGCTCCTAGAACCCCTCAGCAGAATGGAGTTGTGGAAAGAAAGAACCAAACTGTTCAAGAGGCTTCCAAAACTATGATGAAAGAAGAAAATATTCTGGATGTGTATTGGAGAGAAGCAATTCACACTGTTGTTTACATTCTTAATAGAGTTCAAATCAAAGGTAACAACACTAAGAATCCTTATGAGTTATGGATTGGTAAGACTCCTACTATTAAATAATTTAAATTATTTGGAAGTAGATGTTACATTAAAAGAGATGATGAAAATCTTGGAAATTTTGATGCTAGATGTGATGAAGGAATTTTTCTTGGATATGCAAACAACAACAAGGAATATATATGCTTTAATAGAAGACTGAGGAAGACAATTGAAAGTGATAATGTGAAAGTTGATGAAGCTATGTATAGACCAGTAGAAATAAGTGAAGTTGAACTTGATGATCCTATCTGTGGGAAAATACAAGAAGAAGAAAAGGAAGAGAAAGGGAAAAGTGATGAAGAGGAGATTTTGAAACCTACACCTAAGAATTCCAAATATGTACAAAGAAATAATCCGAAGGAACTAATAATTGGAGACATAAGTGAAGGTGTGAAGACAAGAAGAAAATTTGTTTGAGGTAAAACTTGTGTTTAATTTCTAATATAGAACCTAAGACTATGAGTGAAGCATGCAAATATGAAAGTTAGGTTAAAGCAATAAAAGAAGAACTACAATAGATAGAGAAGAATGAAACATGGGAACTATTCGCTAGACATTCAAATACGAATTTAATTGGTTCAAAATGGGTATCCATAAACAAGTTGAATGAATATGGTGAAGTGGTAAGGAATAAGGCAAGACTAGTATGTCAAGGATATTCATAGGTTGAAGGAATATATTTTGAAGAAAATTTTGCACCCGTAGCAAGAATGGAGTCCATTTATACATTCTTAGTATTTTTAGCTCATAAAGACTTCAAATTGTATTAGATGGATGTCAAGTCTACACTTCTGAATGGAGAACTGCAAGAAGAAGTATATATGGAGCAACCAGAAGGTTTTCAGCTGTCAGACAAACTGGACATCATTTGCAAGTTAAAGAAGTCACTATATGGACTTAAACAGGCTCTCATAGCTTTGTATGCAAGATCAATAGATACCTAACAAAGAAAATTTTCAACAAAGGGTTTGTAGACAACAATCTTTACTTCAAGGTTGAGAAAATAAAATATTGATTGGTGTGGTATATGTTGATGACATTATCCTTGGTGGAAATAATGGAATGTGTAAGAAATTTTCAGAAGAGATGCAAAAATAATTTGAAATGTTTATGATTGGTGAGTTGAATTTCTTCTTTGGATTTCAAGTAAATCAAACTAACAAAGGGATATTCATTTCACAATATAAGTATGTTAAGGAATTATTGAAGAATTTTGGAATGGATGAATCCAAACCGGTCTGTACCGCTATGATAACCAGATGTAAGCTGAGTAAGGATAATGAATCTGCTAAAGTTGATCAGAGCATGTACAAATCTATGATTGGTGGACTGATGTATCTTACTACTACTAGACCAGATATCATGAATGCAATATGTTTAGTTGCAAGATTTCAAGAAGAACCTAAGGAAGCACATGCTACAACTATGAAGAGGATATTCATATATCTTAAGGGAACTCTAAATTTTGGGCTATGGTATTTGAAGGATAATGAGTTCACATTAAATGCCTATACTGATGCAGATTGGGCTAGTTGTGTAGATGACCAAAAGAGTAAAAGTGGTGGTGCATTCTTCCTTAGAGGAAGATTAGTCTCATGGTTGAGTTAAAAACAAGATTTAGTTTCTTTATCCACTGCAGAAGAAGAGTATATTGCAGTAGCATCCTATTGTACACAGGTAATTTGGATGAAGAAAACTTTGAAGGACATAGGTGTGGTGAGTGATGAACCTATTTCTTTATTTTGTGACAATAAAAGTGCTATAAATATTTCAAAGAATCCAGTGACACATTCTAGAAAAATACACATATTTATCAAGTATCACTTCTTGAGGGAGAAGGTGTTAAAATGAAGTTAGACTTGAATATGTACCTACCAAGGAAAAAATTGCTGACATATTCACTAAGGCCCTTCTGAAGGATACATTTGAGTATCTCAAAGGGAAGTTAGGGGTTATTGTCCCTCATTTTAACTAAATGCACATGGAGGTGCATCATTCCAATGGATTTAGAGACTCTTTGATATGGACTGATGAATGAGGTTTACTCCTCAAGGGGAGTAGAGATGTGCATTGTTGTTGTATGCGATGTGGGTGCACTCCTAAGGGGGAGTGAACATAGATTTATATGGCAATAATTTCCTTTTCCATTGATTTAAAAGGGGGAGAGAAAGTCATGTGAAAATTTTATGCGTGTGCAGGTTGTCATCTCTAAAGGTTGTGTTTTCTATGTTGTCTTTGATGGTTTTTCACATCATGTGTTGTCATCAATGACAAAAGGGATATTGTTGCAAGTATGGATGTGTTTGGTGGTGTTGTCGTTAATGTTGTAATTAATTTAAAACATAGTTTAGGCTGATTACAGATGGTACTTGTATATTTGAGATACTATAGAAGTGTTTAGAGTACATGGAGCTATATTTATGAAGTTGCAGTTGTGTTTTTACCAAGTGCTTTTGAGAAAATTTGAGAAATAATGAAAGCAGTGTTGAAGTGTGTATTCTGAGCGTGCTCCATTATTGTGCTCTACATTTATTCTATGTTGGTCCTATTCCTATGCATATTTTTAGTTATGCTCATGAGATTCAAAGGATAATATATTCCAAGTTTTAGCTTCTGGTTCGATGGAGAGTAAAAGATGTGTTCATTGGTGTGTGAACTGGTTTGGTAGAACTATTTGTGTGTGGACTAGGAGAATTTTTTTGGCTCCACAGTCGTCTAGTTTTTGGTTTCAAATCTAGCAGATCTGGGAAATGATTAATCTTGATGGTTTATGTGTTTTGACAAATGTGCTTGTGATTTGGTGCTCCGAAAGACTTGCTCTAAAAATATTGTGTTTTGTTGGTTGGTCCGGTTGGACTATTGAAGAGTTTTCTATGGATGAAGTTTGTTGTAGTTGCTATGGATGTACCTAAAGTATTCCTAGAGATGTTAAAATTTTTGGGGAAGTGTGTTGAGTGATCCATGTGTGATCATCTTGTTGGAGATGCGTGTACTTCAAATATCATTGGTGTTTTTATTAGGTTTGGTCGACCTAGTCTCTACACTTTACATTAATTTTTTGAATCAAATTGAGGAAGCATGTGATTGATCCAAGATGTTGTTTGTGTCATAAATTAAATATGTAATTGGTCCTCTCTCATTCTTATCCACCGTTGGAATTTTGAGTAGCCGACCTAATTTGAATTTGTAAATTGAAATTGTATAGTCAACCTTGGAGAATTTTTCTAAGGTTGAAGACAGTATAAAAGAAAATCAAGTTGTTGTGAATTCGATATCCATCCATCCATGAATTGAGAAAGAAAGAGAAGTGTGCGAACAAGTGAAAAAAGTAGAGTGTGAAAGAGTGAATTGAGGCAATAGTACTTTAATGTGTTAGATTCCTAAAAGCAATGAGCTAATGGTGTCTACAATCTTCTGATCAAGTTGCGAATGTGTGGAACCTTAGTGGTAGATCTTCATTTATTTTTTCTTTTTATATAGGTAGTGAGCCTCATTTTGGATAGTGATTCCTTTGTTGGTAGTAAGCCTTTGTATCTAGGCAGTGACCCTTTGTATCCAGTATTGAATTAGTACTATATTGTGAGCTAATCCTCATCGTGCTTTTTCCCTCATTGGATATTCCATATAAATTTGGTGTTTCTGGTGTTTGCTTTCTATTATTTTCATTTCATGTTTTCACTTAATAATAGACTAGGTTAAAGTGGAATAGATTAAGGTCAAAAGTAAAGTGATTTGATACAACTGATTCACCCCCCCTCTTAGTTGTCTTGTGCATATCAACACCTTTTACCGACACTTGCGCTCATATGCAAGGCGATTCCTGCAATTCTTAGAACTAGAGGCCAAAGGTTGTGAGGGAACAGAAGGATCCTGCTCAGCCATGGGAGTTTCCTCCACAACTATTTCCAGTGGAGGGACAGGTTCAAAAATAGTAGGAGGAGTTGTCTCTAATGCCTCAGTAGCGGGCCTCTTCTCATTCACTAATTTAGGAGTAGAGGTGGTACGAGGCCATGAAGGCCGGGCCATAGAGGATTCCTCATAAGGGGGCTTTCTGTTTTCCATACAAGTAGTATCAAGGTCCAAGTTGCTTGGTAGGGAGATTCAATATCTTGATCTTTTTATTTTTGCCAAGTAGTTAACATCTGATTTAGCTTGTAAAAACCATGCTTACTCATCCAGTACTCTTCCCAAGAAAGGGGGGTGGATGAGGTAGCTCGAGAAGGAGTAAGATTCTCCTTTCCCTTTTGGGAAGAGGAGGTAGTTGGCTACTGTGCCACAGGAAGGGTCAGTTTTGGCTGTCCCTTGCCCCTAATTTTATAATTTATGTAGTTCTTATAAAGTAGGTCTGTTCTTGGAGGAAACAAACCAACTGGGGTAGACCAAAAGTGATCCAACAAGTATCCCCCATGAGATACCAAGGGCCGATAGCTAGTATCATGTACCATGTGAACAAAACCTTCATGGGAGAACTTTAAACATTTATGAATAACAAAGGTGATCCCATTTAAGAAAACTATCCAAGGTATACCTAGCTTCACCTTGAATATATCCGACTCAGGAATAACATCGAAAACTATGTTTACGTTCCCAGAGCCAACCAGGATGGACAGAGTTATTGATCCATATGGTTCTAGAGCAAGGCCATCATGTGTACGAATGTTGGACTTTTTTTTTATATTCCTCCCTCTGTAGGGAGTTCAACAATAGGGTCTCCTCGATAATAACATTCACTCTACTCACGGGATTGACTAAGACTCCTATCACAACGTTGCCATTGAGGCGAGCAGAAATGTAAAGCAGAGAAGGTTTTTTTTTCACTGGTAAGTCTTGAGAAGTAAATGTTACATCCAGTGAATTAGTTGCAAGATGAAGAGAAGGGGTAATAGTAACCATGTTGACATATGCTTCAGGTTGAGTAACAAAATCAGAGGGATCAATAATAATGTTAGTAGATTGTGACAAAAATGGGTTCATGTATATCTGTAATTCACTATTAGCTTTAACCACTGATTTGCTCGTATTTTTTTTGCTTCCATCAAGAGGAATAGTACCATCCTCAATGCAATCCTATATCTTATGAAATAGGCACATTCAACGTTCAGTATCATGTATGTTAACTCGATGGTATTAACAATAAGTGTTTTCTTTATACTAGATAGGGTAGGATTCCCTAATGGGTTTAGGGTTTTGAAAATTTACGATCTTATCCTTCAACAAATTTTGCAAGATGGAGGAATAAGATTCTGATAACTTTGTGAACTTTAAGTTGCATCTGAGGCAATTTTCATCTACATCGACCACTACATTCACAACAACTTTTCCTTTTCCAAAGATTGACACAATGGCCTTCCCTTTAGGACAAGAGCATGAGGAAGGTCTGCCGAAGTAAGCCACTATTTGCTAATACTCCCATAGAGCTGCACATAAATGTACAAAAGAAGGGTATTTCATAAGGGTAAAATTTTCTTGCCAAGGCCTTTGTAAGTTCCCTATGAGTACCTTCTACACATCAGAATCAGGTAATTGGTATGATATTTTTGAAAAGAGTGCTTGATATTGTGCTATTAAATTGGTAATCTTCTCATTATCCCCTTTCTTACATTGAACTAGGTTAGAGAAGGTCATCTTAGGTCCAATGTTGGCTTGGAACTATTGTAGAAACTGGTTCACAAGCTTATCAAATGTAAAGATGGAATTATCAGGTAAGGAATTGTACCACTCGAGCACTGTATCCTTGAGAAATCGCCGAAATAGTTTTTCCATCACTACATCGTGATGGAAAAATTCTATACGTAAGGTATTAAAGGCACACACATGTGTTTGTGGGCCCCCTTTATCGTCGTATTTTTTGAATTTAGGAATCTCCATCTCTTGTGAGAAAGGAGTGTTTAGGATTGCTACCGATAATGGGCTATGTCACAAGAAATGCTAGAAGATAGGTTGGGCAGAAGCTTGGGGGAGATTCACCAACTGGTTTTGCATCTTCCCCATATTCTGAAGAAGAGTGTTCATAATTAGTTCGTTAGAAGATATAGAACTAGTGGAACTACCACCAAATCCACCACTAGAACCACCACTAGTTCCACCGCCACTAGTGTGACCTCCATTGGGGAAACCACCACTTCCAAAGCCACCACCATGACCTCCACTAGAACCATTTCCACTAGTGCCACCTTTGCCACTAAAGCTACCACCACCAAATCCTCCACTGATTATCCCACCAAATCCTCCACTACTAGAGGTGACAGGAGGTGTGAAGTGAAAAATCAGAGGGGTCTTGTTTACTTTGACAATTTTGGAACTTTTAGAAGTAGCAAGTATACTAATTGAAGGGACTATGTCAGCCATGTACATAGATATGGGAGGAATTGACATTCCTAACTATCTCTCACGTTCTTCGAAGGGGCCACCTCGTATCATACTACTATGGTTCAAAGGGGTGCACGCTTCAGTCAGACTAGTGAGACTAGCTAGGAGTTCTATGCCTGTTCAGTCTTTTCATTAAATATACTTTATTCCGCTAATAACCTTAGCAGCCCTAGCCAGCTTTAGGTTTTTCTCCAGGTGATTCTCCAAAGAACCTAACCCTTTGCTCAGACTAGTGACATAATCAAAAGGGATGTGGATAGCTTCATTCTCATTTATGGATGATGATGTGGGAGATGCAAGAGGAGTAGGGACGTAGTTAGTTTCATCGAAGAATCTTGACTCACCCCATGAAACCTGCTCCTAAGTAGTAAGGCTAATTGCAGAACGAGAGAAAAGACCTATAGAGAAATTAGAAGTGGCCTTCGTCTTCTCCATCAGAAGGTGCCACAAAATTGTCCTAACAAGATGCCTACATGTTGTGGACTGGGTTGTGATGCTCATAAACCTTCACAACACTCAGGAGTACAATGATCGAAGGGTACAAGGGAAAATCTTAACACCAACAAATGAGTAGACGTTGGTTCACATAGTGTTGACCAAAAATGTAAGAGAGGGGGACCAACCATGTCAAGGCCCTAGGTCATGGAGGGTTGAGAGCATAAGGTTTCCCTAACTTACCTTAGCTTAAGGGAGTGTTAGGAAATGTAGGATGAGAATGATGAGGAATATAAGGTTCTTTGATCACTGTACAGACCCAAGACTTGAAAGGGAGCTAGGTGAGTCAGTTTTCGGATTCAACTCTGCGTCTCAGATGGCTCTCTGCCCAAGGACAAAATCACAATTCTTGTACGACAATGCAACACACTAGCATCTCTCAAGTGTGTTGGTGTTTGTATGACCAGAGGACTAGAAAGATAAGGTTGAATACTATAAAATAGACTAATAGTCTAGCTAACATGGTTTTTAGGGGAACAAAATAACACTATAAAATAGGAAATGTATAAAACAATATGTTAAAACAAGTAGATTAATGCTAGGGTGACAAGAAGGATCTCATAGAAAATATTTTTCACTAGGTAGCTCCAAGAAGCACGTCCACCTACACACAATAAAGAATAAAAAATTTGAGGGCTATATAGGGGTCTACCTCAGTCAAACCCCCATTTTGGTGTTTCCACCTCCACAGATAGACAAGTTTGCAATGATAGAGAAATAGTATGATGAAGAAAGGAATGAAGCAAAGAACACTAAAACACTACAAAATAGTAAATGTGCTTACTCAACCAAATAATAGAGGAGAGGAGTAGAAAGCTTACCACCTCCACCAAGAGCACTCAAGGCTAATGGGGGAGAAAATGAGAGGACTCAAGGCTCTTTTTCAATGGTGTAGTTCCACACTTTCTCTACTGAGTTGATGGAGTGATGTAGTTGTTGCTATGGAGTGCAAAGTGTTGCTTGAATGCTTGAAGTGATCAAGTTTTGTGCTTAGAGATTGAACTAAATTCTTAGATTTGTAGAAATTGTGGAAGAAGATGAATTGGATGAAGGAGTGAATTTGAAGGAGAAGATGAAGAAAATGGCCATATTCGAGTCGATCGGCCGAAGAGGGTGTTACAAGTCGACTTCCAATGAGAAGTGTAATGCCTCTGCAGGCTCCAACCACATGAATCTTCTAGGAACCTAAACACGCCACGCAAACGTCCCTAATAGTTATTCCTATGCCGACGCACAAAACAAATTCCAAGTGGAATGAAGGCATCGGGCTTATGTGGAATTTAGCCTTTGGATTTTGGTTTTCCAAGGTGAGGATGTGTAAAAGAGGAATTTGTGTAAGAGGTGAAAATTCACTCCTATACAAACTACAAGAGATCTAAAACCACTCTCAAACATCCTGAAACTATATACATGAAATATAGCTTAAATTATAAGAAATTAAATGTCCATATATAAATGTATTTGGTGCCTGCCATATTTGGCGCTTGTCATATTTGGCGCCCACCATATTTGGCACTTGCCATATTTGGATCCTGTCATATTTGGTGCCCGCCATATTCGACTCCTGCCATATTCAGCACCCACCATATTCGGTGCCCGCCATATTTGGCACCCACCATATTTGATGCCCACCATATTTGGTGTTTGCCATATGTTCAATTCAAGTAATAAAAAACGTGACATCTTAATTGTGTAGCAACTTTATGCACTTACCCAATAATATATTCTTGAAAAGATAAATAAATCCTAGATGAAACCCTAGCTAAGGACTAAATTATATCATGACATATGTCACAATCCTACGACTTGAGACAAATAAAGAACACAATTCCTAGTTAATATTAAGTATGCTAGTTAGAAAAGGGACTTAATATTAATAATTAATTAAGGGATTACCTTTTTCACTCTAACAATATCTTGAAATCTCATAAACCTTATTGGTCCATTAATTATATCATCAACGACACCCTTGGATTTCATACATCCTTGAAATTAAATTAACTCATATTGATTGGGAGGGGAATGTTGTGGTTAATTTATTTTCTAGTTGGGGAGTGTTGTATGGTATTCAATATAGGAGCGTTGGGTGTGAAGACCTCCCCCATGGTGCTAAATGTTTCATCTAGAATTAAAAGCCTCTATCTTTTCTTAGGTATTTTCTCTGCACCCTTTCAGGTTGATCTTTTAAGGTTTTTCCTTTTAATTATGAGGAAATTTCTCATTGATTTAAGAAGCTTCTTTTTATTTCTCTATGATTTTTGTATTGGAGTGGCCCTAATTTAGAGCCAAGTTAGAAACTATTTTATGATGTCTAGGTGTCATAGAATTTCAAAGCTATAAATGGGATACAAACAAGGTGGAGCCCATATCCTATAATGGGATGAAAAATAATACCACAATATGAAATATTATAAAAAGTATATATTCTCAAGTATTATGGAAAAGGTTAATCGATATAGCCCCACCTTACTAGTTGATTTTACCAAAATATGGGACTACAAGGTGGTGAAAATGAGATGAATATAGATATGGAAATCATAAATATTTTATCACCCAAGTCACTAGAATTTCTGTAGAGGACAAGAAGATTTATAAGGATAGCAAGAATAAGGTATATCTATTAATTTCCTTCTAAACGAGGAAGGAAAAAATCACAAATTATAGTCTAGTTTTGCTTGGAAATCCCTTCCCTATCCTTAGGATGATTTTGCACTACAAATTATGAGGTATGCTACTTACTTTGGAGGACCATTTCCAAGTCATGTAGTATTTTCATTTATCCTTTCCCAACCATTAATGTCATAATATTAGTGTTATCTTTTCATTCTTCTTGCTATTATCTTTGGATTATTCCTTGTTAAATGCCAAGATGAGCATGATTCCCTACCCCACCATCAATCTCTTATTTCTTGTTGATTAACCATGGTTACACATTAACCAAAATAAGTGGCAAGTTTATTATTTTAATGATAATAAATAGTGTGCACATACACAAGGAAATTGCGATATAGTTTTTTATGTGACTCATACCCTGATTGAACAACACATTATTACATTTGAATGGTGTTAAAATAATTTGAGAAAATAGTGTCTAGTTGAACAACCACAATGAAGAACGTCTAGACCCATGTTCATTTCGTTTATAGTTTATGGAGCTTCTCAATGTAATGAATTGTTAAAAAAATTAAAAATTAAATTCCTCTTGTACCAAGAGCACTCTTTGTAGCATGAAAATTTGAAAGAAACACTAACTAGTGAGTACCTAGCTTTTATAAAAACATTTAAGAGGTAATCATTCATCTTGCTTCTTAGGTCAGCCCACAATACTGTGTTCCACTTTTTAGTCAAAGTGGGACATTGAAATCAACATTTTCACAAAACTTGCATTTTCTGCCACCTATAGAAACTAACTGTTAAGAATTTGAAAATGATGTGAACTGGTGATTTTTGAGATTTTTTTGTAGATTATAAATTTATATTTTTTAAAATTTAAGAAATAATTTATGATTTTTTTCATAGAACTTTTAATAACTTATTTTTTGTAAACAATATTTTTAAAAAGTAGCATTAATTCGATAAAGCATAACATTATTTGTAGAAAAGAAAAAATCATAATTTTTAAACATAGATTTGTAACATAAATATCTAGTACATAAATATTTTTTTTAATTGTTTGTTACATAAATTTTTTATATTTTTTTGAAGTGAGATTAACTATAATTCAAACATAGGTTACTTTCATAACACATAATTTTTTTTGCATTCATCCAAATTAAGTTATTTTTTTGTTGAAATAAGGACATCAATATCTAGTGCATAATTTTTTATTTTTTATTTTTATTTTTTTATTTATATGCATGCTTGAAACAAATACCTTGATGTTCGATGAAAAACCTACATTCACAAGAAATACAAAATAAATATAATAATAAAATTAAATTAATTTTTAAGTCTTCAAAATGGATATATGTATTTTAGAAATAGGTGCTCGCTTTTATGTCTTCAAAACAGATATTTGTTTTGAAAAGCCCAAAGAGCCCCCTTTAGTAAAATATACATAAATTTTGTATTTCTTATTGAATTTTGATTTTTGATAGGCATTGTAAAGATGATTTAGAGCTGTACAAAATAGAAGAGGGAGTGTTTCTATATTATACACAAAAATTAATAATAATCATTTAAACTTCATATTTCATTTTTGAAACATTAAATGCTCACTACTTTCATATACAAAGTCCCTTTTTTATGGTTTTTTGTAACAATCATCTCAAAATGCTTGAAACATTAGAGTAATGAATAATAAAATATTTATATTTTTTAGAAGGAGATGAATAAATCTTCATAAATCATCATCTCTTTGTCCCAAGTTCTCTACCTCTTTATATTTCACTTTTTCCCCCCTAAGCTCTAGACCTATCTCCCCACATATCTATCCCCCCCTCCCTCTTTATTTTTACCTCTTTGTACCTCTCTCTCAATCTATTGAGCTCTAGAATTATCTATCTACCTCTCCACCCCTCCCTCCTTCCCTCTCCTTCCATAGCAATGTTGGCAACACAAGGGAAGACAACTGAGAGGAGGGGTGAATCAGTTGTCTCAAAAATTATACTTATTAAACTTATTCTTAGATATGATAATTAAACATGAAATAAAAAACCATCACCACATCAGAAACACACATAACACAAAGATTTTTACATGGAAACCCTGTTAGGGGAAAAACCACAGTGGAGGTTAATCTTCAAGTTTATACTCTGTTAAAAGTATAGTAAATGGGGAATGCCCATGCATTCAGGCACATTGCCTAGAGCTCACTGCTCAAATACAAAAAGGCTTACTAACCAAAGGAAGACACACTATCTTATAGTCACATTTGGATTACATCCATCTAAGAGATTTTGAACTAAGAAGATAACAGATCTACTAATGCCTGATTACAGTTTCAGTTAAGCACATGAACACTGCTCACTCTTCTTCACACTTAACTTCTTCCTTCGAAAGATCTGAAATTTATTCACACATAGCACTCGCACTTCACAAATATCACATGTCTCAAATGATGTAAACAATCACTCATATATATCCACAACCAAGAATAACATCATCTACATGTCATATTCAATAAAATATAAAATGAATACAATCTGTTGGCCCAAAACATAAATAATTATGAATGTGAATCAACCAATTTCAGCCACAACGTAGTGAGGACCCAAAACAACATCCTCAAACATGAAACATCTTCAATAATTATTCCTTGAATATCCACAACATGCTACAATCACCCTGTCAGCCATGAACATGAAAAACATGAGAACACAAAAGAAAATCACCAATTGTGAGCACAATGATCAATGCGGACATAAGAAATAGATAGAGAACGATCTATAAAACATCCAAAAGAATCATGAATCACCAAAGAAGCATTCACAACAATTGAACTTACTAGAATTACATCACCCTCTTTCAAGAACACCGACTAAAGCAACAAAAAAACTATCAAAACACATATACTCATAACTCGATCAAATATTCATGTGGATCTCAAAAAATTAACATGGATAAACTAGATATACTCGAAAACAAACCCTTTAATCCACAACCTCTGATTATCAACATACTGATCTAGCCAACATACATAACTTCACTTCACCACTGACAACCTGCAACTTATTTTATTATAATTTTCTCAATATCTTCAACATATACAACCTCTAATGCATTAATTCCAATAGTGTTGTTATCAATGAAAACCACATACCAACAACATCCAACAATCTCGACCTTTGGAATTGATGGAAAAATATGATGTGAAAAACACCGTCAACACAAATTTCTCTTAGCACTTTCTCCCCCTTAGATTTTGACTCTTCTCCCCAAATAATTCATAATTTTTCACATGACTCTTCTCCCCCTTTGAAATCAATGAAAAAGATAATGTGTATCTTTCTCCACACAAGATTTGAACCACATTTCTAAACATTTGACTACTACTCCTAAGTAGCATCCACCACAACATCATTCTGGATCAAGATATGACTATGAAATAGATGGACTGATGCAAGTCAATGCACCTTAGTTCTAATTAGGAGGGGTAATCACCCCGATCTTCCCTTTGAGATACTCAAAATTATCCTTATTCAAGGGATTGGTAAAGATATCTACAATTTTTTCCTTAGAAGGCACATACTCCAGTCCGACTTCCTTCTCACTCATCTTCTCTCTCAAAAAGTGAAACTTGATAGATATATGCTTGGTTTTTTATGCGGAGTCAGATTCTTAGAAATGTTAATTGAACTTGAATTATCATAGAATATGGCAATAGGTTCATCATACACAAATCTGATATCTTTCAACGTCTACTTCATCCACAATACTTGAGTATAATTGTTAACAACAACAATGTATTCTGCCTCTACAATAGATAAATAAATGGCATTCTACTTCTTACTTAACCATGAAATCAGCTTCTTTCCCAAGAAAAATACACCACCACTAGTACTATTTTTGTCATTCACATCTCTTGCCCAATCAAAATCAATAAAAGAACTCAAAGTAAAATCATCTTCTTTAGGATACCATAGGCCAAAATCAATTGTCCCCTTCAAGTATCTGAAAATCCTCTTCACAGCAGTCACATGAGATTCCTTAGGATCAACTTGAAATCTTGCAACAATGCATATGGCATTCATGATATCAGGTCTAGTTTGAGTCAAATACAACAATCCATCAAACATGGATCTGTATCTAGTCTAATTTTCTTTAGGAGAATCATCATTTTGAGTCAACTTACATCCAATCACCATAGGTGTACCAACTTGATTTGAATCTTCCATACCAGACTTCTTTAGTAGTTCTTTCACATACTTGGACTGAGATATAAAAATCCCCAAAAATAATTTCATTTCTCCAATCATAGACATTTCAAACTCACTCTACATCTCATTAGAAAATTTCATGCACAAACTATCATCTCCTCCAAAAATGATATCATCAAAAAATAATTCAACAATCAAATCTTTATCATGATCAATCTTGAAGAATAAATTACTATCAAAAATACCTTTATTAAATCCAAGCTTCAACAAATACTTATCCAATCTGGCATACCATTCTCTTGGGGTTTTCTTAAGTCCATACAATTCTTTCTTCAACTGACAAACCATATCTCCCTGATCAGTCAATTGAAATCCATCAGGTTGCTCAATATACACTTCCTCTTCTAGTTCACCATTTTGAAATGCTGACTTGACATCCATCAGATAAACCTTGAAATTTTTGTAAGCAACAAAAGCAAGAAATAGTCTCACAACTTCAATCCTAGCAATAGAGGCAATTTTTCCTTCAAATTCAATTCCTTCCATCTAAGAGTATCCTTTACAAACCAGTCTTGCTTTGTTTCTAAAAAAATCATCTTGCTCATTTAGTTTGTTCTGATAGACCCATTTAGTTCCAATTATATATTTGTCCTTAGGTCTAGGAACAAGAATCCATGTATCATTCTTCTCAATTTGCAGTAGTTCATCTTTCATTGCTTCCATCCAATGTTCATCTTTGCATGCTTCATTTGCACTATTTGGCTTAGCCTTTGATATCAAATAGTATTCTTCTGCAATTCTTCTCCTAGTTTGAACACCTTTGTTCTTATCACCTATAATCTGATCTTTTGAATGATTCAATCTTACATACCTTGGAGTCTTATGATGTTCTTGAAATTCAAGCTCTTGTGATCTCACTTTCGCACTTTCACTAGTTCCTTCCTCTTGGCTTTCCCGATTCACTGAAATGATCTGCACTTGATTCTGAGTTTAAACTGAACTGACATTTTTATCATCTGAATCATATCCACAGGTTCTGGATGTTCTAATAGTGTCTTCATCAACCTTGACATTAGCACTTTCGACTACTTTCCTCAATCTCTTGTTGAAGCACCAATAAGATTTACTTTTAGTAGAGTAACCAAGAAAGATTCCTTCATCACTCCTAGCATCAAACTTTCCTATATCTTCATCTCTTTTGATATAGCATTTACTTCCAATTTTTTTGAAGTATCTAATAGTAGGCTTATGACCAAACCATAGCTTATAAGGTGTCTTACCGGTATCACCTTTGATATGTACCCAATTGAGAGTGTAAATAATAGTACTCACAATTTCTCTCTAGTAGATATGTGGGACATTTCCTTCTAGCATCATAGTCCTAGCAACATCTAGAACTATCATGTTCTAACTTTCAACAACTCCATTTTGTTGAGAGTTCCATGGGGCAGATAATTGTCTCTTTATCCTATGCTCTTCACAAAAGAAATTAAACTCACCATAAATGAATTCACCACCTCTATATTATCTTAGACATTTAATCTTCAAACCTGTCTCTATCTCAACCTTAGCCTTAAAAATCTTGAATTTCTCTAGAGCTTCATATTTTTCCCTTAAGAAAGAAACCCACATCAATCTAGAATAATCATCAATGAGTAACATGAAATACCTATCTCCTTGTAAACTTATGACTTTAGAAGGGCCACACAGATCAGTATGCACAAGCTCCAATACTTCATTTGAATACTGTTGTTTGCTATGAAATGAAACTCTAGTTTGCTTCCCTAACTGGCATTCCTTGCATATGGTATTAGTAGGCTTTACCAACTTAGGAAGATCTCTCACAGCTTGAGTAGAACTTATCTTGATAATATTGTCAAAGTTTAGATGACACAATCTCCTATGCCACAACCAACTTTCATCAACTTGAGCAATCAGACAACTTTTACGAGCAACACTCAGGTGAAAGATATTACCTTTTGCTTTTGTACTTGATGCAATCATATTTCCAGAACTCCCAATATTCTACATTTTCCATTCTTGAATTGAATATTGTATCCCTTGTCAACCATCTATCCAACACTTAAAAGATTATGCTTCAAACCTTCCACATATAAAACATCATCAGTGTTATGCTTACCATCAAAAGAAATGGATCCTCTGCCACAGATTACACCAGCTTTGTCATCACCAAATATTACAACACCACCATCATACTTTTCTAGACTCACAAATTTACTTTTATCACCTATCATGTGATGAGAGCATCCATTGTCAATCACCCATTCATCCTTTTCTTCAATTCTGGTAGCTAGAATTTTCTCGACATTCATACAACTAGTAGATTCAGTAGGTATAGGATTACTTTCCTTGATAGCAATAAATAAAAACTCATCCTCACTTACATTTCCTTTATCAAATTCATCATCTATCACACCTTCATGAACAAAAAAATAACACTTTCTTTGAAATCTAGGCTTGTTAGGTTTTGGCTTAGGAACTCTTTCTGGACACCTTGAGGAAAAATGACCTATCTTATTGCATGAAAAATATTTAAGAGGAAATTTCCCTTTATACTCACCTCTTCTCCTTTGGCTACCCTCTTAACAAGAAGTTCTTCAAGCTCATCTAGTTTTCTCTCTTCTTCTTTAATCTCTTTCATTTCCTACTCATACTTGGACAAGTTTCTAGAGGAACTTTCTCCAGGATCATATCTCTGCTTATCTTTTCTAGAGGTAGTAGCTTTGAATGCAGATTCTATCTTAGGAAGAGAATCAAAAAAATCACTTAACTCAAAAGTAGTAAGCTTACCAACCAACATGTCTCTAGTTACATTTGTCACAGTCTGGATATCGTCAATAGCAAAAAATTTGTGTTTGTATGTAGTAGGAAAGGATCTGCACACTTTAGCAACAATCTCTATTTTCTTCCAATGTTCCACCAGAACATCTAATATTACACACTAGTTCATTCACTCTCTACATAAAAGTAGTGACGTTCTCATCTTCACCCATTTTCAATGTTTCATATTTCCCTTTCAGACTCTGCAGCTTAGAAATATTCATATGAGTATCACCTTGATACAAAGTTTCCAACTTTTTCTAGATCTCATAAGAAGTCTTGAGATCCATTACATTGTTCATTTCAGAATCAGTCAAAGCACTCAACAATGCTTTCTTAGCCTTGATATTATACTCGACATCTTTAATCTCACCTACAATAGAAGGACCATTCTATGGGATGATGTATCTATTCTTCGTAATGTTCCAATAAGGTTCACCAATACATCTCAGATGACACTCCATTCGAGTCTTCCATAGAGAATAATTTGTTCCATGAAATCTCAGACTATCCTTCTTATATGTCACCATCCTGGATCACCTCAAGCTATTAAAATTCTTCCATGGAACCAGCTCTGATACCAATTTTTGGAAACACAATGGAAGGCAACTGAGAGGGGGGTGAATCAGTTGTCTCAAAAATTATACTTATTAAACTTAATCTCAGATCTGATAATTAAACATGAAAGAAAAAACCATCACCACATCAGAAACACACACAACACCAAGATTTTTATGTGGAAACCTTGTTAGGGGAAAAACCACTGTGGAGGTTAATCCACAAGTTTATGCTCTGTTAAAATTATAGTAAATGGGGAATGCACATGCATTTAGGCACGCTTCTTCGAGCTCACTGCTCAAATACAAAAAGGATTATTTCCTAAAGGAAGACACACTATCTTATAGTCACATTCATAATACATCCATCTGATAGATTTTGAACTAAGAAGATAGCATATGCTAATGCTTGATTACAATTCCAGTTAAGCACATGAACATTGCTCACTCTTCTTCACAATTAGCTTCTACCTTCAAAAGATCTAGACTTTATTCACATATAGCACTCACACTTCTCACATATCGCATGTCTCAAATTATGTAAACAATCACTCATATATATCTGCAACCAAGAATAAAATCATCGACATGTCGACTTCAATAAAATATAAAATGAATACAAACTGTCAACCCAAAAGATAAATAATTATCAATGCGAATCAACCAATGTAGGCCACAACATAGTGAGGACCCAAAACAACATCCTCAAACATGAAACATCTTCAATAACTATTCCTTAAAGATCCACAACACGCTACAATCACCCTATTGGCCATGAACATGAAAAAAATGAACACGCAAAAGAAAATCACCAATCACGAGCAGAATGATCAATGCGGATGTACAACATAGATAGACCATGATCTAGAAAACATCCACAAGCATCATGAATTACCAAAGAATCATCTACAACAATTGAATTTACTTGAATTACATCACCCTCTTTTAGGAACACCGACTGAAGCAACAAAAAAACTATCAGAACACAAATACTCATAACTCGATCAAATCTTCATACGAATCTTAGAAAATTAACATGGTTAAACTAGATATACTTGAAAACAAACCCTTTAATCCACAACCTCTGATCATTAACATACTGAGCTAGCCAACATACAGAACTTCACTTCACCACTGACAACCTACAACTTATTTTATTACAATTTTCTCAATATCCTTGACATATACATCCTCTAATGCATTAATTCCAATAGTTTTGACATCAATGAAAACCACATACTAGCAACATCCAACAATCAGCAACTAAATCACTCCATCAACTCATTAGAGAAAGTGTAGAACAAAACCATTACAGCAGAGGCTTGACTCCTCTCATTTTCTCCCCCATTAGCCTTGAGCACTCTTGGTGGAGGTGGTAAGATTTCTACTCCTCTCCTCTATTATTTGGTTGAGTAAGCACATTACTATTTTGTATTGTTTTAGTATTATTTTCTTCATTCCTTATTTATCATACTATTTCTATCATTGCAAACTTGGCTGTCCGTGGAGGTGGAAACACCAAAATGAGGGTCTGACTGAGGTAGACCCCTATACAACCCCCAACAATTTTCCTCTTTATTATGTGTAGGTGGACGTTCTTCTTGGAGATAGCTAGCAAACAAGATTTTATGTGAGATCATTCTTGTCACCCTAGCATTAATCTACTTTTTTTATCATATTCATTTATACATTTCTTATTTCATAGTGTTATTTTGTTCCTCTAGAAACCATTAGCTAGGTTGTTAGTTTGTTTTCTAGTGATTCGACCTTGTCTTTTTGGTCCTCTGGTTGTACGGATTCTAAAGCACCTAAGAGATGCTAGTGTGTCGTGCTATCATCCCAAAACCACACTTTTGTTCTTTGATAGAGAGCAATCTAAGACACAATGTTGAATCCAAAAATTGATTCGCCTAGCCCCCTTTCAAGTCTTGGATCTATAGAGTGACCAAAGGACCTTATAGTCCTCATCATTCTCATCCTACATTTCCTAACACTCCCTTAAATTGAGGTAAGTTAGGGCAGCCTACTGATCTCAATGCTCCATGACCTGGGGCCTTGATGTGGTTGGTCCCCCTCTCGTATAGATATATCATACATGGTTGGCTTTGAAGAATCCAGTCCCCAACAATTGACCTTATTTCCACCTCTACCTAGGAACAATCTATCTTAAACACCTTCTTAAGCATCTCAATAGTGAACACACTAGAATTTGGAGATTGGGATAAGTACCATCTTATTGAGTGGCTCTAGCTCTATATTCCCAAAACATCAAGAAACAAAGAGGGATAGCAAACAACCAAACGCCCAACATAGACACAGCTAAAGGAAGGAGTCAACATGAATGTCAAAGTTTGGAGATTTACATGCCTTAAAAAGGGAAACCAGATGCTTTGAATTTCCAACTTACCATATTGATGGATGATGAGGTGTTGTCACCTTTGCAAATAATCATTATGGCATCTAGGAATTAATGAGAGACACTAATAAGTATGATGTGTGCCAAGATATCACACGTTGCCAACCTATGAACTTGTATGGACAATATTGGGCATTGTCATTCACACAAGGAAAATATTTCCTTATGGCATCCTTTCAATCATTAATAAACATGTCTGGATCACTATTTTGGATGTTACCATCCTTGATGACCAACCAACACATGAAAATAAACATGTTAAAATGACCCCCTCAAATGGATTTTCATTCTTTGATGGAAATTAAATGGAGAAGTGGGAGTGATAGGAGCTCTTCTTTCGTGAACCAAGTGATCCTATATTTTGAATCGCATGCAAATTTTACAAGTCCATCATCTAGTTGATTTGTCTCTCTGTAGAAATGAATAATATGAAAAATGTTGAATTCATGGAGGGGGATAATTTGTTGCAAAAAATATAGTTTAGTTGCCAATATGGAGAGGCCCTTCTCTTGTAAGAATTTATTATGTTTAATGAATCACCTTCTATCTAAATTGATTGTATGTTGTGTTCCTTTACCATTTGCAGACTAGCTAGGAGTGCTTGAGCTTCTACTTTATTATTCAAACCAGCTAGAAGTTTTAACGCTAGTGTAGCCAAAACTACACACTTATAATCTCTAATCACACAACCTACACTTGATACACTAGGATTGCCATGGGAGGCTCTATAAAAATTGAGTTTCCATGTTTTTAATTGAGGAGGTTTCCAATGGATTGACAACCTATTAATTGCATTGAGTTTAGATATTTGAACGGATCCTAGTGTGGGTAGTTGAATATTCTTCCATAAAGCCATCAAATTAAAATCCCAAGATGTGAAGATTTTTTTATTATCTAATGGTTGCAGTTTCAAAATATGAGCCATAACTATTTTTGATATTAAGGTTTCCAATTTTTGGAGAACTAATTCTTTAGATTGAACTTCTTTCCTAAAAATCCTTTTGTTTCTTTCCCACCATATAGCCCATATCAAAAGGGATGGGGAAACTAGCCATAGGCCTAATAATAGTGAAGATTTGAAGAGATTAGGCCAACTATTGAAAACATGTAGAAGGGTATTTCCAATTGGCGATATCCATCCTAGTTTCTTTTGTAGTCATTTCAAACATGTTTGAGAAAAATTACATTGTAGGAGTAGATGATCCATAGTTTCTACACATTTGTTACAGAGGACACACATGAATGAATCTACAATTCCCATTTTTTTCAGATGTTCACTTGTTAAGATCCTATTATTGATTGCCAACCAAGAAAATACTCTAGCCTTAGGAATGGTATCATTGTTCCAACATAACCAATACGGCCAGTTTTGTCTATTTATATTTTCCAACAAGACTAAAGACATGTACCCTTGCTTTGCATTGTATGCTCCTAACTTTGATGGGGCCCAAGCTAAATTGTCTTGTTTTGAACAAAAAATAACTAACCTTTTATCCAACTGAGGTTGAAGTGATATTTTTTTGTTGGTGGGCGAAATCACAATTGTTGAAGGTTTTCCATTTTACATTAGAACCATATTTCCTTGATGAAATTACCACATAGTCTTTTACCAAATGATCCCATTGTTTCTTGAGAAATAGTTTAGCTTCATGGATTCCCTCCACATTCTCCAATGGAGGAATACCATTCCATGAGTCTTCCAAAAACCGATCCTTTTCACTATTGTTGACTATCCAAGTCAAATAGGCAGTGATACAATTTTTGTATTCAGTGAGGAAGTTCCACATTTTAGAACCATCTTTTGGGTTTTGGATAGTGAAGATTATTTCTAGCTCTTTTGAATCTAAATATTTGGCTTGAATGATTCTACACCATTTTTCTTATGGTTTTGTAAACATGTTACAAGCAAGCTTGGACCCTAATTCCTTGTTTTTGGCTTTTAACTTCTAAATTTCTGCCCCACCTTAAGTTTTGGCCTTACAAAGGTTTTCCCAAGATACAATGGGATTTTTATTTTTTTTATTGCCTTCCAAAATTGATTGGAAAAGGAAAATTTTCATTATTTTTTTGATATCATATTGCACCATTTTTTGTAACTTTAACATTGAAATTATATAATTTGGCACTATTGCAAGTGTACATTTTATCATTACCAACTTCCTTGCAAGAGAACCATTTCCCCTTACATGAAGCAACTCTTTGATGGTTTACTAAAAACACTTTATCCAAAAAAGAATATTTGTGAAAAATTGCAAAGAAAGGAATGTCTAGATATTGATAAGGTAAAGTAGCCAAATTGAAATCCAAAATTGGTAATATCTTGCAAAGATGTTAGGAGGACTATTTAAAAAGAAAATTTTTGACTTGGAAGGATTTACCAATTGTCCTGATACTTTTGAATATCCTTCCAATACCTATTTTATCACCTTAGCCTCTATAATAGAAGGTTTTCCAAAAAGTAGAGTGGCATATATAAAGAGAGAATGAGTAAATGAAATCAATTTTCTTGGTGGCTTTACACCTTTCCATTTCCCTTCCTGATGAACCACTAAAATATATCTGCTTAAAGCTTTTTCCATTAAAATAAATAAAAAAGGGGATAAAGGATCCCCCTTCCCGACTCCTTGAGACATGCTAAAGAAACCCTCTGGACTACCACTAAAAATTACTCAAAAGAAATCCCCAACAAGGCTAGAATGAATCCATTTACACCATTTATTTGTAAAGCTAAAGCTGGATAAAACTTTCATCAAAAATACCAATTTACCTTATCATAGACCTTCATTATATCTAATTTGATCAACATCGCTTTTAATTCCTCATTATGAATAGAATGTAAAGCTACATGTGCAATTATTGCCCCTTTCACTATTTCTTTACCTAGAGCAAATCCTCCTTGTTCTTCAAATACTATTTTGGAAAATAATTTTTCTAAAAGTATGCTTATGGATTTTGTAAAAATATTATATATCACATTCCATAATGCTATAGGCCTAAAATTTGCAAATGATGCAGGTTTGGTTTTTTTAGGTATTAATGCAATATTGGTTGTGTTGAAGGACTTGAGAATGGAACCATTCCTTCTTGATTCTTCTAGAGATAACTATATTTTCCTACCAATAAATAGCCAATATTTTTCATAAAATGAAGTTATTAAACCATCTAGTCCCAAGGCTTTATCTAGGGGGAAATGAGAAGACTACTTCTTTGAATTCCTCTAAATAAAATGGCTTCAATAATTGAATGTTATCCTCATTAGTTACTAGATTTTGAATCTTATTTAAAATTTATTCAATTATCACTTGAGACTACATAGACTGATCATTTGAAGAGGTAGAGAGAAGATCTAGGAAGAATGATATTGCTTCTTTCTTGATGCTTTGTTCATCCAATAGCTCATCTCTGGAAGAAGAATGTATTGAGAAGATGATATTTGATTGCCTTCTCATTTTTTCTGATGCATAGAATAATTTTGTATTTCTATCCCCCTCTTTTAACCATAATTCCCTTAACTTATACCTCTAGTATATTTCTTCCCTAGAATTACTTGCTTCCAAGTTTTCTTGTATTTTTTTTGTTTTTGAAATGACTCTTTATTCATCCCCTTGATGATTATGACATCATTTAGCTTTTTAATTTCCCATTGAAGAATTTCATTTTGTTGAATAATGTTTTGAAAGTGAATTATATTCCATTATTTGATTTGATTCTTGATGAGGAATATTTTTTCATAAAGTTGGAGCATTCTTGAACCAACCACAAAAGGTAAGCTACACCACCATTATTGTAGAAAACTCAAAAAATGCTTATATTTGAACCATAATTCTTTAAACTTGAATGATCCACCCCTTTTAATTTCTTTAAAATCCAATATAATTGGGAAGTGTTCGAAACTTTAAAATGGTAGTATTAAAGCCTTAAAAATCTTGAGAATTGGGTAACCGGATGGAGGAGGCCAAGAATCTATCTAAACTCTCTATTATCAACCAAAAGTATTTCCTCTTAATTGAGCAAGTGAAAACTCCATTGGTAGTTGGGAAATCACATAAGTTTTAATTTATGAAATTGTTAAAATATTCCATTACTTTTAGAGGTGGAATAATACCTCCCAACTTCTTCTTATTATCTATAATAGCATTAAAGTCATCCCTAATAATTACCTTCTGATCTTTTAGAATATCTAGAGTGGATGACAATGAATTCCACAAGATTTTTTTTATCTATTGTTAATTTTTTGTAGAGAACATGGACCAAGTTCAAGCAATTGATAAGGTCCATCATATTGGAAAGAAAGGTAAGAGCTATGTCTTGGCCATTGAAGAGGCACATTGGGTCAAGAAGAAGCTCAAAGTTGATCAACATCCAAATAGTTATTTCCACTTGTAAGAGAGGGGAACCAACCACGTCAAGGCTCCAAGTCATGGAGAACTGAGAGGGGAGGGATTCCCTAACTTACCTCACTCTAAAGTGATGCTTTAGATAGGGGTCTAGAACTATTAGGACTATAAGGTACTTCTATCACTCTTTAGACCCAAAATTCAAGTTTAGGCTAGGCGAGCTGGTTTTGAGAGTCAATACTGTACCTTAGACAACTCTCTTTCTGAGGACGACAATGCACTTTTGGGATGACAGCGTGGTGTGCTAGCATCTCTCAGGCATGTTGGAATCTGTATGGTCAGAGGAGAGGAAGTACAATATGAACTACCAAAAGACAAACTAACAACCTAGCTAGTTATTCGTAAATGAATAAAATAAAATAATAAAGTACAAAAAGTACAAAAAAAGATGATAAAGTAGATAGATAAAAGAAAGGGTGACAAAGATGATCTCACCAAGGTGCTAGTTCACCAACTAGATACAAATGCATGTTCACCTACACACAAGAAAGAGGGGAAAATTATTGGGGTTGTATAGGGGTCTACCTCAGTCAGACCCCCGTTTTGATGTTTCCACCTCCATAGACAACCAGATAGCAACAAGATAGAAATATGTGATAAAAAATAGAGAAAGTAGAATTTGCAATAAACACTAAAAAATAGTAAAGTGCTACAACCAAATCACAAAGGAGTGGAGTGAAACGTTACCACCTCCACCCAAAATCTCACTAGCCAATGGAGGAGAAAGTGGACTTGGAAAGGTCACCACAACCTCAATTGTGATGAAGAGAGGTCTCGCAAGACTCCAATCCCATTCTACTATGGCTTTCTTCACACTTGCTATGTGGATTTTATGCAGTGATGTTGCTAAAATGGAGTGTTGAAGTGTTCTAAATTCTAAGATATGGCATGAAAATGTGTGTAGAGCTTGAAGTGAATTGCTAAGAGAGCTTAAAGAGATAAAATGGAGTGAGAATGGATTCATTTGAAGGAAGAATGAGGAAGAATAAGGCATTTTCAAGTCATTCGGTCAAAGAGGGATGTTACAATTCATCCCCAATCAAGAGCATAACACTTCTACCAACTTCAAATGCAAGAATTTTTTAGGGATGATAGTGTGGCACACGGAAGTGTATATAGTGCATGAGCATCCCTAAAAAATATTCTCCCATCAACACAACAGATAGATGCCAAGTGGAAGGAAGGCAATTAGGTGATGTGGAATTTTTCCTTCGAATTTGATTTTCTAAGGTGAGGGTGTGCGAAAGGGGAATTTATGTAAGGGGTGGAAATTAGCTCCTATAAATTTTCCCCCCACTGCAGCGAGCATGAGTACTGATGAGTGCTTTGATAAAGTAGATCAAAGAGTTAGTAGGGTTAGAAATGTATACCTAAAATTTTGAGGAAGCAAACCATGATCTGGTGAGCTCGAAAGTGCAAGGCAGAATAAAAGACTCCATAGCCCCATAGAACTATGAAGCTACACAAAGTACATCAAAGGCCCTCAGACCAATGATGGAAAAATCCCATAGGATGAAAGCATCTTACAAGCTCGTAGACTAGTGAGGAGGCATGCCCCAAGATCTCTCACATGAAGGAAGCCCTATGAAGTATGTGCCTCAAAGGCCCACAAAATTGCAAGAAGGCATCCCCCAATATCTCTCACATGAAGGAAACCTAGATAAAAAAATCACCTTACAAGCCCACAAACTTGCAAGGAGGCATCCCCCAAGACCGATTTCATGGAGGAAACCTGAAGGAGGGGAAATCCACATAGTCGAATTGGAAATCAGCTTTGCAAGCACACCTACAAAGGGACATGTTTACCCATAGATAAAGCATGTCAAAAAATAAAGCGGCCATGCAAGTAGCCAAGTGGAAAGTCACGCAGATCATCAATAAATTGGAATTCTTTCAAAGGGATCCTTGAAGAACCCGACATGAAAATGCGGGTCCACTTGAAGGACACACTATTTGAAAGTGTAAAAGAGACATTTTTTCTCAGATCAATTCATCATTAAGGAATCCTTTCGAAAGACATTCACTTCATCAAGGAATTCAAAAGGAAGAAAATGTCCCCTCTTGAGGGGAAGGCCAAAGCCACTACCACCTTGGAGGGAAGTTCTCAAGTTCTTTCTTTGTGAAACCATGATGAAGGAAACACGTTCTGTTAGGGGTATTAGTTATGAATAAAGTTTTGAAAAAAATAATTTGTGAGGATTTTCAAGAAAAGATTCACTTACAACAAATGTGTTTTCTAAAAATTGAAGCATCATAGAAATGTTGTTGTCACACATGAGAGGAACAACTCAATAAAAGAAGATAAAAAGAGTGAAAACATAAGGTACTGAGGGATCTAGTTTCACGGGGTCAAATCTTCTCATGCTTATATAAATAATAGGTAACTGCAATGAAAGGAAAAATACCATCAATCCCCAACTAGATCAGGAAGAATGCATGAAAGACAAAGTAAAAAATAAAAATTAGGTCTACATGAAAGGGAAGTATAAATTCCCCCAACACTTTGCATCATCCCTATTTTTCAAAAATCAAACACAAACATGGAAGAATGATGATACATATAGAATAAGGTTTACAACACAAAACCACTCCTATATCCAAGAACTAACAAGGGTGACAAGGATCATCTAGGAACACATATCATAATCATGGGGGAACACATCACAAGACACACACATCTAATCTAAAGATAAAGAAGAGGCCTTCCCCTAACACTCATCGACCAAGAGGTCATTTTTTTCCCACTCTAGATCATAATAAGGGGAAGGAGGATGAGCCTATAGTTGTGGAACATTAAGGGGAGGTGCTTCTAACCCTCCCACAACAAAGGTTAACGAAGAAGGTTTTGATGTGTTTTGTATGCACTTCTCAACATAGATAATGCATAGGTGCATCACCTCCCTTGAAAGGAAATATCCAACAAATCACTGAAAATAGCCTCAAGGTCTCTTGGGTATCAAGTCATGACTTGCATGGAATATCTCAGGTTATACTTGATGTGATTTTTCTAGTAATCACAGGGTAGACTTACATGAGTTAAGCTAGAAAGGGAATCAAATATGCAAATAGAGTTTCTAAGGTGGGGAATTTATTGTACGTTTGTTGTAGGTTCAAACAATAGTCTTGAACTCCATTTCAATTTTAAGATTTGGCTTTACAATGTTCAATGACCTTAGCATAGGTTATTTCTAAAAAGAAAAGAAAAAAAGGTAGGGAAGAGAGAGGGTTCCTAGACCTGCAACTACTAATGAATAGTGATCAGGGAGGTCTCTACTATGGACAACTTCCTTAAAACAAAAATCCACTTAACCAAAAATTTCACAGTCTCATGAATCTCTGCTATCTTCTAAGAACTACAGATATTTTACCATTCATTCACCATACATATGCATGAACAAAGATAAAGATTTAAAAGAAGCTTCAAATCTAGGTTCGTAATAACTTTGCACAACCATCTACTAGTAGCAGACAACCAAAAGTATGGACAAGGAAGGAATCTACACAACAAAAATCTTCATAACCAAGAAACAAAATTACTAAATCTACCAAATCTAACTAAAAGGAAACTAAAATAGAAAAGTAAATCCAACTAAATCATCTAAATATGAGAGAAAAATCATGAAACATGAGAATAAACTCAGAAATACACCAAAGTCAATGTATTTCTATTGCAATTTCTGCAGCATGTCTTTACAATAACTCAACTCTAAAAATGAGAGGAGGAGACCCCTATTTATAGTATCCAAAAGGAAAAACAAGTGGCCAAAATTTGATCTCATTGTGTGTCCAATATTCACTTACATTAGGGTTTCACCTACCCCCAAAATATATTACATTTTAAAATACACTTTTGTCTTCTTCCCTATTTTGGCCTTTAGTGATAGCACTATAACAATTTTTCTTTTGTTGATTGCTCTTTGCTATAGATATTCTATAAGTAGCTCTTAACCAACAATAGGGTTTCCTTCTTTCTTTTTCAAGGATGTATATTCCATGAACTTTAGGACCACCGGTTGGAGCTTATCGAACTCTATGATGTTGGATCTCAGCACTTGGTAGCTCCACTCTTTGGAATTGTCAATGAGCTTCTCGTAGTCTTCACCATACTTTTCCATGTGATCCCTAAATAGCTCTGAATGGGTGAAGGCTTGGGCAGAAAAACCCACAAAATCAATGGTTATCTCACTTGGCATTCCATCTTCCATCGTCTTCCAGAAGTGAGGCTTTATCTTCTTTGCATTGATCTAGACAATAGGTATATCGTACCTTGTCATTAGTTTCAAATACCAACTGCAATCCGACCAAACCTCCTTGGCCCAAATGATATCTGAGTTTACCTTTTCAAGCACTTGCTCTAGCCTTTCCTTTCGGTTCTCAAAGTCTCACTTCCAGATATCCATCAACTAGTGATCATCTTCTTTAAATGAAAACTCCTTCTCCCAAATCTCGCTCGACAGCTTGAGGATAGCCTCAATCTTTAGGTAGGTAGACTCATAATTTGT
Source organism: Sequoiadendron giganteum (assembly GCA_007115665.2). Taxonomy (NCBI): domain Eukaryota; kingdom Viridiplantae; phylum Streptophyta; class Pinopsida; order Cupressales; family Cupressaceae; genus Sequoiadendron; species Sequoiadendron giganteum. The sequence goes on from CM021100.1 coordinate 724,856,767, forward strand.
TGGTAAGTTAGTGAAAATTTTCTTCATACCCTCGAGAGACTTTTGTACATATAGGAACTTGTTCGTTGTCTGAACAATGTGATTAATGCTCACATTTCCAATGTCCAAGACCTGTCGGAACCAATTCTTCATAGTCTTGTCCAAAATCTTTCTCTTTTCCAGTTTTTCAATATGCTCTTTTGATAGCAATTGCAGTGGGACCGCGGATGTTGTAGGTTGTTCCTCTGTGGATGACCACTGCTAGATGTAGGCTGTTAGATTAGCCACCTACGCCTTAAGCTCTTCTTTGGAAACCTTATCCTGCTGGATGAGATGCACCACTGTAATGATGGATTCCTATATGTGATCCACCTTTTTCTCCCTGGTGGTGACTCCCAAGTCGATGGTGGAGATTTTGTAACCTATTCCTTGTTCTCCCACCACCAGTGTTGCTACCAATACCACTCTGGATCTTGAGGCATCCATTGTTACCTTTGATCTAATTTTTGGTTTTTTCTCCTTCTTGGTGCTAATATGAGCCTGGACCAATATAGCCTCCAGTCTTCTTTTAGGTCCTTAGAAGTGGGAGCTTTCTTTTCTAGCTACTTTTCCATCCAGTCAGACATCGAGGATTTTCCCTTAGGTGATTCTTGGTCACCTGTCTTATCATCTTTTATGATTTCAATAGCCCTATCATTGAGAGCTTCTTTCTCTATCCTTGTATCCTCCTCCTCATTAGAGTCTTGTATGAACACTACACGTTTGATAGGGGATTTAGTGGGCAATAATTCATCGAGGTTTTCTTCCCCTTCAACATCCTTTTCTTCTTTTTCTTCATTAGGCCCATGCTCCTCGGGCTGCCAAATCTCTATGTTCTCATGAACTCTAGCCTCTTCCTTAGGCTTATCTTTATTTTTCTCTTATTCATCATGAGGGGGCATCTCCTCATCATTTTTGGAGCCATGGTCATATCCTTTCACTAGAGATTTATCATCCTCTGTATTTGTGGTAGAAACCTCTTCTTCATTCATAGGCTATCTTTCAACCTCCTTATCTTCAATTTCCTGTAGTTGCTTGATCAACTCAGCATCAAGCTCAGGATCAGATTTTTCTTCAATTGTCTTTGTGTCCTAGCCCTTACCCTAGTCATTGGAAGATTCATAGGTGACCTCATCAATTACTCAATGCTCATATATGGGGTGCTAATGATAATCATCTTCCTCCTCTTCCAACTCCTTGGCTTCTTCCATCTTTTGTTGGCAGTCCAATTCCTTAGAAATTTGCATGGTGGCTTCCATTGTAGGTGGCTAAGTAGGGGGAGGAGGAACTGGGATACTGGTCATTGCTTGGGCCATGGCAGCTTGCATCGTTGGGTTTGTAAACATTCCTGAGAGCTCGGATGGCACATTTTTCATATATTTCATGAAGGACTCTTGGAGGGCAAGGGCAGGCATTGTAGTTGCAGTGGCAATAGTTGGAAGAGAAAAAGATGGAGACATGGAAGATGAGGATATTAGCGAAGTGGTAGTGAAACATGAATCCACTGATATTACCTGCACTATGGGAGAAGTAGAGATGAGGTGGATAGAGATTTCCACCACAGGCGGAGAGGATGCAACTACTGTGTGTGGGATAGGTGGGGTAGTAGCAATAGTGATAGTGTTTGCAGTAGCAGATGAATTAGGTGGGGACTTCAGCTGGTCAATCTCCATCTCCTCTCCCTCATGGAGTGGATCTTCTTGGATTACTAGTAATTTGGTGACATTGCCTGATTTTTTGTGTTTCTTGGAAGGTTCACCTTATGAATATTTTCTAGCATACACCTTTGGATCAGACTGTTGCTCATCAATCTCCTTTCTCTTTCTTGAATGAATGGATGGAGGGGATTTTGATCTTTCTCCTATTGATGTAGCAGTTGAACCACCATCAGATCCACTTGGCTCACTTTTGAGCCCTTTGTATGTTAGGACGACCCCTTTTTGCTTCAAATGAGAAACCTTCCCATCAATCCATTCTCTTGTTTGAGCCTCGATGGGTTTAGTAAGAATATCGAGGTCATCAACCTCTTGCTCATCGCAATCAATTAGTGGTAGCGGTAGATTTGCAATTGCATTGTACTTGGGGTCGATCATAGTGCTCTCATCCTCCTCTAGCTGATCAGGAAATGGGAACAAGTTCACCCTCTTTACAAAGTATGCGGTCATCTGCATATAGGGCCTAATTCACACCTCAAATTCATCTTTACAATCTTCCTAGAAATCTTCAACACTATGGAGGTGGGTATACTCCTGTCCAATTGCTTTCCTGGCATGGCCGTATGGATCCATCCATGGTCTGGCCTTATGAGACCTGAAATGATACTCTACCAACTCCTTTTTTGAATTGTGGGCACATTGGGAAGTGTAGAGCTCATACATCCCCTAGTTGTGTGTGAGGGGATAAGGGATCCCTGCTAGATGTTTGTTTCTTAGGACAACGTGAGTGTGCCACAACTACCAAGAGAGTTCCAATAATATTATCCATTCATTAGGGTACTAGGGCAGCTTGTTTGGTATTTTTGAAAATCCTTGGACACAAATGTAGGTGAACTTGGGCTATTGGATGAATAGGAAATCATATTTTTTTAGAAAATCATGAGTACTGTGGGAGACTCTCCTCTCAAAGTCACCCTCGAGTAGCTTGATGATATAAGCAATGAATGCATCATTCACTCTACAATAATCTTTCTTGAAGTCCCTAAACTTTAGTTGGGGGTACTTGTTGAAAGCATTAAGTTCTCTACCAGGAACCTTGTTTGGAGCCCTAAATAACCCATTGTAGTGCCTCCGATGAGCTAATCAATATACTAGGTAAGAGGTCATATAGAACTTGGAGGTCTTTTTGACGTTCATGAAATTAGTCACTGATTATTCCTCCCCAGTATAATATGGTATCCTTTCCATGAATAATGTGCTCGATGAAATAAACCATCCATTCTTGAAAGTATGTTGCACCAGGGAGGCCCATCACCTTGCTTAGAAGGGTGACCAAATCATGATAGTCCTCAAAGAAGTCACTGTGAAAGAGCTCCTAAGGAACCTTTGCAACACTACCCCATTTGTCCTTTAGCCAGTAGTAGTTTAAGAGTTTATTGCACTTTAGGGGGTCCTCATCCCATATTTGTTTGCATTCCTTGATAGAAGATATTTCCATCATTCCAAAGATAGGAATATAGAAGGTTTTCATTATTCCTGATGGTGACATGTCAGCCAGAATATTCCCATCTCTATTGAAAATAGTTCTTGTTTTTGCCTGATATGCCTCTATGCAAGCAATTACTAGCTCAGGGGTGATCAAAGCAAGAGGGAAACTAACTACTTTAGCTATCCTGTTGCTTTTGATTGACTTTGCATTGTCTGTCTTAGGGTTTAACCTGACCCTCTATATGAAGTCATCAATGTTGACATGTTCGATGTTTGTGTTAGAAATATCCTTCCACTTGGTTGTGTTTTTGGAGTGCAACGGTGCCCCCTAGAACTGATATTTCATTTGATCCTTATCTTCTTTGCCCTGAGGAGCCTTGGAATTTCTCTTTCCTTTGTCTTTCTCTATAGCTACCCTAGAGGTTCCTGCAGCTGATTCCATATATTCTACACATGGAGGAAAGGTGAGCACAATCAAGCATGAAGGCACAAATATTATTCAAAATCCCTACAAAACATTGTTAGATTGAATAATTAATCATTCAAGGAATCTAACACTTAATCAAAATTATCATTGGTAATTTACTAGAGGGAATTTGGATGATCTGGGCCCTGGAGGTCGGACTTCCTTGGTTAAAATGTTGTTCTGAAGGGATCATAGAGTAGGGAGACCCAGATGACTTCTCATGATCTTGGATTTGGATAATGAAGTGTCTATGTGGGAGAAGGTCACATTTTGGCACATGGGTCATCATTCATTTTCAGATTGGAAGTCATTTAGGTCATCATTAAGGCACTCAAAGTTAAATTGAGGGAAGGTTGTCAAGGGTTAGCCATTTGGAATGACTATGAAGAAACGACATTCCAAAGATGGAGTTCTGGGGTCTGGAACCCATCTAGTAGAAGGATGCGAGTCAAAGCCTTGCAATATTTTCAGTCATTTGAGCATTCGGGCCATGGAGGTCGAGAAGTGGTTAAAGGTCGACCAAGAGAAACAACGAAGCATGAACGAAATTTTGGAACCCGTAACCCGATGGACCAGACCTAGAGAGAGGTCAGAATGTCGAGGCCCAGAAGCTGGAAGGGTGGCTTGGGTTTGTTGTTTAGGATGGACAAGACGAGACATAATCTTGATGGAGGAAGTCCAGTGGGCGAGGTCCGATGAAGGTTGGGAACCTAGAGTTTCATTCCAATTTTTTTTCTAACTTAAGCAATAGGGAGGCGCTCTAGAAGGCAACCACTTGTTGGCCGTTGAAATGACAAAACAAGAACAACAGCCCACGGGTGGAAGTTTGAGGGTCGGAACTTGAGGGTCAGAAGGAGGTGCTCATATTATCATCACAAGATTCATGTCAAAGGGTTGTTTGGAGTCTGAGGTCCGGAAAGACATGGGGAAAATGTTGCTTGAAACTGCATAGAAGAAGTGGCAATCCAGAGGTGGAGTTTTGAAGTCTGAAACCTAGGAGGAGTCTTGCTATCAAGGCAAGTTTGTCAATTTTTGACTTTAAACGGCCAAGGAAGTAGGGAGTCCTAGGCCCAGAGGGTACTATCGCCTAGCTCAAAGAACAACAATGGGAAAGCAAGGTTCTGAGTTCAAATTCCAAGTTTTTAAGAGATGTGTTGAAGATTTCAATTCATGCATTTTGTTACATGATCTCCCATGATCTCCCCTCTATTAGATTTTTATCATTTTATCCCTTATTTCCCATTTCCTAAGCATAAAGTTATAAAAAATGAGGTTGGTTGTCAGACATAAATCATACCTTGAAGACCCATTGAAGAAAGTCATTGAATTCATAAAGAACAATGAAGTGGAAGCTTGGGCACGAGGGTGGAAAAGGTTGTGGAGGTGATGCACTTCTCTAATCTTCCTGACATGTGAAAATGACATGTCAGAACTAATATTTATACCCCTAAGTGCAATCGATGCACTTAATGAATGCAAGTACGACAGTCAGAAGGATAGGGAGTCACGGCCACCCAAAAAATATGAAGTGAAGCCGACGACAAAGACGGTGTCGAGGTTTGAGGGCTAGAAGGACGCAAGCTGGCATCCATTCAAAATAGCGAAAGGGCGAATGAAAGCCGAAGGGATGGGCCTGAAGAGTGTGAAAAAAGGCTAGATTTCACCCAAGTTATCAAATAGAAAATAGGGAGCCAAGGTCCGACAGCCGAAGGGATGGATGCCAAAGGCCGTACGAAAGAGAAAATCTAACAAGGAGACCCAGCAAGGGAAACCCAACGAGCTGGGCCCGAGAGGTCCCACAGATGCCAACAAAGGCGAAATGACAAAGGAACCCCGAAGGAACCCAAGACTTAGAAAATTTTGAGGGGTAATACATGGTCAAACTAAGATGACCCTTTAAAGTGACATTGAACATCTAGTACACTAAAACGGGGTGGCATGCAAAATGAGTTAGTGACAAAATGACCTGGCAAAGTGAAAGAAAGGGAGGGTCCCTGTTCTGAATGGGGCATGTGTGTGGAGGGCACAACAAATGGTGACTCTGCTAGGAGAATGCTCTCGAGCATTCTAAAGATAAATATTCATTTTGAACCCAAAATCTCTAGTTTTGCAGACCAAAAGCCAGTTTCCAAGGCTGAACTAAGAACAAGTTAAGGATGGGAGCCGAGGTTGAATCACAACATGATGTCATCATGGAAGTGTGTGCATGGTGAGTTCATTTCCTTTCCTTAGAAACCATGTAGATAACTACTGATTGGGAGGGACAAGCTATGTAATTTGTCTGACCCCAAAAGTAACTTGGACATTGCTCTATTGCTAGTCAGGCATCCATAGCCCTAATGGAGTTGTTGTTGTGACCCCACAAACATAGCTCTACTACCAGCCAAACATCCATAGCCCTAGTAGAGGTATTTGTACACCCATATGGTTGCATAATTTTGTGTTTTCTTTTCTTTTTTGATATTACTTTGTAGTACTTTTCTTTCTTTTTCTCAACCATGCAAGCATTGAAGCTCACTATGGGTTTGGAAATCATAGTGGTCACTGGAGCAGAATTTAGATTTTTCATTTGTCCATCCCTCCCGACAATTACCACACAATTCTTTGGAAATATTTAAGGTGAATTTTGTGAATGATCCATGACAAGCATAGAAGATTCAAACAAGAATACAATCCTAGATTATTCTAGGGTTCAAAAGAGGAAACCAACGCTTAGGGATTTGTAGACACCGGAACTAGGCAATGAAGGCTTATCTAGAGAACAAAACAAGACTGAGTACTAGAGTGAACTGTTCATCAAGCAAAGCACCATCACAGTGGAAACAAGGAGACACTCTTATCAAAACAAAACCATCGGGAAGCGAGCAAAACAAAAAAAAGCAGGAAAGCAAAGCAAGGAAACCTACCCTAACCTATATACAAGTATTTACAGGGACAACTCGGAAAGATCTCAGGCTTGGAAATAATGCTTTAGGTGCTACCCATTGATAGGAAATGTGATGTCCTCACCAGTTAAGGTCTTTAAGAGAAAAGCATTATCCTCGAGAATTTCAGCAATTTGAAAGGGACCAAGCCAAAGCTTGTCAAATTTGTTACATCCCCCTTTCTTTTCATGGGCCTTGTCCCAATATAGGACAAGATCAGAAATTCAGAAGACTTTGATTTTGGCTCGGTGGTCAAACCATATTTTGACAACACCCTGATGTTTGGCGAATTTTTCTATTGCACAATCACGTACTTCTTCTAATTGCAATAGCTCGACCAGGTGAGCTTCTCTGCGATCCCCTCCTTCATAAAAATCATTGATGAATTGGAGGGTAGGGATTTTCAAGTGTATCAAAAAGATGGGCTCTAATCCATAGATGAGGTGGTAAGGGGAATCTCCAAGGGAAGCCTTATGGCATGTAGAATCTGCCCAAAGGGAAAAATGGAGCAAGGTATGCCACTCCTTGGGATTCCTATCAAGCAATTTTTTGATCACGGTAATCAGGTTCTTGTTGGTAGATTCAGAAAGACCATTGCCTTGAGGATAATAGTTGGAGGGAAATTTGAGTGTAATGCCATAATCAAAGGCCCAACCAGTGAAATTTAAAGACACAAATGTGGGACCATTATCGCATACTAATGCATAAGGACAACCAAAATGGTTCAAAATAAAACTTTCCAGAAAACTAGTTACTACCTCTATTGTGCATTGCCTACATGAAATTGCTTCTATCCATCTAGTTCAATAATCAGAAGTGGTTAGAATGTAACTCTTTCCTGTAGATGATGGAGGGCTTACCAGACCAATGAAGTTGAGACCCCATTGTGTGAATGGTCTTACCTCTAGGATTGGTTTTAATGGGACAACAACATTCCTTTCTCTAGTTGTTGTGGTTTGGCATACATGGCAGGTGTGGACATGGCTATGGGAATCCTTGAAGACCATAGGCCAATAATATCCTACTCTCAATATTTGATGTGCAGTGGAAAGGCCAGAACCATGGCCTATGCCAAATTTGTCATGGAACTCTTTCAAGACACGGTCTTCTTCTTCCTTGCCAAGGTACCTCAAATATATTCCTTCATGATTCCTCTTGTATAATATGGCCCCTTGTAACATGTAACTACTTCTCTTCAATCTAAGTGCATGCTTTTCAACTCTCTCCAAGTGGGGTGGACATTTGTGATTCAACAGATAATAAACATCATTGTACCATTACCCCAGAGACATGTCTTCAAGCTGATATTGTTGTACCATGAGTTTAGGTCCTACATCCATTGCCACTTCAGTGATCTTTTAGGTGAGTGCTTGTCATCTCACCAATCTCATTGGCTGGATTTCCATATTGTATTACTATAGCAATGTAATTCACTTTTCCCTTCATTCGCCCAACTCATACTGCATAAGCAATGTCTTTACGGCTGGGTCAGGAACTATGGAAAACACTTTATTGCATATAATATAATGCTAGAAACTATTCACTCCCTTAACAAGAGACTACACTTGATTTTCTATGTTGTGGTAACATAGCTCATCATCTTTCAAAGGGGCAGTCATAAAGGTGATCGGATTCTCATTCCCCTCGTTATCCTTTTGGGTCAAGATGTTGGGACATGAATGATCTGAAGCGAATGCGTAGATGTAGAAAGGCTTAAGATAGTGTGGACTGACTAGCACTAGTGCTTTAGTGATTTCTTGTTTAATTTCTCCAAATGATTACTTTGACTTAGGAGTCCACTTGATCTTTGCATCTTTCTTTAACATAGCATTGAACGGTTTGACGATTTCAAAAAAGCCTATGATAAATTTGCAAACAAAGTTGATCTTTTTGAAAAAGGATTTTACCTCTTTCTTGCTACTTGGAAGCTAAATTTTCATGATGGCTTGGATATGCTCAGGATCAATGGATATTCCCTATTCTAATAAGATGTGCCCTAACAATTTTCCCTCAGTCACCCCAAAGATGCATTTCTTCGAATTGAGGGAAACACCAAATTCATGACACCTTTAATTTTTTTTGCATAAATCAGCTACATGATTGCCTCGTTGCTTTGAGAATATAGTTAAATCATCCATGCAGATGATTATACACTTTCCAATCAAATCCTTGAAATCAATGTCCATGGCACATTGAAAGGTAGCACTGACATTGATGATCCTAAACGACATCCGCCTATAGGAAAAAGTGCCCCACTTGGTGGTGAATGTTGTTTTATGTCGGTCTTCATACTACACCATGACTTGGTTGTATCTGGAGTACCCATCCAAGAAGGAAAACATCTACGAACCATTCACTATCTATAGTACCTCATCCAATGATGACACAGGATAGTTATCCTTTTCTAAAGCTCTATTCAGATTGCAGAAGTCAATGCATAATCTAATTTCTCCATTCTTTTTTTTAACTGGGACCAAATTGGCCACCCACGTAGAGTGCCGAACCGAAAAGATAATCCTGGTAGACAATAGCTTATACACTTCCTTGTATATAATTGGTTCCAATAAAGAATTGATAGGGCGTTGTCGCTATCAGAATGGCCTCACATTCAGTCTGAGGGGAATGGTGTGCATGATTATTGAGGTTTCATATGTTTTTAGATCCTTGTAGCTCCAGGAAATGACATCGTGGTACCTCCACAGAGAATCCACTATACCCCTCCTCTCTTCTGGTGTGCACACCTTGCCAATAAATACATCCCTTGCATCCTTAGTTTTTCCAAGGTTGTAGGTGTCACACTGGTTGCTAATGGAGTCCTTCTTTTCCTACTGATCTTGATCTCTGATCTAATCTAGATCAAATATTCACTCAAGTTTGACCATCCCCTAAGAATAGTGTTGGTTTTGAGGTTGATGACTGCCTCTATGTCTAGTTCAGCCTCCTCAAGCTCAACCTCATCAATTATTTGGGCAGAAAACACATTAGAGTTGGTAATAAAATCTAGGAAGTGTTTATCATCATTGAATACCTAGAAATTTGAGACATTGTCTAGCACAGATGGAATGGATGTAAGATCAATTATGAATCTCTTCAGTCCATACAATGATAGTGGTTGCAAGGTGCTAGCTGCTTGTGCCAAGGCATTGGTAGTGTAGTTTTGAGCGTGAGGGATCAAATGTATATTGAATGTGTCTAGTCCTTCTAATAGATCCCACACCCTATGCCTATAATTAGTTAGTCTATGATCATAGCAAGAGTAAAGCTTTATCACCTGCTTGATGAATAACTCTAAGTGTCCAAAGACTTGTATAATTTTGACTCCTTTTCTTATTGACATAAGGAGTCGCAAGACCAACGCCTCATACTCCACTATGTTATTAGTGTAGTAAAATTGAAGTTTGTGAGTGGTGAAGTACAACTTACCTCTGGGACTAATCAGCTCAAAGCCAGCCTCAACTCCATGCTTGGACTTGGATCTGCCAAAGTGCAACATCCAAAACTTGGGAGAGTCCCTGGCCTTGGATTTAACAGGTCTGACTTCTTTAGATGACAGACTCATTTCAGCAACCTTAGGAGGTGGCATGGATTTTACGTTGCTTTGATCTGGAAGTGGTGACCGAACTTCTAGCTTAGGGGTGACCTGCCCTTTGATATTCTCAATTGTTGTTTGACATAGACAACATTCAAATTATGAATGGGTAGCATTATGTACCCTACACCAACTGGGTAGTAGGAGTTACTGAAAATCCATTCTAGATCTCAAACTAAGTTGGTCTTGTACACATTTTTCCATAAAATCTTGGAAGTCATCTATCAATCCAAGGCTACCTTCCTTGCAGGATTCTTCATCATTTGATTCGATCAACACTTCAGTACTTTGAGGAGTGTGGGCCAAACCAACAGGTGGGTTGCATAAGACAAGAAGTACCTCCCCAGTTGTCTCCTCTTCAAATCATTCCTTCCCATCCAAGTATGCCATAGGATAGTAATTTCCCAATTCCATTTTAGAAAACAACACCTCATTCGTGTTGTTGTATTCCATGATCATAAAATTCATGTGTGGCTCTTGGTCTATTCAAATCTGATTTGGAATCCCCTTCCATGGTAGCCAAAGGTGAGAATAGTCAGTTGCAGCATATCCATTCAATGCTCTTGTGAAATCCAAGCCTAAAATTATGCCATAGGTGTCTGGGATATCCATAACTTGGATGTCAATGGTTTGTTGAATTCTGGGATCAACAGCAATCTGCATGGGTATTCTATTAATCTCACCAACTATGTTGATCTCAGTTTTGTCAAGATATGTCACCTTGTTTTGGGAAGGAGTCAGAACTATTCCCATAGCTTTGCACATGCTCAAGGGTATGACATTGGCAGAAGTTCCCGAATCAAGCAAACAATTATGCAAATTCTTCCCAAATATTCTGATAGTAGCCAAGAAGGGAAGAGTTTCCAACTTCCCTTGAAATAATCCTTTGGAAACATCCGCATGGGCAACTTGGCCCTTATCCTTATCATTTCCCTTATTTTTGGGTTTGTGTCTGATTTGTTTTCTTGGTGGGCTACTTGTTTGCTTGTTGATTTGTAGGCGTATCAAGTTTCTTGTTTAAAACCTATCTAATGACCGGCTCATTTTGTGAATCTTCAAAGGAAACCCTCTTAGTAGGAGCTTCTTGAGTTGATCTAGATGAAGGGGTCCCATTTATCATTCTAAAGAAGGCATTCCTAACAATTGGTACATTAAGTAGCTCAAAGGCGGACACACTTAGCTTAACCTTTCTAAATTCTTCAGCAATATATTCTCCCATTTTCTCAATTTCTTCATCATAAGAGATATTTCAAGAGGAACTAGTGGTATTTTGGAAGGAGCTAGTAGGCTGATTTTGGTTTTGATTCTGCTGACTATTCTTGTTAAAATACCATGTGGGTACATGGGGATAGCTTGGATTGTTGCTAGCATTTGGGTTAGGAGGGGTGCTGAAATTGTTGGTGGAGTGGAGGTAGTGAAAGGACCACCAACATGCCCACCAACCTATCTATTCCTAAGATCATAAGGGGTAATCCTTTGGTGAAACATCTGAACTTCATCTTCCCTAGGCTCTTCCTCATCTACAGGACCATTATCTACTAAATTAAAAAGCTGAGCCAAAGGACTTTTGAAACTTACCTCTTCCACCTTGTTGTTTCTTGCAGTGACCTCCTCCTTCTTAGGCACAATGTTCTCAGCCTTAGGGAAAGGAGCTTGATCGACCACCAACATTGAGGAATCATAAGGTTTAGAAGGGATGAGGTCTCTGCATCCCAAGCTATCAACAACATTCTGGACTTCAACCTGAAAAATTTTAGTAGTTGTCTAAAATTCTAGACAATCAAATTAAGAATGTTGACCTATTTTGTGTATGCGGCACCAACCAAATAGAGAAGCCTCAGCCAAATAGACTCTGCTTGTAGTCTTTTCATTGTTGTTGAGTTGATCGAGAGGTGTGGGAACACCACCATTGTTAGGCCTTGTGTTCCACGTCCGATTCTGCCTTTGGGATGACCTTTTATCAAAGTTCTTCCCTGAATTCAGATTCCTATCATAATTTTGTTTGGACGATGTGCTAGTGTCGCAATTGTCCCCGTTGTCATGGCTGTCGTGATTGTCATAGTTGAGGTTAGCCTAGATGCTTTTATGTGAAGCCTACAGCTGATTTTTTTGATTCCTCAAATGGGTCATCTCCTTAGACATTTTCTTGATCATTTTCATGAGTTCATCGATCCAATCCTTTTCTGTGTTGTTCGACTGTGGAGTTGCATTTTGGAGGAACACCGGCTGAGCCACTGGCTGATTTTGGTGAGTAGGCATAAATTCAGACACTTGGAGATATGTAGGCACTTGGGATGGCTGAGAATGGACTTGCTATTACTGGGGCAGCAAATAGTGAGGAACCAGAGGTGCCTAGTTCATTGGTTGTCTGGGGTGTGGTACTATGGGCAGCTGTGATACCAGATTCATGAGGGGTTTATGATGCTACAAAGCTTGAGTAAGCCCTTGAATCTACAAAGGATGAGCAACCTACCCCAGAGAGGGAAGCGGGCCAGAGATATTCTATCCTAGGTCAATGCTAGAAATGATGGCCTTCGCATACACATCTACCAATCTGGAAGGCGACTATCGCATCCTCTTTACTAATGTTGTGATAAGATTGTCTAATGCTGCATAATAGACAGGTAAAACAATAGAATCATTGAACACATACAAATCTTGTAACCACGTATATTCTTGGTGGACTCGGTCATTAAAAGAGTTGATCAGTTTGTTGACCTCCCTTTGGACCGACATAAAATGTCAGTATGATTCTACAAGGTTGATTGGGGTTTTGAACTTCTGCGAAAAAGCATTCTTCAAGAGGTCCCACATGTTGATAGTTCCTACCAACAAGTTTACGTACTAGTAAAATGCCTCTTCCCCCAAGGAGTAGGGAAAGAGTCGGCAAGCCACATCCTCATGAATAATCTGCATGGTCTTCAAGACTATCTCAAAAATCCTGACATGCTCCTCTCCTATCCTCTGCAGATCCCTAGGGTTGAACTTCATACAAAAACTTTCAGGATTATTTGGCATGTCATGGTACAAGTTGAAGGCCAAAGGAGATGGATTATTTCCCAACCATGCCATGGGAGGGGGTGGCAGAGGCGGCTACGCCATATTGGATTGTGGCTACAAAGGGGTAGCGGTGGCTGATGAAATAGCTCCTAGAAGTGGGACTGTGTTGGGTTGGAAGGCAACATCTAGCCCTAGTGGAGTGGCAGCCTGGAAGGCTGTTTGGAGTAGATGAGCAGGAGAATATGCTGCCAATGATGAAGGAGAAGACAACGAAGAATGGATAGAATAGGAGGATGATGGTGAAAGAAAAGTGGACTGGTCGGATACGTTGGAGGTGGATGCTTCCCTTCTCTTAGCTCTCTTAGCTCGAGTAGGGGGTGGTAGCTCCTAGAAATATTCTTTGTTTGGCATAGATATTAGTACTCTTTAAAATATTTTAGGGGAGAAGGACCCGATTCGATCCAACTTAGCTCCAAAGTGGCCCTCCTTCTACCGCTAGTTCTTTTGATTTATTTTTTATGCACTTCTCAACACAAGTAATGCATAGGTGCATCACCTCTCTTGAAAGGAAATATCTTGCAAATTACTAAAAATCGCCCCAAGGTCTCTCGAGTGTCAGGTTATGACTTGCATGGAATATCTCAGTTTATACTTGATGTGATTTTTCTGGTAATCATAGGGCAAACTTACGTGAGCTAAGCTAGAAGGGGAATCAGATTTGCAAATGAAGTTTTTGAGGTGGGGAAGTTACTGTACGTTTGTAGCAAGTTCAAACAATAGTCTTGAACTCCATTTTTGTTTCAAGATTTGGCTTTACGATTTGCAATGAACCTTAGAATAGGTTATTTCTAAAAAGAAAAGAAAAGAAGGTAGGGAAGAGAGAGGGTTCATGGACCTGCAACTACAAATGAACAATGATCATGGAGGTCTCTACTGTGGACAACTTCCTTAAAACAAAATTCCACTTAACCAGAAATTTCACAATCTCATGAAATCCGTGGTATCTTCTAAGGACTATAGATATTTTACCATTCATTCACCATAAATATGAATGAAAAAAGATAAATATTTAAAAGCATCTTCAAATCTAGGTCCGGACTAACTTTGCACAACCATCTACCAACAACAGACAACCAAAAGTATGGACAAGGAAGGCATCTACACAACAAAAATATTCATAACCAAGAAACAACATTACTAAATCTACCAAAGCTAACTAAAAGGAAACTAAAACAGCAAATTAGATCCAACTAAATCATCTAACTATGAGAGAAGAATCATGAAACATGAGAAGAAACTCAGAAATACACCAAAGTCAATGTATTTCTATTGCAATTTCTACAACCTGTCTTTACAACAACTCAACTCTCTCAAAATGAGAGGAGGAGACCCCTATTTATAGTATCCAAAAGGAAAAACATGTGGCCAAGATTTGATCTCATTGTGTGGCCAATATTAAGGTGAAACCCCCAAAATATATTACATTTTAAAATACACTTTTGTCTTCTTCCCTATTTTGGCCTTTAGTGACGACAATGTGGCATTTTGTCTTTTGCTAATTGCTCTTTATTGTAGCTATTTTGTAAGTAGCTCTTCACCAACAATAGGATTTCCTTCTTTCTTTTTCAAGGCTGCATATTCCATGAACTTTAGGACCACTGATTGGAGCTTATTGACCTCTATGATGTCAGATCTCAACACTTGGTAGCTCCACTCTTTGGAATTGTCAACGAGCTTCTCCCAGTTTTCGCCATACTTGGTGGCGTGATCCCTAAACAACTCTGACTGGGTGAAGGCTCATGCAGCAAAACCCATGAAATTAGTGGTTATCTCGCCTGGCATTCCATCTTCCATATCTGAGTTTACCTTTTCAAGCACTTGCTATAGCCTTTCCTTCCCATTCTCAAAGTCTTGCATCTAGATATCCATCAGCCAGTGATCATCTTCTTTAAATGAAAACTCCTTCTCCCAGATCTAGCTCAACAGTTTGAGGATAGCCTTGATCTTTGGGTAGATAGACTCATATTTTATTTGGAAGTTAGTGTAGATTTTCTTCGTACCCTCGAGAGATTTTTGTATGTCCAAGAACTTATTCACTATTCGAACAAGGTGATTGATGCTCACATTTCCAATGTCCAAGACCTACCAGAACCAACTCTCTGTATTCTTGTCCAAAATCTTTCTCTTTTCTAGTTTATCAATCTTCTCTTTTGATAGCAATTATCGTGGGGCCGAGGATGTTGTAGGTTGTTCCTTTGTGGATGACCACTACTGGATGTAGGTTGTCAAATCAACCACCTGTGCCTTAAGCTCTTCTTTAGAAACCTTATCCTATTGGATGAGATGCACCACTGTAGCAATGGATTCCTAGAGGTGATCCACCTTTTTCTCCCTAGTGGCGACTCCCAAGTCGATGGTGGAGATGTTGTAACCTATTCATTGTTCTCCCACCACTGGTGTTGCTACTTGTACCACTCTAGATCCTGAGGCATCATTTGTTACCTTTGATCTGATTTTTGGTGTTTTCTCCTTCTTGGTGCTAATATGAGCCCAAACCAATATAGCCTCCAGTCTTGCTTTTGGGTCCTTAGGAGCGGGAGCTTTCTTTTCTAGCCACTTTTCCAGCCAGTCAGGCATCGATGATTTTCCCTTAGGTGATTCTTGGTCACCCGTCTTATCATATTTTTTGATTTCAATAGCCCTATCACTAAGAGCTTCTTTCTATATCCTTGTATCCTCCTCCTCATCGAAGTCTTTTATGAACACTACATGTTTGATAGGGGATTTAGTGGGAAAGCGTTCATCGAGGTTGTCTTCCCCTTCAACATCCTTTTTTTTTTTTTTTCATCAGGCCTGTGCTCCTCGGGCTGCTCAATCTTTATGTTCTCATGAACTTCAGCCTCTTCCTCAGGCTTATCTTCTTTATTTTTCTCTTCTTCATGGTGAGGGGGCATCTCCTCATCATGTTTAGAGCCATGGTAATATCCTTTCACTAGAGCTTTATCATCCTCTATCTTTGTGGCAGCAACCTCTTCTTCATTGATAGGCTATCTTTCAACCTCCTTATCTTCAATTTCCTTGAGTTGCTTGACTAGCTCAGCTTCAAGCTCAGGATTGGATATTTCTTCAATTTCCTTTATGTCCTATCCCTCGCCCTCATCACTGGAAGATTCATAGGTGACCTTATCAATTACTCGATGCTCATATATGGGGTACTCATGATAATCGTCTGCCTCCTCTTCCAACCCCCTGGCTTCTTCCATCTGTTGTTGGTAGTCCAATTCCTCAGAAATTTGCATGGTGGATTCCATTGTAGGCAGCTTTTTAGGGGAGGAGGAACTAAGATACTAGACATTGCTTGGGCCATGGCACCCTCCACCGTTGGTTTTGCAAACATTCCCAAGAGCTCAGATGGCACATTTTGCATATATTTCACAAAGGACTCTGGGAGGGCTAGGGCGGGCATTGTAGTTGTAGCGGTAGCAGTTGGAAGAGAAAATTACAGAGACATGGAAGATGAGGAGATTGGTGAAGTGGTAGTGGGAGATGAATCCACCAATATTACCTGCACAATGGGAGAAGTAGAGATGAGGTGGATAAAGATGTCCACTGCAGGTGGATAGGATGCAACTACTGCGTGTGGGATAGGCGGGGTGGTAGCAATAGTGGAAATGGTTGCAGTAGTAGATGAAATCCTAATGGAGGAAGTCTAGTGGGAGGGGTCCAATGAAGGCTGGGAACCTAGAGTTTCATTCCAAAATTTTTTTGAACTTAAGCAGCAGGGAGGCGCTCAAGACCCAAAAGTCGGAAGGCAGTCGCTCGTCGGTCATTGAAATGGTAGAATGAGAACGGAGGCCTACGAGCAGAAGTCTGAGGGCTAAGACTTGAGGGTTGAAAGGAGGCACTCATTTTATCATCACAAGATTTGCGTCAAAGAGTTGTCCAGAGTCTGAGTTCCAGAAAGACGTGGGGAAAATGTTATTTGAAACCACATAGAGGAAACAACAATCATGAGGAAGAGTTTTAGAGTCTGGAACCCACGATGAGTCTTGTCATCGAGGAAAGTTTGTCAATTTTTGACTTTAAACAACCAAGGAATTAGAGAGTCCCGGGCACGAAGGGCATTATCGCCTAGTTCGAAAAACAGTGACGGGAAAGCAAGGTTCCAAGTTCAAATTCCAAGTTTTTTAAGGGATGTTTTGAAGATTTCAATTCATGGGTTTTATTACATGATCTCCCCTCTATTATATTTTTTTCATTTTATCCCTTATTTCCCGTTACCTAAGCATAAATTTATAAAAAACAAGTTAGGTTGTTGAACAACAATCATACCTGGAAGACCCAATGAAGAAAGTTGCCAAATTCGCAAAGAACGACGAAGTGGAGGCTTGGGCACGAGGGCGAAAAAGGTTGGGGAGGCGTTGCACTTCTCTAATCTTCCTAACATGTGAAAATGACATGTTGGGACTAATATTTATACCCCTAAGTACAATCGATGCACTTAATAAATGCAAGTATGACGATAGGTGAGGTTGGTGCATTCAAAACCAAGACGATGGTGGGAGAACCAAAACCTAGTGGTCGGAAGGATGAGGAGTCATGGCCACCTGAAAAACATGAAGTGAAGCCGACAACGAAGAGGGAATTGGGGTCCAAGGGCTAGAAGGACGTAAGTTGGTAGCCGTTTAAAATGGCGAAAGCGCGAAGGAAACCTAGGTAGGGAAACCCAAAGGGCCAGGTTCAGAGATTACAATGGAAGGCTAGATTTCGCCCAAGTTATCAAACAGAAAATAGGGAGTCAGGATCCGATAGCTAGAGGGACACATGCTAAAGACCATCTAAAAGAGAAAATATAACAAGGAGACCTCACAAGGGAAACCTAGCAAGTCAGGCCCGGGAGGTCCCACGGATGCCAGCAAAGGCGAAGTGACAAAGGAACCCCAAAATGACTCAAGACTTAGCAAATTTTGAGGGGTAATACATGGTCAACCTAAGATGACACTTTAAAGGGATGTTGACCATCTAGGACACCAAAATTAGGGGGCATTCAAAATGAGGTGGTGAAAAAAAAACCTAGAAAAGCGAAAGAAAGGGAGGGTCCCCATTTCGAACAGAGCATGTTTGCGGAGGGCACAAAAAAATGCCCCACAAGTTCTTCTCCATCAAGCTCTTGTGGAGTTATGGTTATCAACTTTGCAAAGATCACTAGCAAGGTTATAACTTCACCCAAACAATTAAGCATGCACTTTATAGGAGTACCATGTCATACCTCAATGGATGAAGAGGATTGCACCTGAGATTCACCCCTTGGCCCACCAAATGACTTGGGAGTGGTGAAAAAAATAGGAGAAGTTGGATTTGGCTCTATCACTAGGATGGAGCAAGCTAGCAAAAGATCAACCTTCAGATAAGGTGGCATCCTCTTACACGCTCCATTGCTAGAAGGACCCACTTCTACCTTCGACCTTGTTGGGGGATGGGAGATCCCCCCAGATGAGGTGAGATGTGTAGAGGAAGAGGAGGAGAAAACCATGGTAGACACCACTAAGGTATTCAACATGTCCATAAGTTTTGGGAAAGGTGGGATGTCTAGAAGAGACATCAACAAGGGTGGCTCCACCGAAGGAGCGATGAACACCTACACCTTTTTGGGGTCAGGCACATTCATACTCATAATGGGAACCAAAAGCCAGGATGAGCTAGGTTGAATAGAAGAATGGGGGAGGAGAGAGGACACAATAGGAGGCCCTAATATAGTGGTGGTCGACTCCTCTTCCTTTCTCTGCAAAGTGGTCTACTTAGCTGCTAGATCCTTTCATTGGTGCTTGTGCTCTCAAAAAAGGTGGTTTATGCAACTCTTTGAACTAGAGGCTAGGATTTTTGAAGGCATAGAAGGCTCCTACACAACCATAGGGGTTTCCACTATAGTCATTTCTTATGGAGGGACGGGTTCCCAAATGTGAGTAGGAGGAGCAGGTTGTGTAACAATGAGGGGATTCAGCTCTTGTGCCTTGACATAAGGCATCTTTCCATTTACTACTTTGGGAGCAGAAGCAATGAGAGGCTATAGAGGCTAGGACATGGAGGATTCCCCATGGGAACCTTTCCTTCTACCATACAATTAGGGCCAAGGCCCAAGAGATGTGGTAGGAAGATCAGATATCTGAATCTTTGGTTTTCACCAAGCCAGTATCATAAGACTTAGAGGCTAAAAACTAGACATATTCATCTAAAAATCTTCTTTGGAAAGGGGAGTAGAAGAGGCACCCTAAGGTTAGGTTGAATTCTCCTCCCCCCTTTGAGAAGAGGAAGCAACTTGTTGCTGCACTATTGGAAGGGTCAAATTCAGATTTCCTTTTCCCTCAATCTTATACTTTACGTAACTCTTATAGAGTAGGTTCATTCTTGGAGGAAGCGAACCAACTAGGGTGGGCCAAAAGTGATCCAATGAATATCCCCCATGGGATACTAGAGGCTGGTACCCAGTGTCATGCACTACATGCACAAAACCTTCATGGGATAACTTTAAATATGTGTGAATGATGGAAGTGATTCCATTCATGGAAGCTATCTATGGTATGCCTAACTTCACTTTGAACAAATTTGACTCTGGAATGACATCAAAAATTGTGTCTACAACCCTAGGTCCAACTAGGATAGATAGAGTTATCGAACTATAAAGTTTGAGAGAAAGGCCATCATGTGTATAGATGATGGACTTTTTTTTTCGTATTCCTCCTATAATTAATTTAGCCATAATGTCTCATCTATAATGAAATTCACTTGGCTCATAGGGTCAATGAGAACCCCTATCACAATGTTCCCATTGAGATGAGTGAGAATGTAAAGGGGAGAAGGCTTGTTGTTCAAGTTCATATCCTATGATGTGAATGTCACATCCAATGAGCCACTTGTAGGTTGTGCAAAAGGAGTAATTATAACCTAAGTTAACATATGCCTCAGGCCACATGGTAG
The DNA here is from genome assembly GCA_007115665.2 of Sequoiadendron giganteum. Classification (NCBI taxonomy): domain Eukaryota; kingdom Viridiplantae; phylum Streptophyta; class Pinopsida; order Cupressales; family Cupressaceae; genus Sequoiadendron; species Sequoiadendron giganteum. The sequence goes on from CM021100.1 coordinate 724,876,882, forward strand.
AATTAGAGGGATCGATAATCATGTTGGTTGAATGCAATGGAAATGAGTCTGTGTATATTTGCAACTCACTATTTTATTTCACCGCTGATTTCTTTTCATTTTATTTATTTCCATCAAGAAAAATGGTTTCATCTTCGATGTGATCCTATATCTCATGATGTAGGCACATACAATGTTCAATATCATGTCTATTAACTTGATGGTATTGACTAAAGGAATTTGAATTGTACCAACTAGGATAAGGTTCTTTCAGAGGCTTAGGGTTCTCCAAGGTTATGATCTTATCCTTCAACAACCTTTGATAGATGGAAGAATAAGATTATGCTAGCTTTGTGAACTTTCTATTATTTTTGAGGTCGTTATCATTTGTAGCAGCTACTACATTCGCAACAGCCTTACCTTTTTCAGAGATTGATGCTATGGATTTTCCTTCTAAACGGGAGCATGAGGAGGATCCCCCAAACTAAACTATCATCTGTTGACATTCTCATAGCACTTGGTTGTCACCCACAAAAGGATATAAAAGTCACGACAAATCCTAACCTGGGAATTGGACATTCTAGCAGGTGACTAACATCTTCTCATGGTCATCATTTACTTGTCAAACCAGGGAACGTATACTTGAAATGGAGCAGCACTATATGTGCACTAAGAACCGATTTTAGCCACAACCTATTAGAAATAAATGTTTGAAAGGAATTCTAACTCTGATGCAGGAATGTGAAACAAAGTCTTACTAACTTAAGCTTCACTTAACTAAAGCAGGAATCGTAATAACCATTACTGGGAAACAAACCATGAACTGGCCTTATGCTATAGGAACAGACACAAGGATGGATTCCTAATGCTGCGGGAACAATTTAAGACTAAGTTTGCATTAAAACTTACTGGAATAAAATTCTAATAGATAAACAACGGGAAGTAAACAACTAACTATAGATACTTACTAAGTGGGCCCCCTTAGCAAGCATAAACCATTTTAAACAAGAGTTGAACTCAAAATGTCATTGGCTTTTTATTCATGAACTCGAAATCACATACATGGCTATTCTTCTTGTAAGAAAAATTTAACACAAAGCTCTGCTTTTCATTATAACAATAAACTTAATACACTCTATTCTATCTCTAATCTCTAGTCTAATCTCTTCTCTATCATCTCTTTCACTCATGGAGGAGGAACATTTATTTAAAGAGAAACAACTAACTAACTAACTAACAGAGAAAGATGCGGATATAAATGTCGCCTGAGACTGAGGAACATATTTCATAAATGCAAGTCTATCTGCTCAATAGATTCAGAGGAAATCTAGAACTCCACTCTTCCTAGATTGATGATCCATTCAGTTTCTTCCCAATGACCCGGACAAAGAATCCTTGCTTGAAACGAGTCCTTTGATGGTGTGCTAGAAATGGCTTTTTCTGCAAGGCCATGTTTTGTTGTGTATTGAATCGTTCATACCAGCTTTAACAACCTATAGAACACATGGCAACAGAGGCAAAAGAAGGCATGTACTCATAATAGCACAATACTCCTCATTAATCACACACATCAAATTCATCTTACTTATCCAAAAACTACATATATCGTATCAGTCAATTGGGAGGTCAAAATAGGGTAATGATCATAGACATACTAAGATATTTGGATTGCAAGAATATAGGAATGCTTGACATAGAATGCTACCCATTAACATGAAAAGTTTATAACCACAGAGTTTAAAACATCCATAAAAGTGAGCAAGGGCTTTTAAAACTTATAACATGATATCCAAATTATAAACATATTCTGGGCTCATCATTTGCCCCCTACTTTAGCTAATGCTGGTCCTCCAGCATTAATCTTCTTAGTTGTGTCCCTAAAATCTGTAGGAGTCACATGGCCCTGTAGTGCAGTCCCAAACCTGTAGTAGAAACCCCTGCAATTCTGCCATCTTTCATATCTGCGAGCTTCTGTGTCTTCATTGATATCCGTGGCCTAATAAGGATACAATAGCCACATCAAAGCAGGAGGTCTAAATGTCAGTGGTAACCACAATTCAAATCTTTCCTGAAGACCTAACTGCATATATCTTTTTGATCTCTTGCCGGCTGCTCTTAAATTTAAGGGACTATGGGGCTTAGACTTCCTTAAACCAACTGTTAGTTTTTCCCATGTTGTTTTACTTTTGGAAGCTGAAAGCTTCTAGAATGAATATAGTTGGCTTTTAAACTCATCATAAACCTATTTCCTAAGATCAAATATCCTTATCCTTGCTATAGGATCATAAAATCCATATGCAACTAAAAACCAAGCCCTGAGAAATGTTTGGGGGTCTGAGCTTTCTGATCTAAGGGGAATAGGTTCTTTCCACTCAGCTTCCTCATAGTCCTCAAATTGTTTCCCATAATTAATTTCATTTTCTGCCCAAGACATAAGTTATCTCAAATGTATGTTACCTATAAAAATAAGTGGATTCCACTCAGTTTCATAAGGGATTAATAAACCATGTAAATAAAACTCACACATAGAATTCCTTAGCCAGTTAGGTGCTATTTGATAAGCATCATAGAATTCTTTAGCAAAATTAGGAACAAGGTCAAGGTTTTTGGAAATCCTCATTAACTGGAACCACAGAAACTGTTCTTTGAGGCACATTGCATATACTCTAGGTGGTGGCCTACATTCCATGATTTGCCCTGCCACCATCATTTCATTCATCTTTTCTTTCACCTCCTAGATTTCCTATTTCTGATTTTCAATCTCTTTCTTTAACTTCTTCTTTTCTTCCTCCCACAGACTCTGCTGCATTTGAGTTTTAGTTAGATGACGAAAACTCAAGGTTTGAAGTGTCACAGGCCTCCAGATTATCTAAAGGTATTCTAAGTATTCGATTAGCAATGTTCTTTTATACACAACTAATGCCTGGCATGTTTCAGAGGGCAATGGAATTGCATTGGATGTCTCAGGCTGCTCAAATTGCTCATGTTGTTGTTGTAGGACAAACTCATGTTGCTGATCAGGAGGGGACTGTGTTTCCTTAAAAATTCTTTCAACTGCATCAACCAAGTCATCAAGACTCGACATTCTCCCTTCATTATTACAACCTTGTTGTTCTTCCCCAACTTCCTCTGTTTCATCTTGTATATCATCAGGAATTTTTGAGGGGCTGAGTGGAAAATTCTTAGATATACTCTGAGAATTTTCATAAATGAGTTCCTTGGATTCCTCTGAAATGACTATTATTTCAGGTCGGGTAGAAGAGGTTGGAGTAGTTTGATTTCGTTTTCTTGTTGAAGTTCTCCTAGGTAATGTAGTTGATGAAGGAGGTTCATTGGCAGATTTTCTCTTCCCAGCTTGCTTGAGGGTTTGAGAATCAGTAGGAGAGGATGATGAAATTGTGGTGACATCAGGTGTTTCTACAGGAGAAATCCGGGTAGCTTGTTTTTGCTTCTTCATTTGAGGGTTTTCTTCTGGGGTATGCTCAACACTAGATGGTTCGCCTATCTTTATTTTCCCTTTTTCATTCCTTGTAGTAGACCTAGTTTTAACTTGGGTAGAGGGCTCAGTTATAGCAGCTGCAGGACTAGGTGCTGCAGGAGAAACAGAGGATTCTTGCTCAGCTTCTCTACTTGAAGACTCTACTCTCTTTCTCTTTTTCTTGGGTTGTGCAGGTAGTGTTGCAGGAGGTTCAAGAGGATGCAGTCCTTTGTGGGCAACAAATTCTTGTCAGGAAAGGGGTGATACGTCCCTCAGGGAATGCTCAGCCAGTAGTTTAATAAGGGCATGATGGGAGATGGAATTTTCTTTTCCCTTCTGAGTTTCACAAGCACTACGCTCCAAAATATTTAACAAGAAATTCAAGACGTTGATAGCTAACTTGTGCCTTATATGACTTAACAGTTTAAAATGGTAGGAATGCAAATAAGAAAAGAGTCCTTCACAAGTTAAATACCTAATTATAAAGGAGGCATATTTTGAATATGGATAAGGCAGTGACACCCTTTTGCACCCTTGCTTTGAAACCTCCAAGGGTCCATCAGTTCGCAATGTGAATTCTGCCCTGGTAGAGACGGCATCCCTTCTTGAAGAAAATTTTTCTCCAGCTGCAGGAAGCCCTGTTATCTTAGCAATCCATTCCTCAGTGACTACTACTGCTAAACCCCATACTGTAGCCTCTCCCTCAAAAAGAGTTCTTAAAAATTCACCAAAAACTTCCTCATCAAAGGAATCGATACTCAAAAAATAATTCAACCATCCGCACATACTAAATGCCTGAACTATTTGAGGGTCTTGTGTTAAGGCTTCATGAGCCACTAGTTCATGTTGTACTAGCTGACCACCCATATTCACAACCGTTTCTGCTAAAACCCTGAATCTCAACCTCTTCTGAATATTTGAAAAAAATACTTTTCTCTACTCCACTTCTTTCTTTTCGGCTTCTTTACCTTTTTACTTTACCATAAATGATATAAAAGACAATTGCATGCAATGATTTGTAGGAACTACTTAATTAAGCAGTTAACTTGCTGATCAGGGAAAAGCATGCATTCATTTGGTGGCATGTATGATAAAAAATATCTTTACTAGACGTGGCAATAGCAAAAGGAAAGAATTTGAAACAAATTATCCCCGCCCCCTACTTAAGATTTGACATGTGTCCACACATGTGTGAAAGGATAGGTGAGGGATTGGCAGTAATGACTGATAGACATATTGTAATAAATGAATAAATAAAATGAATGAATGATGTGACAAATAAAAAGAATATCGCGCACCTTGTAATTAATGCCCATGGATGTTGGGAGATATCACGGCACAACCGGAAATGACTGCTTGAAAAAAAACCATAAATGATGGTGGTATGGCAGATGGATGACGTGGATGGGTGACAGAAAATAAAAATGGAATGAGTGAATGATGGTGATGGATGGTGATGGAGAAAGTGGCTTTCGTAAAAATAAAACCTTTATTATGGACGTACAACATACTTTCAAAGAGATGCTATAGGAAGAAGACCGAAGCCTTTTGTTGCATGAAGGTCAGTGGCTGCAGGGGAAACAAACTATTTTATAAACTGTTCTTTTGATGTTGGCTTATGGTATAACTGAAGACGATGTCCATTAACCAATAGTTTGAATCGAACATGATCAATTTTTTCCAACTAAACCGAACTATTATCAAGTAAATTTTCAATTTCATACGGACCAAGCCACCTTGTTGTAAGCTTACCTTGATTTTTTTTATACCTGGAGTCATAAAGTAGGGCCCAATCACCAATGGAGAAATACTTTGTGCAGATATTACGGTCATGCCATTTCTTCCTTTGCTGTTGTATTGCTTCTGTATGCTGTAGGGCAGCCTTCTGCATTTCATCTAATGCATTCAATTGGAGGAGGCGTTCCTTTTGAGATTCAGAAAGATCAATGTGTAATTGAAGAGCAGTCCTCAAAGTCTTATGTTCAAACTCAATAGGAAACATGGCAGTTTTTCCATAAAGTAACTCAAAAGGGGTAAACCCTATAGTTGTTTTCCATGTTCTATAAGCCCAGACTGCTTCTGGAAGACGACTGCTCTAGTCTTTCTTATGTAACTGGACTATTTTTGTAAGGATGGCCTCCAGTTCTTTGTTAGTTACTTCTGCCTGACCATTGGCTTGAGGGTGATAAGGGCTTGATTTTATGTGTCTAATCTTATAGTCATTCATCAATGCAGTGATCATGTTTGAAGTGAATTGAGCTCCCTGATCAATAACAAGTTCTCCTGGGACTCCAAATCTGGTAAAAATTTGTTCATAAAAGAACTCAACTACCTTGTTGTCATGTGCATGTGTCATTGCCTTCACTTCCACCCATTTTGTCACATAATCAGTGCAAACTAAAATGTAGGATTTTCTATTGGATGGAGGATCAATTGGCCCAACAAAATCCATTCCCCACTTATCAAAGGGAGTAACCACCACTTGTGGATACAAGGGCATTTCATCAGACTTCGTTGGTCTCCCCATTCTTTGACATCTGTCACATTTCCTTGTGTAGGCCACAACATTCTTGTGTAGTGTGGACCAATAGTACCCTATATTAAGCACTTTCATTGATGTTCTTTTAGATGTAAAGTGCCCACCACATGGCTCATCATGACAAGCATGTAGAATGTCATATGTCTCATCTTCTCTGGCACACCTTCGCATGACTTGGTCAGACCCCATATAAAATAAATAATCTGCAATCCATGAAAAGTTAAAACTTTTCTCAATCAACAACCTCCTGTCCTTTGGTGAGAAGTGAGCTGGTATTTTGCTGGCTACTAAGTAATTTGCAATATTTGCATACCATGGAGTTCTAGCAGCAATAGAAAATAGATGTTCATCAGGAAAGCTATCATCAATTATTTCAGATGTGGCAGGTGTAGCTGTTTGAAGTCTTGACAAGAAATCAGCTACCACATTTTCCTTTCCTGGCTTGTCGATAACTGTGATATCAAATTCCTGCAACAATAGTAGCCACCTTGCTAATCTACCAGATATGGCAGGTTTATTTATAAGGTACCTTATTGCTACATGGTTTGTATGAACAAATATTTGGTAACCAGTGACATAATGTCGAAACTTGTTCAAAGCATACACAACTACTAGCAATTCTTTTTCTGTGATAGTATAGTTTAATTTTGATCCTTGAAGATTTTTGCTGATGAAATAGATGGCACGCTCTATGGAATTCTCTTCTGTCCTAACACTGCCTCTATGGCATAATCAAAAGCATCAGTGTGTATATAAAAGGGCAGACTCCACTTCGGTCCTTGAAGAACAGGTGCTTTAGTAAGCAAGTCCTTAAGCTGCAGGAAAGATTTGTCACAGGCCTCAGTCCAATGAAATTCAAAATCCTTAGTCAATAAGGCATACAATGGACTGGCTATTTTTCTAAAATCTTTGATGAACCTTCTATAATATTCAGCATGTCCTAAGAAACTTCTAACATCCTTTTGTTTCATAGGTGGTGGAAAATCTAGAATAACTTCTATTTTTGTAGGATCAACTTGAATTCCAGCTGGAGATATATGATGGCCTAAAACAATTCTCTCTTGCTTCATCATAATACACTTCTCACTATTTAAAGACAAATTATGCTCCTTACATCTTTTCAAAACTTTCTCCAAATTTGATAATGCTTCTTCATAAGTTACTCCATAAGTGGTGAAGTCATCCATGTAGATCTTCATAGAATCATGAGAAATGTCAGCAAAAATACTAATCACCACCCTTTGAAATGTTGCAGGGGTGTTACACAGGCCAAAAGGTAGGACAAAGTAAGCAAAATTCCCCCATGGACAAGTAAAGGTTGTTTTATCCTGATCCCCTGGAGAAATTTTAATTTGATTATACCCATTATAGCCATCTAAAAATGAGAAATACATTTTACCATACAATGAGTCTAATACTTGATCAACAAATGGCAGTGGAAAGTGATCCTTTTTAGTTGTAGTATTCAGCTCCCTGTAATCTACACAAACTCACCACTTCCCACCTTTTTTAGGAACAATTACCAATAGAGATACCCATTGACTATCTGAAATAGGGTAGATGAAACCAGCATCAAGCAATTTTTGGAGCTCATTTTTAACTATTTCCCTGAGTGTTGGGTTTAACCTTCTTTGAGGCTATCTAATAGGTGAACAATCTTCCTTAATGTAGATCCTATGAGTACAAAGCTGAGGATCTATTCCCTTCATATCCCATAGTCCCATGCAAAAGCATTGTGCTGATCTTGCAGCATTGTGACTAGGGAAGTTTGTTGAATTTTAGGTAGTTGATTGTTGATATTCAGATAATGGCCTGGAGACAGCTCAATTTGTTTGGTGAGATCATTCATGGAATCAACTAGCAAAGGTGGTGTCTATATTTCTTGTGGAAGCAAATGTCGATAAACTACAGGGATTTTAAATGGCAGGCTCTCAGGACTCAGTTGCTGTAGGAAAGATTGCTAAGGATAATTATTGGGTTCGGATGGGTTACTCATCAGAATTTGACTGCAAAATTTGGAAAAGCAAGTCATCTTCACTCTAAAGTTGGGAAAATGTATTAGTTTGCAACATCATTAACTAGTCCAATGAGTTGAAATCTTCTATTTCTTCTCCTAATTCTGGCCAAATTGGTTTAGACAAATCTGGCTGAGGTTGGGCAGGCAGGTATAAAGCCAATTTCTTTGTTGACTGACCATCAGAGATTGTCATGTCTCCATAATGACATCCTATAAAGGCATCAGTTGTGGCTAACCATGGTCTACCTAGGATAATAGGATATCCCCCCAAAGTTGCCTTAGTGGACAATATGGTATAATTAGCTGGGTATTCCCATGACTCAAGATTGACAATTATATCTTCCACCAGGCCGTCAGGTGTTATAGTGGAACTGTCAGCAAGCTGCAGGACAGTGGGTGTAGACCTAATGGTTAGGATATTCAAATACTCCATAGTATGCTTGGTCATTACATTAATGGTTGCATCTCGGTCAATCAAAACATTCTTTACCATCTGATCATTAATATTGACTTGTAGCACAGGACTTCCAAGGTCAGCATATTTTGGCATGACTACCTTCCCTAACATAATATCTGCCAATTTTCCAAGAACATGGATAGTTTGGGGATCCTTTTTCTTTCTTCCAGGTTTCTTCAAATAGGCCTCCTTAATGGCTTTTCCATAAATTGGGACATCTTTTATGGCTTGAAAGAGGGGAATTTGAATATGTACATTCTTTAGCTGATCCAAAATATCAAAGGTAAGCTCTTCCATGGACTTGGGTGTAGTGTCTTGCAATATCTGAGGAAAATGTGGTTTTACTAGATACTGTAGGATAGGATCCTTAGAGGTATTTTTTGATATAGATATCTGTTTTGCGGGACCACTCAGTTTTTTAGCAGAGGGAGAATCTTGTATTTCAGTAATTATTGGTGGCTGTGGAGCAGGTAAGGTGGTTCCAGACCTGAGATAGATATCATTAATATTCAAGGCATAGGTTGGATATTGATTAGCTTCTGTAAAATACATAGGTTGTTGTTGCTGCTGCTTATTATTAGGATTTGGTAATGGCTGAGCAAGCATAGGCGTTGGTTTTGGAGGGCCAGTATTTGCAGGAGATGCAACTAGAGGTGGCATAAGAGCCAGAGTTTGTGGCTGCTATGGCTGCAGGAATCCAGGGGATTGGTTCTGCCATTGTTGAGAGCTTCTCCACTGAGGATTCTGCTGCCAGTTACCTTGGGGTGGAGCCCATTGTCCTTGTGGGTGCTGCCAACCTCCTTGAGGAGATTGCCATTATGAATTTGGATAGCTAGGCCATTGTGGCTGAGAGGTATTCCATGATGGTGATGGGCCATATGTAGGTTGCCATTGGTTACTATAATTAGAGTAAGGATTACCAAAAGTTAGAGGGTCTTGAGGCATACCTTGTCTTTGAGCCCATGTACGCCTTTGTGCAACATAGAATACTTGGTCATCATCACCTTCTACTGCCTTAAAGTCAATAGGTAACTACTTAGCCTCCATATTAGCCACCATCTTACATCTGCAGTCATCTTCTTTTGTCGAAAATGTGGACAGAACTCGGCCAAGATTGCTTCAACTTCCTCATGTTTTTTTCGAGCTTGCATAGTATCCAACTATGTAGCCATATTATTTATGATATCATGCTTGAAATCAGATAGCAAATTTGAAATCTCCATCCATGAAACTCCATTATTAGAAGATTTTCCCATTGTGGCCTGATGACCTCTTCCCTTCTTGACACTTGCTCGAGAGTAATTGCAGCATATGCCCTTAATATCATACCAAGGCACTTGGGTTATATATCCTCCTCCCATTAGATCTAGAGCATCAATACAGGAATCATTGATTCCCCTCAGAAAAAATAATTTCTGAGATTCTTCATTGAGAGTATAGTCCGAATTCTTCTTCAAGGAAAATAAAAACCTTGAGACATAGTCTTCCAAGCTTTCATCCTCCTTCTGCTGAATTCAGAATATATCATCACCCTTATTACCACTCTTGCAATATTCCTTATATTTCTCAATAAACTTAGTTTGCATGAGTGCCCAACTATCAACAACATTCCTCCCCAAACTCATGAACCATCTTAAAGCACCCTCCTTCAAAGTAGCAGGAAACAACTTCAGCTTATGAGCATCTGTGGTATAATCATAACTTCGACAGAGGATGTCAAACTCAAACAAGAAAGTGTTTGGGTCCTCAGTAACTAGTCCATAGAACTTGGGAAGTAATGAAGAAGGAATATTTTTGAGGTTATCATTATCTTGCTGGGCAATAATAGGGAAATCAAAAGCAGGAGATCTATTAGGTGGATTTGGTGCCATATCTGCTTGATGAAGTATCAGAGAAAATGGATTTTCCTGGGGTTCTTTGTCAGCAAGGTCAAAGGGAAATTCAACGAGTGGGTCTTTAGCAAATGGATTGATATCTTGGTTTCCTTCTTCCTCAAATAGATTGTAAGTTGGTTCAAAATCGTTATTAGTGAAGGAAGGGTTTGGTAAGAATCTCCCTAGAGCATCTCTTCTTCTATGCATGTAACAGACTCAACTAAAAATTAAAGGTTTTGCAAATTCTTGAATAATACACAAAGCTACTGCTAACAATGACTATGATAGGTTCTTAGCTTGACACCATCCTTGACAATGATGCCAAAAATGGTTGTCGCCCACAAAAGGATATAAAAGTCACATAAAATCCTAACCTGGGAATTGGGCATTCCAGTAGGTGACTAACATCTTCTCATGGTCATTCATTTACTTGTCAAACCAGGGAATGTATACTTGAAATGGAGCGACACTGTATGTGCACTAAGAACCGATTTTAGTCACAACGTATTAGAAATAAATGTTTGAAAGGAATTCTAACTCTAATGCAGGAATGTGAAACAAAGTCTTACTAACTTAAGATTCACTTAACTAAAGCAGGAATCGTAATAACCGTTACTGGGAAACAAACCATGAACTAGAATTATGCTATAGGAATAGACACATGGATGGATTCCTTATGCTGCAAGAACAGTTTAAGACTGAGTTTGCATTAAAACTTATTGGAATGAAATTCTAACAGATAAACAACAGGAAGTAAACAACTAACTAGAGATACTTACTAAGTGGGCCCCCTTAGCAAGCATCAACCATTTTAAACAAGAGTTGAACTCAAAACGTCATTGGCTTTTTATTCATGAACTCGAAATCACATACATGGTTGTTCTGCTTGTAAGAAAACTTTAACACAAAGCTCTGCTTTTCATTATAACAATAACCTTAATACACTCTGTTCTATCTCTACTCTCTAGTCTAATCTCTTCTCTATCATCTCTTTCACTCATGCAAGAGGAACATTTATTTAAAGAGAAACAACTAACTAACTAACTAACAAAGAAAGATGCGGATATAAATGCCGCCTGAGACTGAGGAACATATTTCATAAATGCAAGTCTATCTGCTCAATAGATTCAGAGGAAATCTAGAACTCCACTCTTCCTAGATTGATGATCCATTTGGTTTCTTCCCAATGACCCGGACAAAGAATCCTCGCTTGAAACGACTCCTTTGATGGTGTGCTAGAAATGACTTTTTCCACAAGGCCGTGTTTTGCTGTGCATTGACTTGTTCATACCAGCTTTAACAACCTGTAGAACACATGGAAATAGATGCAAAAGAAGGCATGCACTCATAATAGCATGATACTCCTCATTAATCACACGCATCAAATTCATCTTACTTATCCAAAAACTACATATATCATATCAGTCAATTGGGAGGTCAAAATAGGGTAATGATCATAGACATACTAAGATATTTAGGTTGCAAGAATATAGGAATGCTTGCCATAGAATACTACCCATTAACATGAAAAATTTATAACCACATAGTTTAAAACATCCATAAAAGAGAGCAAGGGCTTTTAAAACTTATAACATGATATCCAAATTATAAACATATTCTGGGCTCATCAGCACTACACACAAATGTGCAAAATAAGGGTATTTCATAAGGGTGAACTTTTCCTACCAAGGTCTTTACAAGTTCCCTATGAATACCTTATGCATATTTGAATCGGGCAACATGTATGAGATCTACGAGAAGAGTGCTTGATATTGTGCAATGAAATCCATTATCTTTCTTGCATCAAACAAGATCCAAAAAGGTCACCTTCAGTCAAATGTTGGCTTGGAACTGTCAAAGAAACTGATTTACAAGTTGATCAAATGAGAAAATAGAGTTGTCGGGCAAGGAACAGTACCACTCGATTGTTGTATCCTTAAGAGATCGGGGGAATAAATTTTCCATAAATGCATTGTGATGGAATAAATTTGTGCATAGGGCATTAAAGTCAGACACATGGGTTTGTGGGTCCCCTTTGCCACTATATTTTTTGAATTTTAGAATCTCCATCCCTTGTGAGAAGGGAGTGTTTAAGATTGCTACCGACAATGAGCTATGTCAGAAGAAGGGTTGGAATATAGGTTGGGTAGAGGCTTGGGAGAGGCTCACCAAATAGCTTTGTATCTTGCCCATATTCTAAAGAAGACTATTCAAAATAGGGTCATTAGATGACATAGGACCAATAGGACCTCCTCTAGAACCACCACTGGAGCCACCTCCAGAACGGCCAATGTGGCCACTGTCAAAGTCACTACCAGAGCTACCACCACCAGTAGGGTCTCCACTAGAGACATCTCCACTTCCAATCCTATCTCCACCAGTACCACCCCCTCTACCAAAGCTACCACCACTACCAAATCCCCCACCATTCAACCTACCAAAACATCAACTACTAGAGGTGACAGGAGGGGTGAAACTGAAACCTAAGGGCATTATGTTTACTTTGGTAATTTCATATCTCTTTGAGGAAAGGGGGCACTGATCAAAGGGATTGTGTCAGCCATGTACATGGACGTGGGAGGAATCGACACTCTTAATTGTCTCTCATGTTCCTCAAGAGAAGATCCTCATATCATGTTAGCACTATTTGGAGGGGTGCATGATTTAGTTAGACTAGAGAGGTTAGCTAGGAGCTCTATTCTTATTCGGTCTTTTCCCACGATATACATTATCTTGCTAATAACCTTGACGGCTCTAGCCATCTTCATTTACTTCTCTAAGTGATTCTCCAAGTTTCCCAACCCTCTGCTAAGGGTAGAGATATATTCTGAAGGAATATGAATAGCTTCATACTCATCTACTAATGATGGTGTAGGAGATGCAGGAGGAGTGGGGACATGGTTGGTCTCATCGAAGAATCATACTTTGCCCCTCAACAACTGCTCCTAGGAAAAAAGACCAATGGTAGATATGGTCAAAAGACCTATAGAGAAACCATAAGTGACCTTCATCTTCTCCATTAGAAAGTTTCACACACTTCTCCTAAGAATATACCCAAAGGTCATGGACTAGGTTGTGATGCTCATAAACCTTCACAACACTCAAGGGTTCAATGATCATAGGGTACAAGTAAAAAGCTTCAACACTGATGAATGAGTAGACGTTGCTTCATGTCGAGTTCATCAAAAATATAAGAAAGGGGGACCAACCATGTCAAGGCTCCAATTCATAGAGAGCCAAGAGTAGAGGGCTACCCTAACTTACCTCACTCTAAAGAGGTTTTTTAGATAGGGGTCAAGAATGATGAGGACTATAAGGTACTTCTATCACTCTTTAGACTCAAAATCTAAGTTTAGGCTACGTGAGCTAGTTTTTGGAGTCAATACTTAACCTTAGAAATCTCTCTATCTGAGGATGGTAGTTCACTTCTAGGATGACAGTGCAACATGCTAGTGTCTCTCGAGTGCACTAGAATTTGTACGAATAGAGGAGAGGAAGTACAATACAAACTACCAAAAGACAGACTAATAGCCTAGCTAGTTATTTTTAAATGAACAAAATAGAATGATGATATATGAAAAGTAAAAATGAAGATGATAAAGTGGATATATAAAAGCAAGGATGATGAAGATGATCTCACTAAGGTTTCAGTTCACCAGCTAGCTCCAAATTCACATTCACTCAACACACAAGAAAGAGGGGAAAATTATTAGGGCTATATAGGGTTCTGCCTCAGTTAGACCCCCATTTTGGTGTTTCCACCTCCATAGACAACCAAATAGAAACAAGATAGAAATATGCAATAAATAAATAGAGAAAGTAGAAGTTGAAATAAATAATACAAAATAATAAAGTGCTACTCAACCAAATCAAAAAGGAGAGGAGCGAAACTTTAGCACCTCCACCCAAAATCTCACTAGCCAATGGAGGATAAATTTGACTTGGCAAGGTCACCACAACCTTGACTATGACGAAGAGAGGTCTCCCAAGACTCCAAGCCCACGCTGCTATGGTTTGCTTCACACTTGCTATGTGGAGTTGATGGAGTTTTGCTACTGCAATGGAGTGTTGAAGTGTTGCAAATGCTAAGAGATGGCTTGAAAATGTGTGTAGAGCTTGAAGAGATCAAATGGAGTGAGAATGGATCAATTTTAAGGAATAATGAGGAAAAATAAGGTATTTTTAGGTCGGTTGGTCGAAGAGGGATTTTACAATTCATCCCCAATCAGGAGTGTAACTCTTCTTCCAACTTCATATGCAGGAATCCGTTAGGGATGACAACGCGCCACGTCGACATCTGCATGCTGTGTGTGTCCCCAAAAAATATTCTCCCACCGACACAATAGATACATGCCAAGTGGAAGGAAGGCAGTTGGGTGATGTGGAATTTCACCTTTGGATTTTATTTTCTAAGGTGAGAGTGTGCGGAAGGGGAATTTATGTAAGGGGTGAAAATTTGCTCCTATACACTACTATATTACAATTGAAATTAAAAACATGATGAATCTTCTTAGAGGACAAATATCCATTAACATGCTACATGATGGTACCTTCTTTCCCCCATAAATGCATGTGGCTATTCAACATATTGGAGGAGAAGATCCAAATTAGTTGCAAATAGGTGGGGGTAGAGAATGAGAGTAGGAAACAAGATGAAAAGGGATAAATAACCACTATGAAAAGACGACACAAGAGAAGTAAAGGAAGGAACTAATGGAACACATTACTAAAATAAATCTCATAAATAGAAAAGATCCCAAATAGATATATTGGTAGAAAGGAAAGATTTGGGTACAAGCACATAATCTTGAAGGGCATTCACAATAAAACTCCTATTTTAAACATATGCATGGAAATTAAGTCGTTAGGATAAAAAAATAATTAGACGGTCTCTATTTAAATGGAAAAAATGGAATCACCAACTTTGGAGGAGGCATTAGAGGGGAAGCTAAATTTTCTACCGATCAAATGGTAATATAAAACCCAAGGGAAAGATACATGCAACCTTGAATGAGAACTCTTAAAAATAGCCACCACAAAAAATCCCACATGAAGAAAACATTAAGGTACAATTTGATTGATTACCTCCTCATCGAGCTCAAAGTAGGTTATATTGTTGAATAAAGCCATGTTTTCCTTTTCTGCAAAAGTGTTAGCTTCCCTATAACAATGCATCACTTCAAATTACTACAATTTGTTGAGGAGATTAGGATTTTTTTTTGTTAAGTAGCCCAATTTCCAATTTGTTTTTTATTTTCCTATTAGAATGTCTATCATCAATATGGAGTCTCCTTCAATTTGAAGATGATTTTTTTTTTTTTATTGCTATTTCAAGCCCAAATATAAGAGCACTTTCTTCTACTATGTTGTTTGTTGTATCTTCCAATTTCTCGAAAGCATCTAATTTTACTTTTCCTATGTTATATCTTATCAAAATGCATGTGCTTGCTTTACAAATAATTTATTTGGAGGTGCTATCAAAATTTAGTTTATGAATGTTTGCAGGAGGAGGAAGTTATTTTACCATATTTTTTGTTGATTTTTTTTCTCTGAGCATAGGCTCCCATTTAGGGAAGAGGTTTCAATTTTTTCCAAATTTTTAAGGTATGGTCATCCCAAGAAGTGAAGATTTTTTGGATTGGGATAGACCTCATCAGATGATTCATAACATTCTCCAAAATATAATTATCTATCTATTTTTACTAAAACATATTATAATCTACAAATTTGTTTTCTAAGGATTTTGGTATTCCTTTCCAACCAAAGTTGTCAAATAAGGATAGAGGGACTAACTTCCTAGACAGAAAAATAGATGAAAATTTGATAAAGAGAAGGCTAAGACATTAAGTGGTCTAAAATATTATTAGACAAAGGGCCAAGCCATCCCAGGCTACTTTGAATCCATTTCCAACAAGAATTAGAAAAACTACAATTCAAAAGAAGATGGTTTGTGTCTTCATAATATTTTCCACAGAGAATGCAATGGAAGACTAGGGAGATTCCCAATATATCCAATTTGAAACTAGTTAGGATTTTTTTGTTCAAGGCCAATCAGGATAAATCGCCTATTTTTGGGAGGCATTTTAAACTCTAACATAAATTAGTTGGAAAAATTGACCTTGAATAATTAGAAGTGATGATCTTATATCTATTTTTGACATTACAGTTACTTGATTTTTAAGTTTTCTACCTTAGAGAATCTTTTGCATCTAAAAATATGAGCAATCTTTTAGACATTTCTAAAGTAAATTTATTTCTATTTTTGAGAGAATGGGAAGTCCTTAATATATTTATAGCTTATTTTAGTGAAAGGAAGAATATATTCCACTTTGAATTAGTGAGCCACTTTTCTCCCAAAGCCATAGATTGGATAGGTTTCATTTCCAATAATTCTAGAGTTTGATGAATAGGTTTGTACCCATTCCAAGATTCTTCCCATAAGAGAGCCTTGTTGCCATTGTGAATCTCCTAGGTGAGATATGGAAGAATTAAGTCCCTACAATTGATTAAAAATTTCCACATATTGAACCCCTTGGGGGGTTGGCTAAGGTGAAAATTCTCTTAGGAGAGTTAGTATCAAGGTATTTGGATCTCATTAGATTACACCATTTATAATCATGATTTGTGTAGATTCTCCAAACAATTCATACACCTAGTTTAATATTTTTTGTCTCTATACTTTGAATACCAGGCCCCCCTTGATTTTTTGACTAACATATATGTTGATGGTGAAAATGACACAAACAACATAAAAAATAATATTTCTACTCTATTTCTCCTGAAAAAGAAAGAAAACATATAGTAGCCTAACTCCCAAGGTCCTGGTAGTTGGTTCTCAACTGTCTAATGTCACTCAATTGGCCAATGCAACTATAATATTCAAGGGGCCTTTGTTGGTGATAAGGAATACAAAAAACAACGGATTCATCAATCTATGTTTAATTTGGGGGGTTTTAATAAATAGAAAAAGATAGATCAAGGCATAGATCAGTAAAATATGAACAAAATTCTCTAACATCAAGACATATATTCTTAACAACGAATGCTCCTTAACAAATCAAGAAAAACCATAACATGATGCAATTCACAGAACAATCCATACCAATGCATACATTTGCAAAGCTTAGTTTAACCATCACAATCATTCATCACAATAACCTTAAGATTTAAAAGAACAAACTCTTCATTCGTTGCCAATAATATAGATCAACAGACATGTAACAATTCCATCCATAGATAATTTAATGAAATAATCTTTGAAATCTGGTTTCTCCTATTGATTCTCATCAAATAAAAAAAATTTATGCATAGAAAACTCATTGGCATATAGACCGATTATGGTTCATTAACCTAATCTAGAAAAACTCAATTCCAACATAACATTGTATAAAAATTGTATCTCAATTCAACTAAACTTAAAACAAAGTATCTTTACTTAAAGCTACAAGTTCATATCTGCTACATTAGGTGGATAATTCTACTTTCATCGGCTGACCTTTACAATATGGAGTTCAAAAATACATATAGGCATGCTTAGCACAAATCCCTCTCAATCAAAATTGAGATCCACAAATCAAGGGATTGGAACCTCCTCAAAAACTTAGACTGGCTGATTTCCATTTTCTAACGTTGATTGTCCTATGAAATAGGAGAGAAAAAAGGGGGAGAAATTCATGTGCCCAAAATAGAATTCCAACTCATTCCTGCATATTTTTCTCTAGAAGATATTCATCATAACTGGATAAGACTTGTTGAAGAATATCTACATCTGGTCTATCAATCTAGCTGTCCTCAAATTTAATTCTCTTTAATTCTACAGAGGAAAACCCCTTCATGTCTTTTAATTTAGTCAACTCTTTCCTCATAGCTTTCACTCCTTCCTTAACATCCATTAATCTATCTAATAATAGATTCTCTCTGTCATCCTCTTTTTGCATAACCTCTTGAAACCTATTGTCCCATTTCTCTTTTAATCGATTCATAGGTATGCTCTCTTTAACCGGTATATCCACATTAACTAGAATGGCTATAATAGCTTCTAGTTCATCAAGTTGCTCATTCAAATCCTTAATAGCATCTTGAATTTCATTCCTATGCTTGTATATAAAATCAGATCTAAACCGGATTATGTTAGAGGATTTTTCCAAGAAATCTGCATTGTCTTCCTTGAGGATTGACTACTCAAGAAGAGTTGATTTTGTTAATTTATTTATATCCTTTATTTTCTATTCATACCCCCTATATTCCCCCTCTTGCTTTTCCAAAGCCTCAATGTAGTGACTCATTTCCTCTATCAATTCTAGCACTGTCTTATGAATCTCAAAACTGCTTACTAACACCTCACGCACTTCCTGGTTAAGTCTACCCATCCACCTGTCCATCATCCCAGACTTATTCTTCATTTGTACTAGATCATAAACCTCTCTTTTGCTGAGAAAAAATGGTGTTTCAAAGGAAGAAATTTGTTGTGACTTAGGAGTGGAAACATCCCTTAAGAAAGTATGTAGCTGATCCAACTGAGCTTTGAGCTCATCCTTTCTTTGCTTGTCTTTCATCATTCTAGACTTGGTGGATGAAGCTACAACATCAATCAGATTCATCTGTTGATTCCTTGTAGGCTTCCCTAAATTGATAGTGCTCAGTTGGTAATCAGTGACTTGCATGTCTCCCATATCCTTATCCACTACAGGAATCGTGCATTCTGCAATAATCTCCCCTACCTCAGTGAGTCTTGTGGAATGAATAATTTTAGCCTTCTTCTTGGGTCTCTCCTTTTCAATCTCCTTCATCATCTCTTCCCAATTAAGAGGCTATGGTGGAGTTATTTTTTTCTTTTCCAAATCAAGCTTCAACCAAGTAGGAGCACTAGGAGTGGTAGCCATTATTGTAGAAGAAGAGGCAACAGTTGTGCAAGATAGTGGCTGTAATAAATTAACTTTAGGTTGAGAATCAACCTCCTGCACATTTTTCTATTATTTTTTTTCATTCTCTTGTGCAAGTTTCTCAACCTCTTCCCTATCCTTTTTCTCCTATAACTTTTTATCTTCTTGCTCCTTTTTCAATCGTTCTTCCTCCAATTTCTTCTCTTTAAGCAGTTTATCTCTCTCCTCTTCCAAGACCTTGAGCTTGTCTTGCACTTCCTTCTCCTTTTGTTGTTGTTTAGCAAGCTCCTCAGCATCCTTTTTCCTTTTGTATGTGTTTTGCTTCCTCCCTTTTCTTGTAGGCCTCTTCAATCATTTTTAATTTAGCCTCAATGGCCTCTCTTTCTCTTCTCTGTTTAGCATTTTCTTCTTCCAGCTCATGTATCTTTTGTACCGTCTCCAATCTATCATTTTCCTCCTTTGCCTTGAGCTCATGCTCCTTTTGTTGTTGTTGTTTGATCAATTCGTCAGCCTTCTGCTTGGCCTCCAGCTACTATTTTTGGAGTACTACATCAGCTTGTTCCTTTGTATCTATTTCTTTTTATTTTTCCACAGCTTTAGCATGTGCCTTTGCATCTGAGGCCTTCTTAGCTTCTTCAAATAATACTCACTAATCTTCTTCTATCAAAACATGCTCAATTTCATCAAGGGGCATTTCCTCTAATGTCTCCTTATCTGACAAAGTATCATCAGAGTTTGTTTCTATATCATGAACTTCCAACTCTGCTTCCTTTCCCTTTAAAGTCTCATCTTCTTCATGGAGAGTCCCCTTAGGCATTTCTCCACTTTTTTCCTCTATAGGAGGGAGTTGAGATGGTGACTCACCCACAACTGACTCTGAAGCCATAGGTCTTGTTGGGACTTCCTCCTCATGTGGTTCAGGAAAATATTGAGTTAGGGCTTCAAGTTCAAATTCCTCTATGTCTGAAGGGAAGAATTCCAAGGGCTCCTTTGGAGGCATTTTCCTCTTCGTTCTCTTGTAACCTTGTGTGGTAATTGCACCTTTTCTTTTCTTGGAGGTTTGACCCCCAGGCTCCTTCATTCTTAGTATGACCCATCAGATAGCTCTATCCAACACTGGTCTAGTTATTTGCTTAATATCAATTGTCTCCTCTGCATCCCAATCCATTGGATCTAAATTCTTGGTACCTACATCCTATGCTTCATATAAAGGATCCAAAACTACACCATCATTTGACAGTGTTTTAGGAATATCCACCTTAACCCCACATTCCACCATAAGTGGGATATGCAATCTTTCATAGTTCTTCTTCCTCAAATCATATTCATCTTGAAGATCACTCTAGAAGTCCTCCAATAGATTGAAATGTCTATCAAAAATAGAAGCAAGCAAGGCATTCATCTTCTTCTTTGGATCAAAATGCTTCCTAGTGGTATATAGGCCCAATTTCAGATGCATTAACTCATTACAAATGACCTTAGCTCCCACAAGGTGTGGGCAACTATATTCACCCAACTGCATGGGGAACTTGTGACAACCGGTCTTATGCTTTATTCCAAATTTAGCATTGACCCCCAAGGCTTGGTAAAAAAACTCCATTAAAACCACTTTGTTGCTGCAGCATCTAGGGAGTAAGTGAGGATGGCCATCAAACCCAACCAACCTAAAATAGGTAAATTTGGGGTATTGAATAAACCAATATCCCCACTCTGTAATGAACACCATGGCCTCCTGGCTCAGCCTATACCCTGCATATCCATTAAGTTGTTTAATAATAACATACAAAAATGCATCATTAACTATTCTATAATGTAAATCAGAGATCTGGAAGGATAGCTAGTCATAATGGTCCATACTTTCTTCTACCCATCAGCTTCTCCCAACAATCCCACTCTGTTTAACCCTAGAAAAATGCCTCTCCTTCCTATTGCATAAATGACATAAGAGGTCATAAAGAATATCTTAGTTTCCCTCACTCTCACCATCTGATTATGTATGCTCTCCAACACAATCATGGGCCAATCAAACTACTGCCTGCTATCCAAGATTGTTTGAATAAATGGAAACATACATTCCTTAAAGTGAAAAGAATCTATCTTCCCAAATACTCTGGATAACATCATTATTATATCCCCAACCTCTTTGTAGAACTCTGCCCTTTTTGGCTGATCTAGAAGCTTTATTAGAGACTTCTTCTTAGTTCTTAACCATTTCTTATTCAAATGACCCTTGTTAGTCTCCTTATGATTGTTATATATCTCCAAAGCCTCCGCCTCATTGAACTGTCCAGGATTCTTTGGGTTAGGGACATTGAACATAAACTGGAACATTTGGGGAGTCAAATCTATGATAATGTTGCCTTGTGAACCCACACATTGTCTAGTATCTAGATTATAAGCTCCAACTACTGTCATTATCAGCTTAGGACATTGGATTGATAGAGGAAAAATAGTGATATGAGCCAAGCCAGACTCAACTATCCTTTGAGTTCTCCCTGTCACCTCCTTAGCAAATTTCTCAGAGTACAACTCCTCACAATTGAACAAACCCAAATTTGTGTCAGTTATGTCTACCCAATCAGACTCCACCTTGTTAGCAATGACAACAAGACCCCGATGATTATACCTCAAGGTATAAGGGAGTTGTTCAAGTTTAACCTTTTTAGGCTTAGTTGTTTCTTTTGAAGTTTCTGCAGGCTGACTCCTCTGAGAAGCCTCACCCGATTCTCTTGACATCCTTTAGTTTCTTGCAATAAAACCTCAAATTAGATCCACAAGAAGTATAACAAAGAAAACCTGATTTAGAGATCTTACCCTTCATATACACTAGAGGCAGGACCAGACATAAGATATCCCAAAACATTCCTTTAAAACACTTCCGAGGGTGGGACCAAAATGGATATTCAGTTCTCCAGAAACCATATGGCGGGATCAGAGATGGAGTCAAAATAGCAATCGGGATCGAAATCAGAATGGAAACCGATTTGGTACAACAAATAAATTTTAAATTTATGTCTCGTTCCAATTCTGGTTGTGACTGTGTCGAACAATCCTTTGATAAAAAATCACTCATCGAAAGTGGGACCGGAGTAGAGTCAATCATTTATTACAAACCATCAATCCTAGCTCTGACCTCAATTTAAACAACCATGACATCATTTTAGGAATTTAAATAGAATAATGCATGATGACATAACCTAAAAATGATGTAACCTGACAAAAATATAGGGGCTCAAAAAATGACAGCCTGAAACCATCCCCATATGACCAAGAGAGGAAATGTACAGTAACTAGGGCATCATTTTTTGATTTAAACAGAGACGTGCAAAAACCCTAGCTTATAAACCCTTCGACTCAAATTAATTAGGGCACAAACTTAACCCTATTCAAAATTAGTCAAACTGATACGTAGAAGAACCAACAAGAAAAACCATAAATCAAAGAATTGTAAAAACATAATGTAGCAGATGATCCATACCTTCAAAAACCTAGGGCATCACGGTATGATCATGACTAAAATGTGAAAATGACCATGGAAAAACAAAAAAACAAAGAAAACACCAAAGATAAAAAGAATAAAAGACAAAACAAAAACAATAAAAATAAAACAAAACAAAAGAGAAGAGGGGCAAACCAAACAACAAGGATTCAAAAGAAAACCAAGAGCCACGAACCCATGCAAAAAACAAGCAACCAAATAGAACATGACGAATAAAAAAGAAAACGGAGAAAATAAACCCTAACTCCAAATGCAATCCAACAGGCTAGTCCTTTTATGCGAATCCACACGAAAATATCTCACTTTTGATTGAATCACACTCTAAAATGCTCCATCGTAGCTCTCGTTCATCCTTAATCTTTAAATAGTGATGATAACATCGAGTTAACCTTAATTAAGGTTAAAAATCCAGCTTCATATGTGTAAGGCACCCATAATTAATGTCATAAATGTAGAAGATTAGAGTCAGAACTACGAAAGGAACTGGCACAAGACCGCTGGCAACCGAAGTAAAGTCAGACAACAAAACAAACATGGCGGGACTAGAAATGGAATGGAAGTTTATTTAGAAACCTTGTCCAAGTTTCAAGTTTGGTTCTAGTTCCGATTCTGGTTCTGCCAACAAAGAAGAAAAGGAACGAAAGAACCAAAAGAAAAAAACCAAGACCGAAACAAGAAAACCCATCACCGATCTCAAGTCCAAATGAACAAACCAAAAGGCGAAGGCGAAGATGGAATGGAAACAAGTTCGGAACTATATATAAATCTTGGACTTAATATACACTCCGGCTCTGACTCTGGCAAAGACATACCAAAAAGACTGAACGAAAAGACAAACGGGATTGGGATCGGAATGGAATCCTCAAAACAAGTTTCAATCCTGAAACCGTTCCGGTTCTGGTTCTGACAAAACAACAAAAAGAAAAAAAAATTGTTGGAAGAAAGAATAACTCCAAACTTTGTTGAAAAACAACTAAGGACATAAAACAAAAAAGGGGGACCCATTTTGATGAAGGAAATAAATGGGGTGGTTATGCAAGGCATAATGATATACAATCCCAAGAAATGAGTGGGAGGTTTTTTTTCCTCTATTTTTTATCCGACCATACAAAAGTTTTGAGAATTTTTTGGAAGTCTTCAATCACATTTTTATGCATTTTTAAGACTAACATCATATAAATGGGAATATCATTTAGGAAATATTTAGTACGAGTTA
This sequence comes from Sequoiadendron giganteum, assembly GCA_007115665.2. Taxonomy (NCBI): domain Eukaryota; kingdom Viridiplantae; phylum Streptophyta; class Pinopsida; order Cupressales; family Cupressaceae; genus Sequoiadendron; species Sequoiadendron giganteum. The sequence continues at coordinate 724,900,823 of CM021100.1, forward strand.
GTTTTCCTACTAGATTTATCAACTTACCTTGCCAAGTTTTAAGCCTGTTATGAAGATTTGTGAAGATTTGATTCCAGAATTCCTTTTTAGCCTACCCCAAAAGAGGGGAATTCATAGTTATTTACATGGAAGATTTTTTGTAGAGTAGACCAACAACCTTGAGATTCTACTACTGATATGAGGATTGAAATTTTTGAAGAAGACCTTTGATTTATGGGAATTTATTCTTTGGCCTGATAAATTTCAGTAAGAAGAGATTACCTGGTTGATAAATTTATCCTCATCCACTGAAGCTTTACCAAAGAGAAGGGTGTCATTACTAAATAATGAATGAGAAACATATGGGATTGAATTAGATATTTTAATACACTGCCAATTTTGAAGGTCATTCCAAGAATGAATTAATTTTCTTAAAGCTTATGCTATGATCATGAATAAAAAAGGTGAGAGGGGGTCAACTTGTATTATACCTTATGAGGACTAGAAAAAACCCATGGGAAACCATTAACTAGGACTGAAAAAGATGCAGTCGAGATGGTAAACATTATCCAATTACACCACTTATTACAAAAGCTAAATTTAAGAAGGATAGATTTGAGAATAGACCAATTAACATTATCATAGGACTTCATCATATCTAGTTTGATCACCATAGCTAATCATTTTTCTTCCTATATTTTCTGAAGGACTTCATGAGCTAAAATTTATCTATCAAGTGTTTCTCTATCAAGAAGAAAACCACCATATTCCAAAGAAATGATTTGGGGAATGAAGTTTTCAAGTTTGGAGGTGATGGATTTGGTGAAAATTTTATAAAGGATGTTGAAAAGGGTGATAGGTATAAAATCAAAAAAAGTGGAAGGGTCCATTTTTTTAGGAATGATTTCCAAAAGGGTAGTATTTGTTTCTTGGATAATTTCACCATTTTATCTATATTCTTCTAAATATTGAAGGATATTCTTACCCATAAATTGCAAACATTTTTGAAAGAAGGTATTTTTAAAACCATCTAGACCAAGGGCTTTCTTTAGAGGCATATAAAATAGAACTTCTTTGAGTTCTAACAAAGTGAACCTGAAAGAATAATTTTATGTTATTCTTTTATTACTAACTAAAGAATATTTTCCAAAATCCCATCTGAGCACTAGGAGGTTATGTCTTTCCTTGATCAAAGGTCTTTAAAAAATAAGATTGCTTCTTCTTCAATTGATTATGAGGTTGTTAATGGAGACCTAGTTGGATTTTTAATGTTGATGATAAAATTGTAATGCCTTCTTATTTATGTGGATGCATGGAAGAAACTAGTATTTTTGTCTCCAATATATCTCCTCCCTATGAATAATTTAATTTAGCTAATTTTTAAACTTTTTTATTCCTCATATAATTGATTGTCCATTCCTGATAATATGACCTTTTCATTCATATTTCTTAATTTCTCCTCAATGAGCCATTTTTTCTGAAAATATGTTTTTGAAGTGGTTCTTGTTCTAGACCTTGATTTGATCTTTGATCCACTTAATTTTAGAGATTAATTGAAACATGTGGGAACCTTGGACAAAAGGAGAACTATTCCACAAAGAATTAATAAGGGGGGTGAATTTGGGATCCTTGAACTACACAACTTCTAGCTTGAAGGGAAATTCTCTGATAATCCTCTTTTCATTTAGTAAGAGAGAAATTGGGAAGTGTTCAGACCTAGTTTTAGGAAGGATAGTGGCAAAAACTTCATAAGGTAAAGTTAGCCAATTTAAGGAGAGAAGGAATTTTTCAAGCCTTTTAGAAATTCTTGAGAATTATTTCCTTCTAATTGTCCAATATAACATGCCTTTGTTTGTCAGACAGTCAAACAACTCATTGTGGTGAATGAAAACTCTAAAATATTCCATGGATTTTGGGTGTGGAATGATGACTCTAGAATTCTCTAACAAATCCACAATTATGTTGAAATATCCTCCAAGAATTAATTATTCCTCTTTGAGAGGAAGGAGGATGGAGCTCTAGGTTTTGCATAACTAATTCATTTGTAAAATGATATTAGGGCCATAAACATTGAATAACCAAAATGGAGTAAGAGAAGAAGGAATGGTGACTAAGGCCAACATCCAATTTGAAGAGGTTGTACAAAAATTTCTAATTTAAAAAAAGAAGGATTCCATAGAATTTTTAAGCCACAAGAAGCTCCATTGGCAGGAACTAGATTAAAGTTCCAATTTTTCCATTTTTCAAAGATTTAGATTCTTTGATCGTTTGGAAGTTTTATTTCTTGTAATATGATTATTTCATGATTAAAACTATCACTTTGATGATTTATCAAGCATCTGTTGTTAGGGACATTCAAGTCCCTAACATTCCAAGAAATGAACCTCGTGTTCCTTGAGGAGAGAAATATACTCTCCTTGTTCTTAAGGTTTTTAAATGGTATTGGACACCTACTACTATCTCTTCTTCAGTGTTTGATTCAAAATTATTCTTCCTTTTCATTAATTTTGGTTATTTTTTATTTCCATCATTCTTTGAGACTCAACTATTGGAATTGAATGACAATTGGGAGCCTTTGGTTTAGAGATATCACTCTCTCCCTAAGAGTTGATCAATGTTTGATATTCTAAAATCATTTATCTTGAAACTAGATGTCTCAAAGTTTATTTTGTAATTTCATCTAGTATTTCATCTACTATTTATTCTATAATGGAATTTGAGGCTGAGTTGAGGATGTTCCTTTCTAAAAGAAGGATTTGAGTTTCTTGCAAGGAAGAAGGATCTATTGATTGGACCTCACTACTTTCAATAGAATTAACAAGAGCCATATCCTAAGTCATTTTATTCATGTTATCAAGAGATAGTAGAGGTGCTTGATTGCTCAAGGAAAAAAAATCTTTAGATAAATGGAAAGACACAAAAGGAACCAAGGAAGGTTTCTCTGTCAAAACACATGATGAAGAACTGAAACTATTGCTAATAATTTGAGATTTAATTCTTGAAGGTGGGATGACCAAAGGAGGAGGAGTAGGAATTTTAAAACTAAGAATAGCATCAAAGGGACGTGGATAGATCTTCTTCAAAGAGAGAAAATGAAAGAGAAGATTCTCAATGTTATCCAAGATCCTTTATATTTTTAAAGATTGGTGCCAAACACCAAAATTAGAAATAGGGTTAATAGACTAGGGAGGGGATAGATGAGAGGAAGAGGATTTGGAGTCTAACTTGAGGATTTTTATCATGAAAGAAGCCTCCATCTTCTAATTTTATGAATGTGTTAATGGAATTACATATTTTTTAGAGGGAAGTCCCAAAATTTAGTAGGGAGGTTTGGGAGTGAGATCAAGTATGGCAAGAAGGAAGGGGAAGAAAAAGAAGGGTCAAAAAGGAGAGACCAAGGTTGAATCATGAGAATGTTGGAGTTGATATCTCAAGGTCCTTTAGAGAGTATCTCATCTCTTATATCTTTTCTAGAAAAGGAAACAAAGAAATAGCTGTTAAAGAGAATCCATGATTCAAAAACTTCATACCAATGATTTTGTATCCAATTTTTAAGATTTAAGAGCCTAATTTTTGTATTCCATGTGTTCCCAATGATTTCTTTGTCTTTCTAGGCTTGGGCTTTGGAAGGGATATGGGTTTCCAACATAATTATTATTGACAAAGTGGAGAGAATTTTATTGTCTTTCTTTTAACAATTTTTCCATTTTTCTCACTACAAATTATAGCGGTGCATCCAATAGATCCCCATTTTCATCCTTACATAGAGGAGAGGTCAATTTTATAATTTCGTGATTTAGTTGAGACTCAAGAATATATTATAATATAGTAAAAATCCATTAAGAGTGTTATTCAAGAGGTGATAGATTCTAATTACTTAAAGGAACATGTTTAAAGAAATTTCTTGTTGGATTTCCTTCATGAAGATGTGAGCAGTTAATAGTGATCATTCCTCCATTTTTATTTTAAACTTGTTAGATTTATTACATGAAAAGGATGTGGTAGAACCAATTTTGGTGCATTATATTTGAGGGAATTATCTAGGTGGTTTATACAAGGCACTATTCGTGGCTCAATCAAACCTCTTCTCTAAATTATTACTTCACATAAGGTATAGAATTTCTTTTCATATGATTCCAAGCTATTCTATATTCAAAAATAATATTTTTTCCATTTTTATCTCACTAAAAATTATAGTGATGCATCCAATTGATCCCCATTTTCATCCTTGCATATAGGAGAAATTGATTTTTTAAGTTGGTGAATAAATTGAGATACAATAATATATTGTAATATAGTAACGAGCCATTGAGAAAGTTATTCAAGGGGTGATAGAATCTAATTTATTAAAGGAATATGTTCAAAGTAATTTCTTGTTGGATTTCCTTCATGAAGATGTGAGAGGTTAATAGTGATTATTCCTCGATTATTTTTAACTCTTTATATTTCTTGCATAACAAGGATATGGTAGAACCAATTTTGGTGCATTATGTTAGAGGGAAGTATCTAGGTGTTTTAGACAAGGCTCTATTTGTGGCTCAGTCAAACCTCTTCCCTTAGTAATATTTGAGCTTAAAGGACTAGTATCAATGACATCATCCCTTACTAAGATTTTAGTTTATGGATTTTGTGAGCGTGGTCAATAATATGAAATAGGGACTTTAAAATGGTATAGTGGACTTTGAGTGGGTGAATCTATAACATATTCAATCATAAATATTGTCTCAATCTCCTTACTTGGGTTTAGCTAAACATATTTTCCATGTCAGTATGGGGCATTAAGTACTTGATTAGATGGCAAAGATTCTAATTATTGGTGAGCACATTATGTTGAGACAAGTAGGGTTATGGAATGTGCTAAAATTGTATAGGGTTGTAATGACTTCATAGTATATAGATAGTAGTTCAAGGATAAGTTTGAATATATAGTTATACACTACTTTAGTTTTTATTTTTAGCTAGCACTAATTTGGGATAAAATTCACAACCTATAGTCATATGTTCACATTTTACATATCAATATTAGTTTCATATGATTTATTTTAAAACATTATAAAATTGGGCATACTTTAATAGTATTTATTAGATAATAATAATTCATATAATTTGACATCAAATAATTAAATCATGCATGTAAACACTCCCTCAATCAATAAAATATAAAATTAAATTAATCCACTACTTGAATATACAAAAATATAATTCAAAACCTTAGAATACTCAAACAGTTATTAAAATAATAATATCTATCTTATGAGCATAATATTAAATCTATAGGTATTAATCCACATCCAAATTATAATGAAATGGGTAAAATAATGATAAATTGAAAAGATAAAAAACACATGATATTACACTTAGTCTTAATTCAAGATATTTCTTATATTCCTCCTTTGTCATTTGTTTCAAACAAGCAATTAAAATATACAAGAAATCAAAAGATATGCATATAATGGTGCTAGCCAATATACCTACACATTTTCCTTTCTTCTCCCTTGACCTTTAGTATAAGCATAAAAAAAAACCTTGTAAAATTAGTTGCAATTTATTTGTTCAAATAGACATATAATTTACATAAAATTTTATTTTTCTATTCTATAAGACCCTTTTTATATGGAGTATATTCTTAAAGGGTTTAGGTATATCAATGAAGCCCAAAAAACTACAATGAAGCTATAACATGGACTCGTATAATTAAGGCTATAAATCAACAATTACAAACACTACTCAAATAAAAAAATCATTGAGCTAAAGTTAAAATTGCATATCATAAGACATGACACTTAAAATAAATGAAAGATACTATTAACCACAAAGCTAATAAATTCACTTGAAGCTATAGAGCTCCAAAGAGGCTTGAACTCTATTAGTGACCCTTCCCACTAAAAATTTGAGGTAAAAATCCTTCTTAAATATTGATCCTAGAGTTGAAAATTTAGTGTAGCTTCTTGTAGCTCTCACACCAAAAAACCAAATTTAATGAAGCTAGCACATTGTGATATTTCATCAAGAAGAAAATTAAATTTTGGATTTTAAGAGATGAAGTCACCAACAATATTGTAACAAATAAAATAAATTAAACATATAAGAGAATCAATAAATGTAGGAAAATAACACAATCCAAGATTAAGAACCTAATGAAGGGCAGTTAATTATAGTATCCATACAAACATGATCCTCGCAAAAATGCAATATGGAAACAATAACAACCAATACTAACTTTATTTTCCAATATCATTACACACTAGCCTCATAGGCACATATTCTAGCTATAGGGACTCTCAACCATCACTTAGAATTTACACAAAATAATATGAGGCCATTAAATTTTAGCTACTTCCTTCCATGACCCTTCTCTATTATCCTCTAAATTCATTCATTGATCTCTTCATCTCACATTGTTTAATCTAAAGGAGATATTGTATAATATCTCTTCACATTCTCCCATCTCCTAGTCCTCAATTAAGGAGAAATTTCCCTACCTTTTTTTCACAACCCCTTTTTCCCTCATAGATATCCTTACCTTTCCTTATTTCCTAAATGATAAGGGAGTGAGCATTTAAGACCTAGAATCCCACATATACAATTTACAATGGATCTACTAGGAATAATTTATCTTTATGTGACAATTTAATGTGGATTTGGTTTTTATTTTGAATATATCCATCATGGTGTTCCATGGAGGTGTATGTTATTCAATGGTCAACCTCGGATAATAACTAATTTGTTGGTGAAAGATAATGATATTCAAAATAAATAAATAGGCACCAATCATAAGATTCAACCAAGAAAATGCTAGTTAAACACCACTATAATAGAGATGTTACTATACAAATATGAGTGTGATCTTGAATTGGTTATGAATTACTCTTGCTACTAGGGAAATAAATCACTTGTGTTGAATGTTGAATTTTTTTCTATAATATATAGATGAAACACAAATGACTACAATATTTCTTTGTAACTATTTTCCATCATGAAATAATGACACTTAGCATAAAAAATAATAATTATAATTAGGCTTATTAGTGTTATGCCTCAACCTATATAGGCACTCAAAATATGATAACTCATTACTACTACAATCCATCATATAATCATAGATGCTAAGAAATATGGCTTCCCTAATTTTAATTGTAAAATAATTAAATTGACCCCAACAAAATAAATGTAATGTTTCCTAGAAGGGAACGACCAAATAAATTGACGTACATAGCCAAATGAGTCATTATTTAGAATATAGTATGTAATAATACATAAAATACATGCATGGGTACAAATTAAAAGCATACAATAACTAAGCATGCGGGATCTAAAAATGAACTATCAAAACCAAAGAAGCTAGAAATTGGAGATGAACAACAAAACACCACTGAGATTGTAACGCTCTGCCACGAAACCCTAGAGGACAACATACTATAACACCAAAAAAAGAGGATTTTTTTTCAAGTGTAAACATATGAAATATTACAAATGAAACAATAACTTTTATTCTAACCTAAGTCCTCTAAGGTCCGTGACTACGCTAATATAATCCCATAAATTGAACTAACCAGAAATATAATTCATTGCATTATACAAATCCAACTAGCAATATGAATATCATTTATTCTGTCTCATTTAAAAGATTAACCAATATGAGTTATTCGTATCATGTCATCTATATAGTAATATCAAGTACCATTTAATTAATTGACATATGCAAGAATCCTCATTTACATTATCCATTACAAGAGAGAGTATAATATTGCATTTCAAGAGAAAATAACAAGAATGATAAATGCATTTAAACATACATAAAGTTAAGCTATGCCAACTAATTCAGAACAAGACTGCGATCCGCCATCTCGAACCACATTCAGGTATCTTGATGCACTAAGAAGTTCCTCAAGATATGATATCCTAGAAGTGACACCTCAAGATACCTAAACCCTGGGAAGTCACTCCTCAAGATATCAAATCTAGGGTACCTTTCAGTCCAAATCGATGCCCTCTAATGTTCAATGGCTACAGTACTTATCAGAATCAAGACATATAACTCTAAATCATAATTTTAGAAGAAACATCCTTAACCATAACATGTCACCAATAGATACCATTCAAATCAATTTCATTAACTAAAATAAATAAGGTACATCATTAACTTTACTAATTACAAGAGAATTTCAACAATGAATTACATCATTACACCATTACATCATTACATCAAGAACATTAATGTCTCCTCAAATACAAATGAGGAGAGTACATCAGAAGCATATTACATGATACAATACAAGTACATGAGATATAATCCATGTGAACCAGAACAAGTGCACCAATCTTCAAATCTAAGATTAGTCTCACGAACATGAACAAAGTGAGGGAACCCAATGGAGTAAAAGGTACATTCCACTCGACTGTGTGGAACCCCAAGGTCCACCCCCCATGATATGATATAGCATTAAGGTCCTACCACAATAATCAAGAGATAAAAGATGACACAAGGGATAACTTGAATCCAATGTACAAGTATAGTACCACCTCACATGACAACAACACCACTTCTAGAGGCACACAAATATCAAGGGAGACACAAGGCAAGGGAATACTAGGTTTTCATAGGAGGAGTGTCATCACATAGTTTTCTATGGGTTACCCTGGCAGATCTTCCTAGGCCCCAACCCCCATCTTGGGTTACCTTGGTAGCCTCTATCGATCTCTAACCCCCATACAACCCTATGTGGAATGAACATACCTCTCATGAGGATGAGGTAGTTGATCATTCCATTCTAGGCCTTGTCAACTCATCTCAAGCCTAAAAAAGCACTTGAGACATGAGTGACACATTCACTTATCTTGATTAGTGTGATTACTACCCAACCCCCTAATTCATTTTAAGTTATCTCTTAATTACGAAACTCCCACATGGGTTACCCTAGCACCACTTTTTGTGTCAGCCCCCATTGAGAGCCACTCCCCTACTAGCAACTAGGAGACCCAATGAAATCAAAATGGCAAGCCAATGTGCACAATCACAAAACCTCACTAACATCTACAATAAGGCAAGTCACAACCCATCCCGCACACAAGTTTCAACCACAGTGAAGAGATAACATGCAAGGCTAATGACCTCGTAACTCATTCAATACAAAACAACCATCCCAAAGGTTATCAATAATTCCATCAAAAGAGAATTTCCCCCAAGACTCTAGAAGACTTCCAATATCCACCTCACACAATGGCTTAAACATTGAACAATAACTCACAAATATTCTCATTTCAAGAATCCAACACATTACTTCACACAATTAACTCAAATTCATAGTAGATTCAAGGGTACATAAAGTATTTACAAGCAACCATTTGAAATTACAATTTTTCATCTTACAAAAGATAACCTATTTCGCACAAAAACTATCTTTTCTTCATAATTTCAATCCGCTCTTCTATGAATATTTATTCACCGAAACGAGAGAATTCATTAATATATCCTTATCAAATATGTTTATGAATATATTATGTTATTGTATTTCCACATTAAAATAGATATAATAATAACAATCGTAATTACTTATATAATTATTTATATATATATATATATACATTTATGACTATGTATATATATATATATATATATATCTATAAGGTTAAATATTTTTCTACTATTGTTTATAACATAATTTTCAAGTCAAGAAAAGTAAACAGGAAATGAGATTACATGAACGCATACATATAAACATATATATACCTTTATAGAGTAAATGGATTGTCAATTACATCAAAGTTGAAACATAATTTATATTAGATAAAGACTACTATTATCATATGTGATTGATACATTAAGTATTAATCAAATATTATATCAATGAGCACTGTTGTTTGATATATCATATACATATATATATGTACGCTGAATTTAATTAACATACATAATGTATCCAATGGAATTATATAGGGAAATCGACATTCTAACAAGTTTGGGCCAAAGGAGGCCAGTGAGCCTCTATAGAGGGTGTGTTGCCTATGGAGGGAAGTGCCCTCTCCATAGGTAGAGGCCTATGGAGGGCACTACCTCCACAGTGCAGCCATTCTCATAGAGGATACACGACCCTGTGAAGGCTCAAAGCCTCACAAAAACTAAATGAATTTCCTCTACAACAACTTAAAATCAACGATTTTATTATTCGATGGTATTCAAATTTAAAAGAAGCAAGCATAAATCAAACATTCAGAGGACCGTATATTTTATAAATATGTATATATATATTATTTGCATTTATGTTTTATATATATATTTATATTTATATTTATATATATAAATATTACAAGGAGAATAAGAAAAAAGAATTAGGTTTGTACTGTCTTGTCACAAAATATAACAGAAAAACTTGCATATATGCACATTAAATCCATGATCTTCACAAACACAAAACAATTGGGGTTTTAAAAGCTAAATTTAAACAATAGAATGAACACAATTCTATTTCCAAGAAAGGTTGTGAAAGTTTCCAAATAATACATTTACTAAATTACAGCCAAGACATTCATTCATTATTCATTTTCCAAATAGAATTAAAATTGAGGGAAACATAAAGGAATCTAAATTAAATCGAATGGTTGAGCTGAAAATCACTACTGGCTCCGGATTCCAAGTTGCAGCTCCAGTTTCCCACAATCACAATTAGAGATTTTTACAAACAATCTTCTTTCTACAGAAAAAAACCCCAAAAAAACCCTCCAAGGACTAGAAAACATTCATGGCAGAGAATCAATATTAGTTTCCAGAAATTATGCAACAACCCCTCTCCTTTTGCAATTTAATTAATTTATTATCTACTTCCCCACACTCTTCATTTTTGCATGCATTTTAATTTAATTATTTTATTTTATTTTTCCCCACTATCATCAACTTCTTCAATTTATTATTATTTTAAATAATTTTCCATACTTTGATATTTGCACACAATAGTCAAACAATTAAAATATTAATTTATTAATTTAATCCTTCATTTCAATTTTGTTTGCATAATATCATATTTTAATATATTTATTTTTACATTTCTTTATTAAATCATAATAACTAAATAAAACATTATTAATATTTTATTTATCAAGCCACAAATGTATTTAGACATTTATTTAAATTATCAAATATCTTTTATCCATAATAATCATTTATTTTAATATAATAATCAATCGAAGCACTAATCAATCAAATTAATCGGCTGATACCAAGAAATACCTAACCTCCAAGCAAAATAGAAGGCAATACAACAACAACATTGAAAACCAACTCAAACTGACCACACAGATAGGGTATGACAAACGGATGCTCATCCTCATCAAGGATGATGGCTCAATGTAGGGGAACCAAATGCTATCTCCATATCAACAATCTTCATTAGGTTTAAGGCACGCTCAAACCTAAAAATTCAGGTGGATTTGATGCCTGGTACTTGCAACCTATAGCAAACCACACAATCGAGCATGTACATAGACAAATAGTCAAACACACCGTGAAGGAAAAATCAAACGCACCCACAAGTGAGAGATGAGACACTATTCCCCTTCACCAACATACATCAATGCACAATAATTGAATACTAATAACATGATAAGAACATACATCCAATCATCACATAATGCTCATAGAAATAATAACCCACACAAAATCAATTACACTGATCTATCAAGCATGGCATAAGCATAATCATTAGTGATAAAACAATATCAACTATCATCATAGTAATGAGTCCAAAATTGAGAAATGCATCATAATTTCCAAATATATCAAGTAACTATTAGGAATAGAAGGGAAAATAAGGAGCACTACATTCTTCCCCCTAGAACTAGGCTTACTCCTGGAAGCCTTCAAATAGATATGGGTACAACTCTCTGATCCTAGATGCATCCTCCCAAGTAGCAAAAGACTTGTCATTAGGGTCCCACTAGACCCTCACCTGCTCAATGTCTCGACCCCTGAGGGTGCATCACTTATGTTGAATGAAGTCCATAGGTTCCAAATCCAACTACCTATCCTCTACTTGTAAGGCATTCCAATCAATAATATGAGAAATATCTGGATAATAAGGTTTGAGAATAGAAACATGAAACACATCATGAATGCGCGATAAACTGGGTAGCAAAGCAAGGCGGTAAGCAATAGGACGAATCCTCTCCAACACCTCAAAAGGCTCAACAAAGCACGGTGCAAGCTTAGAGCCCTTTCCATGATAGATCAAAATATTTCATGGACACACTCATAGAAATACCTAGTCTCCAACTGAGAATTGACGATCAACCCTATGAGCATCTGCATATTTTTTTGGTCTATCCTAGGCTACCACCAAATTCTCTCTAATGTGAACCACCTACTGCTCCATCTCCTAAAGCATCTCTGGACCAATAAGAACTATTTCCTCAAGATGATCCCAACTCAATGGAGTTTGACAAGGATGACCATATAACGCCTGAAAAGGAGGCATGCCAATAGAGTTGTGATAACTATTATTGTATGCAAGCTCCACCAAATACAGGAAATCCTCCCAATGTGACTGGTGATCCATAACGTACATATAAAGAATATCCTTAAGGATCTGATTAATCCTCTTGATTTTCCCAATAGTCTCTGGGTGATAAGCTAAACTAAAGTTCAACTAAGTCCCCAACGCATGTTGGAAGGACGTCCAAAGAGCTGAATTAAAGACTAGGTCTCTATCTGAGATAATTCTACGAGGAATGTTGTGCAACCTGAATAGATCCTCCACGAATATTCTAGCTACTGATGAAGCATTGTATGAGGATCGAATAGGAGAAAAGTGTGCCACCTTTTTCAACCTATCCACGATGACCATGATGGCATCATGTCGACAGAAAGACATAGACAAACCAACAATAAAATCCAATGATATGATGTCCCATATCCACTCTGGGACCAGATGGGATTGTAAAAGACCTACAGGATGTTGATTCTCTTCCTTCACTCTCTAACACACCAAACATCTTGACACAAAATCAGAAATATCCCTCTTCATTTTGGCCCAATAGTATAGCTGACAAAGGTCTACGTGCATCTTTTTGACACCTAGATGAGCTAAATAAGGTGCCCAATGTGCCTCTGAAATGATCAAAGTACGATGATCTACTGAGGAAGGAATATAAATGCGACCCAAGTTCCACAAAAGGCCATTAGAATCAATGAAATAACCCACAAATCTACCCTCTAAAACTCTTCCTGACTCCACCTCAGACCTCACCTCCTAATACCAACTATCTGAAGGAAGTGTTGAAAGGATCTCACTCCTCAAGCCCACTCCAAGAGTCACTACTGAAAGCTCATGTCTTCGTTGACTAAGACCATCTGCCATGACATTCTCCTTTCCCTAAATTAATTTCACCTCAAAGTCATACTCACACAAGAACTCCATCCATCATCTCTACCTTGCATTCAAATTTGGCTGCATGAAAATATACCTCAAACTTCGGTGATCACTATGCAGCTCAAACCGATGCCCCAACATAAAGTGCCTCCATCTCATCAAAGCATGAACCACAATGGCTAACTCTAGATCATGTGTAGGATAGTTCAGCTCGTGATCCTTGAGTTTGCAAGACTCATAGGAAATTGCACGACCATCCTGAATCAACACTGCTCCTAAACCCTCCAAGGATGCATTTTTACAAACCACAAAATCCCTAGTAGGATCAAGAACTGCCAAGATAGGTGTACTGGTCAATTTCTCCTTAAGAGTCTAAAAATCTTCCTAGCACTACTCTGACCAAATAAAATTCTTCCCTTTTCTCTGAAGAGAAGTGATGGGGTGGGATATCCTCGAAAAACCCTATACAAACCATTGGTAATAGCCTGCTAAACCCATAAAACTATGAATGTCAACAACATTCATGGGCGTAGCCCAATCAATAATAGATTGGATCTTTGAAGGATCCACGACAATGCCCTCACTAGAAATAACATGACCCAAATAGTTCACCTCAGTCTAGAAGAACTCACAATTTTCCATATTTGCATATAGTTGGTTCTCCCTTAGACATTGTAGCACCTGATGCAAATGCTCCTCATGCTCCTCTATAGTCCTTGAATCTAATTTCATCCAAAAATACCAAAACAAACCTATCAAGGTAAGTACGAAACACACCATTCATCAAACTCATGAATATAGATGGTATATTCATCAATCCAAATAACATAACAGTGAACTCATAATGCCCATAATGACTGTGAAATATGGTCTTATGGATGTTTGCCTCAATGATGTGCAACTGATGATATCCTCACTTAAGACCAATTTTCAAAAATACCCTAGCACCCTTGATCTGATCAAATAGATCATCAATCCTCAATAAAGGGTATTTGTTCCTCATCGTTACCTTATTCAACTATCGGTAATCAATTCACAATTGAAGGGATCCTTCTTCTTGAAAAAACTAACTAGTTCTCCCCAAGGAGAAACACTAGGACGAATAAACCCCTTCGCCAACAACTACTCAAGTTGCAACCGAAGCTCCTTAAGTTCCTATTTGGTCATCTGATATGGAGATTTGGAAATAGGCTCTTCTCTAGGAACCAAGTCTATCTTAAAATTGATGTCACACTTAGGTGGTATCCCTGAAATATCACTAGGAAAGACATCGACATATTGTCTAAGGATAGGATGATTATCAAGAGACACCTCTTGATTCTCCCCTAACTCCATATCATTAACTAACATTGTAAATAACTGACATCCTTGATGCATACACCTCCTCAACTGAATAGAAGAGATCATACGCAAGGAAATATGCCTCTAAACACCAACTACCTCAACCTTACTACCAAAATCATCTACACACTACACAGACTTATGACGATAATCTATCACTTCTCGGTGAGCCTCTAGCCAATTCATGCCCAACACAACATCGTAAGACCTAAGGGGTATAATATGAAGGTCTAATATGGTGCAAAGAGAACCAATCCTCAAACCACAACCATGAACAAGAGCCTCAATTGCTACTTTAGCACCGAAGGCCAATTCAACCTGCCACTTATCGTCCTTCTTTGTTACACCAGTCCACATCACACTATTATAAAAGGAGGAATAAAAGAATCTAAAGCACTTGAATAAAATATAATAGAGACTCTACTACCCTATAACACACCTGTAGTCTCAACCACTATACCCTGATGCTCAACTTGGTGGTTATCAACCACAACAAACACCTTGTGTGATCTACCTACATCCCCCACTATCGGCTCTAAAGTCGTCAGCCTCTAACTAAATCCCAATGTGCCCTTATAAGGACATTGTCTATCAATGTGACCTTGCTAACCACAAGAGAAGCAACTTGTACCTCTACCAAAACATCTACCACCTAGGGGTGCACTAGATTGTTGAACACTACCCCTACTAACTACAAACTGCAAACTTTGGGTTGGCTGATCAAAATGATAATGCTTGTTTCACCTCCAATTCTGGTCTCTCCCAGACTGAAACCTATCACCTTGTCAAGACTAAGAGTTCTTATGTTTTGACTAAGAGTGTTATTGTTGCTGCTACTGGTGACTACCCTTAGCGGGTGCATGGTGGCTCCTAGAGGGGCCTACAGTCTGAGTCTGACCACCTAGAACCATGGCCAAATTTTTCCTCTACTATCTGAGCCTTCTCTACATCTACCTCCATTGTTTTCGACTCCAACACATGGACACCCCCATTGATACGGGCATTCAAGCCCCTAATAAAATGTTGTACTAACATACCCTCATCATCACCTATTCTAGAATACTACTTAAGCTCATTAAATATCCGCTCATACTGCTCGAATGAAATCACCATCTACCTCAACTCATGGAACTCATCTGCATGATGTTGCCTCCAATGATAGAATAGGAAACAAGTTCTGAATCTCTCTAAAAACATCTCCCATGAGACTAAATCTATTCTGCTCCTCCAAATGCCACCACATGGAAGAAAAACCTCAGAGATGCATGATAACACACCTAGCCTTAGTGTTGCTACCATATGGGTGCATAGCGAAACACCTGTTCAAATCAATTAACCATGTTTCAGCCTCCAAACATCTACCGGTCCCATCAAAAGTAGGAGGACGAGCTCTCAAAAGATCCCTCATGTGTCCAACTAAAATTACCTCTTGCTCTATAGTAACCTCTTTTTTCCTGCGAAACCTCTCCCTCTCTTTAATCACCAAATGGTCACCCTCCTATCTTGGACCAAGATGGGCAAGAGCCTCCTCAAATAAGTGACACAACTATGCGCCCTCCAACCCCAGCAAACCTGGATTCTGATCTCCACCTCCCTGATTATTCTGGGAATCTTGTTGTTCCTCATGATCAAACTCATGGGAACTTTGAGGAGGGGAGTTCTGGCGATTAGCCCCATGACCACCACCATGACCTCTACCACGTCTCTGACCTTGACCCCTACCTCTAGGCATGATCCTACATAGACACCACCAAGGACAAGTTTAGGGTGTTAGATGAGGTCAACAAGGGAAAACATAAAATTTAGAATCCTACACATCTAAGAGAACCTAATGGGATCCTGTTTATACCCAAAGAACCTAGTGTTAGAATTTGGGCCCTAATACCATGTGTAATGCCCCACCATGAAACCCTAGAGGAAAACACACTATAACACCTAAAAAATGGAATAGTTTTTTTTTTGAAGTGTAAACATATGAAAGATTACAAATGAAACAATAACTCATATTCTAAAATAAGTCCTCTACGGTCTATGACTACTCTACTAGAATCCCATAAAATGAACTAACTAGAAATATAATTCATCCCATTATACAAATCCAACTAGCAATATGAATATCATTTATTCTATCTCATTTAAAAGATCAACCAATATGAGTTATTTGTATCATGTCATCTATATAGTAATATCAAGGACCATTTAATTAATTAACATATGCATGAATCATCATTTACATTATCCATTACAAGAGAGAGTATAATATTGTATTTCAAGAGAAAATAACAAGATTGATAAATGCATTTAAACATACATAAAGTTAAGCTATGCCAACTAATTTAGAACAAGACTGTGATCCACCATCTTGAACCGCATTCAAGTATCTTGATGCACTAAGAAGTTCCTCAAGATATGATATCCTAGAAGTGAATCCTCAAGATACCTAAACCCTGGGAAGTCACTCCTCAAGATATCAAATCTTGGGTACCTCTTGGTCCAAATCGATGCCCTCTAATGTTCAATGGTTGTTGTACTTATTGAAATCAATACATATATCTCTAAATCATAATTTCAGAAGCAACATCCTTAACCATAACATGTCACCAATAGACACCATTCAAATAAATTTCATTAACTAAAATAAATAAGGTACATCATTAACTTTACTAATTACAAGAGAATTTCAACAATGAATTACATCATTACACCATTACATCGTTACATAAAGAACAATAATGTCTCCTCAAATACAGGTGAGGAGAGTACATCAAAAGTATTTTACATGATACAATAGGTTTATGGTACAATAGAAGTACATGAAATATAATCCACGTGAATTGGAACAAGTGTTGAAGTCTTCAAATCCAGGAGTAGACTCATGAACATGAACAAAGTGAGGGAACCCAATGGAGTACGAGGCACATTCCACTTGACCATGTGGAACCCTAAGGTCCACCCCCTATGCTAGGAGATAGAATTAAGGTCCCACCACAACAATCAAGAGATAGAAGATGACACAAGGGCTAACCTGAATCCAATGTACAAGTACAGTACCACCTCACATGACAAAAAAACCACTTCTAGAGGCACACAAATGTCAAGGGAGACACGAGGAAAGGGAATAATAGGTTGTTGTAGGAGGAGTTTCATCACATAGTTTTCTATGGGTTACCCTGGCAGATCTTCCTAGGCCCTGACCCCCATCTTGGGTTACCCTAGTAGCCTCTATCGATATCCGGCCCCCATACAACCCTATGCGGAATCAACATACCTCTTATGAGGATGAGGTAGTTGATCATGCCATTCCAGACCTTCTCAACTCATCTCAAGCCTAAATGAGCACTTGAGACATGAGTGATGCATTGTAGTGCCCCTGAGTTTTCTTTCCCCTTCTAGCAGTTAGTTGGATTGTATTTGGAAATTATGATACTTTTTGTCGATGCTTGGATATTATGGCACTTTGATGCACAATTATGATGGCACGTTTATACCTGATGTTTTATGTTTATACCATGCTTAGTGGATTAATTTATTTTTTTATGCGAGTTATCATTGATATGAGTATTATGTGATTGTTAGATGTATGTTCTCATCATGATTTGATAGTTTTTTATTGTTTGTTGATGTATTGGGGATGGGGAATAGGGTCATATCACTCGCTTGTGAGTGCCTTGTGACGCTGTGATTTTCTGTTCATGGTGTGTTTTCTTTTTTATCAATATACACATTCGATCGTGTGGTTTGTTGTAGGTTGTAGGTACCAGGAATCGACTCCACCTGAATTTCCAGGTTTGAGCATGCCTCATACCTAATGGAGGTTGTTGATTCAAAGATAGCATCAGGTTCCACAAATTGAGCCACCATCCTTGATGAGGATGAGTGTATATTTATCATTCCCTGTTGTGTGGTTAGTCTGATTCATCTTGTCAATGTTGTCGTTCTAATTTCTATTTCGCTTTGTGGTCAAGTATTGTGTAACAATATGCTCATTTGAGTGATATACATGATTTTTCCTTTGTTTCATTATTTTTTTAAAATAGAGATCACTGGATTTTAAAAGGCTTTGTAATAATTAAATAAAAGCGTATATATAATTGAAGTATCAATTAAATAAAATATTATTAAAGTATTTATTTGATTTTAATAAATTGAAATTTATGGTTTAAAATGAAATATTGAAATAAATATATTAAATTGATATGATTGTGCAAACAATTTTATGAATATTAAATTAATAAAATTAATATTTTAATTATTTTATTATTGTGTGTAAATCATAAGATATGGTTAAAATTATAAAAGATAAAGATATTTGGTAGCAGTTGTGAATAGTGGGAAAAATAAAAGAAAACAAATTAAATTGTGAGAAGTGGATGTTGTTACGGATGGGAGAAAAGTAATAAATAAAATTAGTTAGAGTTAACTGGGAGAGGGGATTTTGGTTTATTTTGGGAGAAACTAATCTTGATTCTCGGTCATGAATAATTTTTTGCTTCTTGAAAGATTTCTTGGGGATTTTTGAAGCTTGAGAATTAGGGGCTTTAAAGTATGGGGAAAATTATGAAGAATTTTGGAGCTTCAATTCGGAAGTAGCGAGCTCTACATCAATCTTCAATCAGCTGAACGAATTTATCTAGGTTCCACTTCTTCTTGATTATGCCTCTATTCAATTTAGATATTGAAATAAATTATAATAGATGAATTCTGAAAGAGTTGCTTGGGATATCTCTGCAAAAAAATTATTTGTGTGTACTCTGTAAGTTATTAATTGATGATTCCCTAAAGTTTAAAATATACTCATTTCGTTTATACCTGGAAGTCATTGTATTCTTGTGTGATATTTTCCAGCTCTTTTATTTATGCAATCTCTCTTGAAATACTTTGATTTTCATTCATCCTCCTTGCTTGATTCAATGTTGTAGATTCTTTGTGGTTTTTGAATACCATCCTTTTTTTGAGTTTCTTGCATGTCGGCATTCCTTCTTGTTGTAGGTGTTATTCAATCTTGATTTTTGTTCACCCAACCCAGGCTTGTTAATCACCTTGTATGTATTTTCTTGGAAAACAAACTCGCATTTTCCCCTACGTCCTATTGTATGCCGGTGAGGCGAATACCTGGAAACTCATTTCTCTTGTGATTGTGTTTGAAATATCCTTTGAGTATGGAGATTGGATTATTCGCACCTTCTCCAAATATCTATAGCCACAATGTTGTTCTATTCTAGTTGCTATTGGGTCTTAGAGTATTTGCTACAAGAGAATTTGATTGAAATCTTTAAATATTTAGGTTCCTTTTTCTAGAGATTATCTTTCTCATAAGTGATGTGTTGATCTGTATACGATAAACTTTCAAAACATATTTTCATTTGAGAATTGATTAGCATGTAGGTAATTGGGGAATTACTTTGTTACACTTTTCAAATCAAACCAATTCTATAGAATTCCATAAGACTCAATGGTTCGCTACCTTGGTTGCATGCAATTCTCATTGTATGGGAGAGTTTGAAATTTAGCTTATGTTGTACGAGCCACATGCTTGGTGGATCTCTTTAAAGCTTGTGCTTGGCTTCGAATTTATTGACTATCATAGGATTCAAATGTATGTAGCTCCATGTTTAAAGAGCATGTCATACATGTTGTTGATAGTTATCAACATAGTCTTGAATATATCATTGTATATATATATACAAGCTTACATGCATACACATTGTGTGTGTGTGTGTGTATATATATATATATGTATATATAAGTTGCCTCATGTTTTATTTAAACACCGAACATGTATGGTTACAAATATATGTTCACTATGGACATAGTATAATCTATGTTAGAAATAAGAATTTTTCTTTTATGATATACATATATATTTATATAAATATGAGTATATATAAATATATATGCATTTATTCATACTTATGTTTAAATATATGCACTCACATATTGAATATTTGGTTTTTAAAAAAGAATATTATTGGCTGTGAGAATTAATGGATTACATGAGTAATGTAAATAGGGCATTTAAAATGAAGAAATTGTTTTACACAAAATTGGGAATTGATGGGAATACTTGTAACACCCCTCTGTTTTTCTCTTATGTTAGATTATGATGCTTTATTATTTTATCATTTCTTATAGAAATACATAGACTATGTGTGTGATGAGATGTACTTTCCTTGATGTTATACTTGACATGCTTTGATTAAGAATAATGTTGGTTTATTATAACATGATTATTGCTCATGAGATTTATTAATGATGGAATTGTCATTTTGGTGATACTGTATTGGTGAAGGGGACACAATTGCATCACTCGCTTGCGAGCGCCCTACGATTTTGGGATTTCCTTTTCATGGTGTGTTTTGTGATGATTTTATATACATGTGCTATTGATGCTTTGGATACAGGTTTGCAGGTACATGACATCGACTCCACTTGGCTTCATAGGTTTGAGCATGTCGAACCAATGGTATGTTGATTGAGAGATAGTATCTAGGTTACCTGTGTCAAGTCTACACCCTAGCCACAGTGTATCGTCAATCCATGTTCGATGTGTCTTCTTTTGCCTTGTTTATTGCTATTTAATTCTGCAAGGTTTATGTTATGGAAATAAATGTTAAATTATGCATTAAATGATGCTGGTATTTATTTAATTAATTTTAGATAATATTGTTGGAAGCTTTATATTTAATTTAATTAATTAAATTTAATTCATTTAGTAAAGTAATTTAATCATTGGGATTAAATTTATTTTACTAAGTAAATAAATTAATTGATTAAATTTATGTATTAAGAAAATAGATTAATTGATTACATTTAATTAGAAATTAAATTGTGATCTGAAATTATTAAAAGGTAAAAATGACTTGTAAATGTTTTAGAGGAAATATTTGTGGTTGTTGAAAAGATATTTTTAATTTGACATGTGTGTGAGAAGAATTTATTAATCACTCTTGTTGAGAAATTATTCTCGAAGAGAATATTTTCCATGATTGAGTGAGGTAAGAAGTTACTTCACAGAGATGGCAAGAGGGATATTTTTTAGAAAATTATTTTGTTGAAAATTGAAAAGAGGTTCTCAGGAAATATTGTGGGTTATGTATTTTTGCATCTTTCTCGAAGTGGTGATTTTGGAAAAGGCTTTGGAAATTGAATTTTGAAGGCGCGACTCTGCTCCAACCTTCATTTCTTCAAGCTTCAAGAAAATAGGTTCTCTTATTGTTTAATTTATTTAGTTGATTTAGAAAGTTTGTCTGTGCAAAATTCAATTCTGTAGAAGCTTTGTTTAAATTGATTAAAAAGAAATTGAAAGATTGTGTGTGTAAGAAGATTTTGTATTTTTAGTAGAAACTTTTAGTTGTTTTAAAAAATTTTTAAGGCTTCTATATTTGTAGATTTGTCGTGGAAAAACTGAGAGGAAAACATTATAAGATTTAGAAAATTTATTGAGAGCTTCTCTGTAGAAAATTATTGAAAGCTTTTGTGTAGAAAATTTATTGAAAGCTTCTTTGTAGAAAATTGTTGAAAGCCTCTGTAGGGAACTAATTTTAAACAATAGAAATCTCCAATGGAAACAGTAGAGATATTCATAATTTTCTGAGGAAATTTGGATTTTAGAAATCTTCTGTGAAATTGGGGGTTTTTAAGAAATTTGTATAACTTTTCCTATAGATGATTGTTTTGGAAAAATCTTTCCTATTTAATTATTTTGTTGAAATTTTCTATATATATATATATATATATATATATTGATGCTTGAGATATTAATTAAAATCTTTGTAAAATATATATTTTTATTTCCTGAGCTATCTGTATGGCGATTTTGAGTTGGGTTTTCCAGAAAAAAATTTTATGCAGTGTGGAAGGTTTAGAATGTCGGTTGGTTGGGGATATGTATTCCCTCCACCGCCTCTACAAAGGGGAGGGTGTGGTTGTCCAAAGGACAACACCCTCCACTAAATGGAGGGAGTGCTGCCTTTGGAGCAATGCAGCCTCTCCCATATGGGTCAGTGCCTCCCCAAATGCATTGGGGCTTGTCTATTTTTCCATTAATATATATGTAGCGAACTCAATAAGATTCGCCTGCCAATATTAAATGAGTTAAGTTTGTTTTTTATATTTCGGATTTATTTATTAACATCTAATTTTGATATATATTATATGTAAAATACATTTTTATATGTGTATGATATATATGTTGTATATATATTTATATATATTTTATATATTATATACAAATACATATTGTGTATATATATTATGTATATATAATTAAGGTATTTGAATATTAAATATGGGTTTAATATGTTTTATTAAAAAGATATTTTGAAAATTAAGTTTAAAAGATATACAATGTTTATATATTGGAATATTTTTATAATTGTATATATATAAATGCAATTACATTTAAACATATATATAGATATAGGTATATGCAATGTGAATATATTTAGAAAATATTTCTTTAAATTTATTTGAATGATGTAATATTTTAGAAAAAGGGACATTTTTATTAGTCAAAGAAAATCATTTTTATATAAAATAATGGAGGGAATAAATCTTTATTAATTATAAATTTAATTATGGAATTGAAGTTTAGACAATTAGATTTGTTTCTTCTTCTTGAAAGGGATTTTTACTTAACTAGTGAATATGACAATTTATTCAATTGCTTTCCACTGAGTGAGAATGGATTTAGGAAATCCAAACATTAGTTTTATTTAATTGTGTTGATTGTCGTTTGTAATCATTTCTTCTTGATTCATTTGGGAAATGGGTTAAGTGTGTCATTAATATGTAATTCTTCCAGAGGTTCTTTATGGGAAGTGGGGTTGTGTGTTTATGAGTCAACCTAGTGACTGTACCCTTAGTTAGTGCTTTTGGTTTGGTTAGTGATTTACCCAGTTTCCACAAACATGGATTTGTGCCTCCTTGTTAGGAGTGGTTATTATGTGATTTGTTGCCTCTAGAGTTGGAGTGGGTTATGACATATGTTGCCTCCTTAGATTAAAAGTAGATTGTGTGGTTTGGTTCCTCCTTAGTTTGGAGTGGGTATGTTTCATGTGTTGATAGTAGGAGTGTGGTACTAGATGGGGGTCGAGATCTGGGAAGATCTGACAAGTAACTCATGCACATTTGTGGTGGCACATATCCTAGGTCAGTGGTATATGGTTCATTGGTCTATTTAGTCATTTAACTCGGGTAGCAATGTATCCTTGAGTTAGTGTTGTTCATGTGGTGGTTTTGTTTAGTTTTGTGTCAGCCTGTGTGTAGAGGTAGTAAGTTGGGCTTGTATCCTTGTGACCATCTCCTAGCATGGGGGGTGGACCTTCGGGTACCACTTGGTTGGGAGGAACATGCACCCTACACCGTTGGGTCCCCCTTGATCTTCACTTCGTGATGATGAGGTTTTCCAGTGGAGAGCTCGTAGTGGTTCTAGTATTTATTTATGTTTTTTATTTATTTCATTTTAGCTCATGTAATTATTACCCCTCATTTGTATTCGAGGTGGATAATTTTTTATGTAATCACATTTATATGTTGCACCTCATTCGGGGAATGAGAGATGTAACCTATCTGTCGAGTTAATGTGATGTGAAATCTTATTGTAATCTTACTTGTAAGTTAATGTAATCTAGAGCTTGTTATTTCATATTTTGTGTTGGTATCTTTAATGCTTTGTATGTATGTTCATTCATATGTATAATTAGTAATTTAATTAAATGATTTATAAGAGTATCATGTGTTATGGTTTTGGATGTAATCTTGTCACGTTTCCTTAGAGGTTGTTGTGAAGTGTTGTGCATCTTCCTTGCTAATTATGCACTTTTAAGAAAAAAAATGGTACGTTTCCACGTTGAGTTACAACTTCCTTTACTATAGTAGAGATTATTTTAGTTTAAATGAGTCTATTTTAGGTTTCCTAAAATCTCAATTTTCTCTACACACATACACCCTATCATTTTACCCAACATTGACATTAGAATATGTAACCTAGTACTCTATCTACCGAATTCCTATATAGTGAAGGATGTTACCACTTCTTCATTCTAGCTCACCTTGTTGGAGGAGACTCAAATACGTTCATAAGAATAATATCTTCTCTAATATAAATTAACATAGTCCAAGATTAGGAACCCAATGAAAGGAACCTAATCCTATAAAAAATGCACATATGATCTTCACACAAATTTATTATGGAAGCAATAGAAATAAGCAATAAATTTATTTACCAATCTTGATTATACACAAGTGCCTCATAAGCACATAGTCTAGCCATAATAACCCTTTAACATTAGTCAAAATCTACAAAAATATTTGCATCAATTCAAGTGTCTCTACTTCCTTCCATGACCCAGGTCTCTACTATTATCTATTTTCATCCATTGATATCTCCATATCACATCTTTTATTTGAAGAGGGAACTAGTATATACTCTCTCTACACACTCCTATATCCTAGTCCTCTACTAAGGAGGAATTTAAATTCATTCTAATTTATTACACTAATGTCCTTTCCTTTTCTTTGCACACCCCCATTTTTCATCATATACATCCTTACCTTTCCTTATACTTTGAATTCTAAAGGAGTGAGAATCTTTAAGAATCCCTCATCCCATACATATAATTTCTAAAGAAACTTCCACGAATAATTTCATGTCACACAAGCCCCTCCCAAATTCAAAGTAGGTTGGATTTTCTATTTTAATTCATCAATTATGGTCTTCCATGGAGGTGTACTCTAGTTAGTGGTAGATTCCAATAAATAATTTATTAGCTAGTGAAAGACAATGGTCTTCAAAAAAAGGAAGTACTTTTTATTCATAAGCTTCAACTAAGAAAAATGTCAACTAAACACCACTAGAAAAGAGATGTTGGTGTGCTAATATAAATATAAGATTGCCTTAGATACATGAGTTTTAATAGATTCCAGTGAAATAAATCACCCATGTGTTGAATTTCGATACTATCACTAGAATTTGAACAATGAAATTTCATGTCCAAAATATTTCTTTCAAACCATTGCCCAACATGAAAGAATTATGCTTAGTGTAAAGAGAATAATTTTCATTAAGCATTGTGATGTCTACACCTTAGCTTGGATATGTGCTAATAATATGAAAATTATGAACTACTATATGCTTCATATAATCATAAATACTAAAAGATGCGACTTCTTGTGACATCATTGTTATTATAGAAGAATAAAGTTAACACCACCAAAATCAGTGTATCATTTCCTACAAATGAAAGACCAAGGATATCCTATGTCGAAACCATTCTTTAGGATAAACTAAATAAAAACATTTCACATGGGTTTGTAGGTCATAGTTTAAAATGTACATTGACTAAGCATGTGGGCCCCACTAATGAAATTCCAACAATAATATTGAAAAAACAAGTCAACAAAGAAATAATCTAAAACTCCACATCTAAAATTAAACCAACATTATTTTATTTTTCTTATATGGGATAATCTATCCAAGAATATATTCTCTTGTATGAAAGGATAGAAAATTATAATTTTTGGATTTAAGCTATCTTAAGGACTAAAAAAAAAACAAATTGTATAAGATTATAGTTATACTAAATAAACAGTAAATTCCTATTGCATTTTAGTATGTCAATATGAAGATAGGTTGAATGATTGCACAATTTCATCCATTACAAAACTCAAGGGTTTTGTTAAAGGAGGAAATGCACATTATTCTTACCACACACCACTAAATTTTAACCTTATACTTATTTTTGTCTATTCAATGTCTACACTATAAAAAAACCTTTTTTTCTAGGGTAAAAAAATCCATTCCCACATTAATGGAAATGGATTTACATCTTTCATGGACACTTTTTACCTAATACAAATATCAACATGCATGGAAAGTGTGAATTTTTACCAAACTCTCACTCTTCTTTTCAAAATCATGAACAAACAATATATGTTCTCATGCATGGCAAGTGTGAATGTTTACCAAACTCTCACTTTTCTTTTTCAAAATCATGATCAAACTAGATATGTTCTCACAGGATATGATAATTTTAGCTCACAAAAGGTACCCTTTTGTGAAAATTATAAGTTTCATTCCATATTATCTACATTTACTAATAATTCCATGTTTTTGTAGTTATCCTTAAACAACATTCAGTTCAATTGTTAAAGGTAAATTTTGGTAATAAAAAGTAGGACAACTATTCACCACTTTTGATAGGGATGAGATGTAAAATTACTTTTGGTGGTTTTACTATTGAAGAGTATGATATGTACATAGAGTGATTTATTTTATGACAATTTAAAGGAGACTCTTCAAGGAGAGTAATTAATAATATTGATATAAAAACTTGCACAGTTTTCTATCAAAATTCAAATTTAACTACATAAATTATAGAAGTATTATATCCATTAAGAGATAATTATTTTTAAATATAAAATTTTCCAACCTACCTCACCTAAGAAATTCATTGATAATTAATAAAAAAATCAAAATTATTATATTTACTACAAAATATATCCCCAAAATTTAAATGTTATCAAATGACTTACTTTTTAGTTGTGCATAATTTATGATGCAAATAAATATTTAAACATAGAAAATATAGTTATGTATGGATTAATAATCAATGTAATCATCAAGTACAAATTAATAGATTAAATTTAGTTAGATGTGATCATTTCTAAAAAATATTTAAAAATTAATTATGAAGATTAAAGTTGTTTAGTTTGATAATTGATGATAAAAGAATTATGTTGATGGTTTATAAGATTGATTTACTATATCCATAAAAATTAATGACTTTGGTATGATGACTATCTTAGAATAAAAAAACTAGCATAGAGATTTTGGTTGTTCAATCTCAAGTGTTATGGGTTTAGATTTGAACTTTGATACATGTATATCTAAACTATTGAACTGCATATTTTTGAGCTCTATTCACTTTGAGATTTAATGTTTGGTAGGATTTTAAGGGTTATTATGTCCAAAAACACCCTTGAGGAATCTATTAGATCACTAGAGTTAAGTTATCATAGTTAAACCTTTGTATGGACTAAATTTATTGTTTGGAGTGAAGATTTGAAGATAATATTCACCAACATGCAAGTGGCCTATATGAAGTTGTGATTCTTTATATTTTAGACAATCAAAGTGTTTAATTTCTAAGTCCAACATATAAATTAATTTCACATTGAATTTATTTAAATACTCTAACATAATATGTCACACAATTTTTTGTTAGGTCACTTCATAATGGCTAATAGAAAGGATAAGGAAAGTTAAATTTTATATTTAAAACTTTGAATTTTGATTTTATTTCTATATTTTAAAATATTAAACCAATTCTTTCTTATGTCATTTGAAAATTATCCTCAAGAATAGAATGATTTAAAAAAAATTAAATGTATGAAATTAAATAAAAAAATAGCATACCCTCATTAATGGAGTTGGAGGAGATTATTCCTTTCACAAAAGAGAAGAATCCATATGGATGTTGCCTCCAAAGAGGTGGTTTAAATTAAATTTTGATGGTGTATCTAAAGGAAATACTAGTGAGTCATGAGTAGGAAGTATTGTAATATATTTGAATGGAGTATTAGTGTGTGCAGCTTCACAAAATTTCAAACCAAGAACTAACAATGAGACTAAGGTGCAAGCTCTAGTTTTAGGTCTTCAATTATGTATTAAAGATGTTCTAAGGAAAATTGGGATCAAAGGTGAATCAAATAGTATTAGCAATACCATAAGGGCCAATTCTTCACACAATTTGAAGATTAATATACTTATTTATTTATCTTTACCTTTACTAAGCTCTTTAGAGTATTTCACAACAACTCATGTTTATTGAGAGATTTGTTAGAAATCTGAAATAGATTGAATAACTCAAGAGCTTTTTAAAGAGAAATTCAAAGTTATATAAATTGGAAAAGTGTAAAAAATGCAAACTAGATCTCTAAGAGATATGCAATGTCATGATGATGAAATTGCATTAAGGGATTCCAAGATGAAAAATACAAGCTAGGTAGTGAGTTTATATATAACTAAGGAGAGGATGGAGGTGGAAAATCTACCAATAGGAATTGACCACCACTAACCACCAATATGAAATAAAGTGATGAAAAATTAAATACTCCACCCTTTAAGGGTGGAGAAACCTCATCACTTTATCTATTAGTTATTAAATAATAAACTCATTTTTTTATCCTAAGCAAGCTTAATAAAAGTATAAGAAAAACCTATAACTAAAGGAAAATTAATTATCCCACTAGCAAAATAAAAACTTACTACAAAAAGATCAATAGAGAATAATATTTCCATACTAACTTGGTTGTCAATAGAAAGGAGGAGTTGGTAGTTGTCAAAGAAGTTTACACTTGGCCTCCTTTTTAAAAAAAAAATTGAAAGATTCATGGGGGATGGAAATTTATTATGAGAGGGTCCAAGGAAATACTTCATTATGAAGGATTTGGCTTGTGGCTTGCTCAATCTATAATAGACTCTCCTCACATTCGTGCCAAAGGGAGATCATGGATTACAAAAGCTCAAGAAGATTTAGTTTAAGAATTATCCATATTAAAAAATGGATTTATTGGCATCTTTCCCATTCTTTGTAGTCATTTGGCTGTCAGTCATGGATATTCCTATAAGGATTGTGGCTAGTTTAATGAAAATTCCATTCACAGGGAAGGTTACTAAGATGAGATTGAAGTGTTTTTTTAAATGTTGCAAGTATGGATGTGTTTGGTGGTGTTTTCATTAATGTTGTCATTGATGTCAACACTGTACAGGTTATGTAAGTTGGTTTTTTCCAAATGCTTTTGAGAAAATTTGAGAAATAATGAAATATGTCTTGAAGTGTGTTATGAGTGTGCTCTGGTATTATGGTCCACAGTTTTTCTATGTTAATCCTATGCCTATATAGATCTTTAGGTGTTTTCATAAGCTTAAATGGATTGTATATTCTGAGTTTCAACTCCTAGTTTGATGAAGAGAAGAAGATATGTTCACCGGTGTGTGAACTGGTTTGCCAGAACTATTTGGTTGTGGACTGGGAGAAATGTTTTGGCTCCTCAATATTCTGGTATTTGGTTTCAGATCTTGCAGATCTGAGAGATGACTATTTCTGATGATTTCTATGTTATGACAAAGTTTCTTATGGTTTGGCACTCTGGAAGACCTACTTTGGAGTCTTTGTGTTTTTGTTAGTTATCCTAGTTGAATTGGTGTTCTTTGCAAATGAAGTTTGTTGAAGTTTTTGCGGATGTATCTGATTTGTTCTCAAAAATGATAAAATGACTAGTGAAGCATGTTGAGCAATCCACATGTGTTTATCTTCCTGGTGATGTGGGTACTTCAAAAATCGTCGATGTTTTCATTATGTCTGGTTGACCTGGTGTTTACATGATACATTATTCTTTTTCATCGATTTGAGAACGTGTGTGTGTGATCCAAGATGATATTTGGGTCCTAAATTAAACATGTATTTGGTCCCCTCACATTCTTATCCATCGTGGGAATGTTGAGTAGCTGACCTAGTTTGAATTTGTAAATAAAATTGTATAGCCAACCTTGGAGAATGTTATGAGGTTGAAGATGGTATAAATACAAGTTAAGTTGTAGAAAATTTTATATCCACCCATCATTCTAATGTAGGAGCTATTGGATGTTGTGGTTGAGTTGCTGATATGTGGTTGTCATTGATGTCAACACTATTAGCATTAATGTCTTTAAGATTGTATATGTCGAGGATATTGAGAAAATTGTAATAAAATATGTTACAGGTTTTCTGTGAAGCAGTGAAGACCAGTATGGTAGAAAGTTCAGTATGTTGATAGTGAGATGTTTTGGATTAAAGGGATTTTTTTCAAGCCTATATAGTTCCTACTCTGAAAGTTTCAAAGGTGTGCATGAAGATTTGAACAAGTTATAATTTGGTGTGTTCTGACAGCTATTTTGTTACTACAAATGGTGTTCATGGAAGAAGATAATGTGATTCTGGTAGTCTGAGTTGCTGCATATGTTCCTATGGTGTTCATGGATGTTTCTAGATCATGTTATATCTATGTTGCACATCTACATTGATCATTGTGCTCATGATTCAATATTTTCTCTTGCATGTTAATGTTTTTCATGTTCATGGCTGACAAGGTGTTTGAAGTGTGTTGTGGATCTTCGAGGAAGAATATCTAAAGGTGTTTTGTGTTCGATAACATTGTTTTGGGTCTCTACTATGTTGTGGCTGACTTGGGTTGATGCACATTGATAATCTTTACTATTTCGGGCCCACATTTTGCATCCATTCTATTATTATGTTGAAGCCGACTTAAAGCAATGTAATTTCTTGTTGCGGATATATATGTGATTGTTTCTTCATTTGAGAAGTATGTGTAAGTGTGTGAGTGCTATGTGCAAAAAAGTTTTAGATCATTCGAAGGAAGAGCAGAGTGTGAAGAAGAGTGAAATAAAGTGAAGAAGTGTTCATGTGCTTAATCAGAACTGTACTCAAGCATTAGTAGATGCTACTTTCTCAGTTCAAATTCTTCAAATGGATTTAATTTGAATGTTTTCTATAAGACAGTGAGTCTTCCTTTAAGCAGTGTGCCTGAATGCATGTGCATTCCTCATATATTCTTCTTATACTTTTAACAGGGTATAACTTGTGGATTAACCTCCACTGTGGTTTTTCCCCTAACAAGGTTTCCATGCAAAAATCTTGGTGTTGTGTGTGTTTCTAATGTTTTGTTGATTCATGCTTTCATTGTTATTAATCAGATTGGAGATTAAAGGTTAATAAGTTTAATAAGTTTGAAATCATGTGACAACTGATTCACCCCCACTCTCAGTTGTCCTCCCTTGTGTTGCCAACAATTGGTATCAAAGCAGGTTCCTTGGAAGAATTTTAACAGCTTGAGGTGATCTGGGATGGCGACATACATGAAGGATCGTCAGAGATTTAATGGAACAAATTATTATATGTGGAAGACTCTAATGGAGTGTCATCTGAGATGCATTGGTGAATCCTACTAGAAAATTACATGCAATAGGTATGTTATTCCTCTGAATGGTCCTACTACTACTGCTGAGATTATGGATGCTAAATATAACATCAGGGCTAAGGAAGCATTGTTGAGTGCTTTGACTAATTCTGAGATGACAAATGTTATGGATCTGAGAACTGCTTATGAGATCTAGAAAATTTTGGAAACTTTATATGAAGGTGATGCTAATGTGAAGATGGCTAAGCTACATTGTCTAAAAGGAAAATATGAACTGTTGAAGATGGGTAATAATGAGAATATTGCTACTTTCATGCAAAGAGTGAATGAACTTGTGTGTGGTATCAGATGTGCTAGTGGAAAGGTGGATGAATCAAAGATTGTTGCTAAAGTGATTAGATCCTTGCTTGATGCATACAAAATCAAAGTTGTAGCCATTGAGGAGCTCCGAACTGTGACAAATATAACCAAAGATATGTTGGTTGGTAAAATTACTGCTTTTGAGTTGAGTGAATTCGGTGATGCCCTTCCTAAGACATAATCTACATTTAAAGCTACTACTTCCAGGAGAGACAAGAAGATATATGATCCAGGTGAAAGTTCTTCTAGAAAGGTATTCAAATATGAGGAAGAAATGAGACAGATTGAATAAGAAGAAAGAGAACTGAATGAGCTTGAAGCACTTATTATCAAAAGGGAAGTCAGAGGAGAAGGTAAGTATAAAGGAAAGTTTTCTATTAAATGTTTTTCTTGCAAAAAGATAGGTCATTTTGCATCAAGCTATCCGGAAAGAGTTCCTAAGCAAAGACCTTACAAGTCTAAATTTCAAAAGAAGTGTTATTATGCTGCTGATGAAGGTGTGACAGATGATGAATCTGACAAAGGGAATGCAAATGAAGATGAGTTTGTATTTATTGCTATCAAGTAAAATAGCTTAGTGTCTATTGAATCTGCTAGTTGTACAAAAGTGGAGAAAGCCCTAGCTGCTCGAGTTGAAGAAAAAGATGAATGGGTAATTGAAAATGGATGTTCACATCACATGACAGGTGATAAAAGAAAATTTGTAAGCCTGGAGAAGTATGATGGTGGTGTTGTAAGATTTGGTGATAACAATGGTGGTATAATTTGTGGTAGAGGATGTATTTCTTTTGATGGTAAGCATAATATTGATGATGTTCTTTATGTTGAAGGTTTGAATCATAATCTTCTGAGTGTTGGACATATGGTTGATAAGGGATACAATCTTCAATTCAAAGATGAAAAATGTAGCATACTAGGAAGTTCTAGAAATGTGATTGCTTTAGGTACTAAAAAAAAAGGTAACATCTTTCATTTGAATGTTGCTAGTAAAAGTTGTCTGATTGCTCAAGTTGATGAAAGTTGGTTATGGCATAGAAGAATGTGTCATATAAACTTTGACAATATTATCAAGATAAGTTCGTCACAGGCTGTGAGAGATCTTCCTAAGTTGGTGAAGCCTACTAATGCCATATGCAAGGAATGTCAGTTAGGAAAACAAACTAGAATTTCATTTCAAAGAAAATAACATTGTTCAAATGAATTGTTGGAGCTTGTGTATACTGACTTGTGTGGTCCTGCTAGAATAAGAATTCTACAAGGTTACTGGTACTTCATGTTGCTTATTGATGATTACTCTAGGATGATCTGGGTTACTTTCTTAAGGGAGAAATTTGAAGCTCTAGAAAAGTTCAAAATCTTTAAGGCTATGGTTGAGACAGAGATAGGTCTGAGGATTAAGTGTCTGAGATCAAATAGAGGTGGTGAATTTACTTCCGATGAGTTTAATTATTTTTGTGAAGAACATGTGATAAAGAGACAATTATCTGCACTGTGGACCCCTCAACAAAATGGAGTTGTGGAAAGGAAGAATAGGACAGTTCAAGATGTTGATAGAACTATGATATTGGAAGTTAATGTCCCTCATATCCATTAGAGAGAAGCTATGATTATTGTTTTTTATATCCTTAATCAGGTACAAATCAAAGGTAATACTGGTAAGACTCATTTTGAGCTATGGTTTGGTCATAAGCCTATTGTTAGATATTTCAAAATCTTTGGGAGTAAATGCTATATCAGGAGAGATGAAGATATAGGAAATTTTGATGCTAGAAGTGATGAAGGAATATTTCTTGGTTATTCTACTAAGAGAAAGGCCTATCAGTGCTACAATAAGAGATTGAATAAAATGGTTGAAAGTGCAAATGTTAAGGTTGATGAAGACATTGCCACACCCTCCAGAACCTATGGATATGATTCTGATGATAAGAATAATAGTAAAAACAAGGGTTAGACTTCAAATCAAGTTTAGATTTTTTGGTGAATCAAGAAGATCAAGAAGGAGAGACTAGTGAAAGTACAGAAGAGAGATCACAAGAGCCTGAAATTCAAGAACACTCTAAGACTCCAAGGTATGTGAGATTAAATCATTTAGAAAATCAGATTATAGGAGATAAGAACAAAGGTGTCCAAACTAGGAGAAGAATTACAAAAGCATATTGTTTAATTTCAAAGGCTGAGCCAAGTAATGTCAATGAAGCATACAAATATGAACATTGGATTGAAGTAATGAAAGAAGAACTACAAAAAATCGAGAAGAATAATACATGGATTCTTGTTCCTAGACCTAAAGACAAAAATGTAATTGAAACTAAATGGGTCTTTAGAAACAAACTGAATGAATAGGGTGAAGTTATTAGAAACAAAGCAAGACTGTTATGCAAAGGATACTCTCAGATGGAAGTAATTGACTTTTAAGAAACTTTTTCTCCTATTGCTAGAATTGAAGTTGTGAGATTGTTTCTTGCTTATGCTACTTACAAAAACTATAAATGTTATTAGATGGATGTCAAGTCATCATTTCTAAATGGCGAATTAGAGGAAGAGGTGTATATTGAGCAATCTGATGGATTTCAATTGAATGATCAGGGAGATATAGTTTTTTGGTTGAAGAAATAATTATATGGACTCAAGCAAGCCCCTAGAGATTGGTATGCCAGATTGGATAAGTATTTGTTGAGCTTGGATTTAACAAAGGTACTACTTATAGTAATCTATATTTCAATATTGATGATGATAAAGATTTTTTTGTGGAAGTATTTGTTGATGATATGATTTTTGGAGGAGATGATAGTTTGTGTATGAAGTTTGCTAATGAGATGTAGAATGAGTTTGATATGTCAATGATTGGAGAGTTAAAATTATTTTTGGGATTACAAATTACTTAGGTGGATAAAGGAATCTTTATATCTCAATCCAAGTATGTGAGAGAACTACTAAAGAAGTTTGGTATGGAAGACTCAAAACTAGTCGATACACCCATGGTGACCGGATGTAAGTTAACACAAGATGATGATTGTCTGAAGGAAAATAAGACTAGATACAAATCAATGATTGGTAGATTTCTTTATTTGACTCAAACTAGACCTGATATCATGAATGTTGTATGCATTATTTCTAGATTTCAAGCCGATCCTAAGGAATCTCATGTGATTGTTGTGAAGAGAATTTTTAGATACTTGAAGGGAATAGTTGATTTTGGCCTATGGTATCCTAAAGATGATGATCTTAATTTAAGTGCCTTTACTGATGTTGATTGGGAAGGAGATTTGAATGATAGGAAAGTACTAGTGGTGGTGCATTTTTCTTGGGAAAGAAACTGATTTCATGGTTAAGTAAAAAGTAGAATGTCATTTCCTTGTCTACTGTAGAGGCAGAATAAATTGTTGTTGCTAAAAATTCTACTCAAGCATTGTGGATGAAACAGATGTTGAAATATATTAGAGTTGTGTATGATGAACCTGTTGCCATATTTTTTGATAACCCAAGTGTTATAAACATTTCTAAGAATCTGTTGTTGCATTCAAAGACCAAGCATATATCTATCAAGTACCACTTTTTGAGAGATAAGGTGTGATAATGAAGTCAAGTTGGAGTATGTGCCTACTAAGGAAAAAATTGAAAACATATTTACTAAGCCTTTGCCCAAGGATTATTTTGAGTATCTCATAGGGAAGTTAGGGGTGATTACCCCTCCTAATCAAAACTAGGATACATAGTCTTTGCATCAGTCTGTGCATTCATAGTCATATCTTGATTTAGATTGATGTTGTGGTGGTTGATACTCAGGGGGATTAGTCAGATGATTCAGATATGTGGTTAAGAGCTTGTGTACCTTTTCCAAAAGGGGAAGAAGAGTAATTTGAAAAACTCTTGGATAACTAAGAGGGAGAAGAGAAATGTGTAAAGGGGAGATTGTTGGAAGAAGATTTAGCTTTGTTGATGGTTTGTTTTTCACATCATGTGTTGTCATCAATGCCAAAGGGGGAGATTTTTGGCTGTTGTGGTTGATTTTCTTATATGTGGTTGTCATTCATGTCAACACTATTAGCATTATTGTCTTTAAGATTGTATATGTCAAGGATATTGAGAAAATTATAATAAAATATGTTATAGGTTATCTGTGAAGCAGTGAAGATCAGTATGGTAGAACTTTCAGTATGTTGATAGTGAGATGTTGTGGATTAAAAGGTTTTTTTTCAAGCCTATATAGTTTCTACTCTAAAAGTTTCAAAGGTGTGCATGAAGATTTGAACAGGTTATAAGTTATGTATTTTGATAGCTATTATGTTACTGCAAATGGTGTTCATGGAAGAAGATAATGTGATTATGGTAATCTAAGTTGTTGTGTATGTTCCTGTGGTGTTCATGGAAATTTCTATATCATGTTCTATCTATGTTGCACATTTTCATTCATAATTGTGCTCACTATCCAAGATTTTCTCTTGCGTGTTCATTTTTTTCATGTTCATGGCTGACGAGGTGTTTGAAGCGTGTTGTGGATCTTCGAGGAAGAATCTCTGGAGATTTTTTTTTGTTTGAGAACATTTCTTTGGGTCTCTACTATGTTTTGGCCGACTTTATGCACATTGATAATATTTATTGTTTTGGAACGACAATTTTCATTCATTCTATTATTGTGTTGAAGCCGACTTAAAGCAATGTAATTTCTTGTTGCGGATATATATAAGTGATTGTTTCTTCATTTGAGAAGTATGTGTAAGTGTGTGAAATGTGAAGTGTACTAATGTTATGTGTGAAAAAGGTTCAGATCATTCGAAGGCAAAGAAAAGTGTGAAGAAGTGTTCATGTGCTTAACCAAAACTATACTCAAGCATTAGTAGATGCTACTTTCTCAATTCAAATTCTTCAGATGGATTTAATCTGATTTTTTTTTGTAAGACAGTGAGTCTTCCTTTGAGCAGTGAGCTCTAGGTAGTGTGCCTGAATGCATGTGCATTCCTCATATATTCTTCTTATACTTTTAGCAGGGTATAACTTGTGGATTAACATCCATCGTGGTTTTTCCCCTAACAAGGTTTCCATGCAAAAATCTTGGTGTTATCTTTGTTTTTGATGTGTTGTTGATTCATTCTTTCACTGTTATTAATCAAATCAGAGATTAAAGGTTAATAAGTTTAATAAGTTTGAAATTTTGTGACAAATGATTCACCCCCCCACCCTCTTAGTTGTCTACCCTTGTGTTTCCAATAGGAGCATCCTTGGTTCTTTGGAATCTTGCATCAACCAAAAATATTTTCATTCAATTTTTTTCTTGTTCAGTTCAAGTTGGCAAATTCGGTATATCTTCATATTTTCTCACCAGACCCTATGGATCTATGTTTTCATCGTGGACATGTTAATTTTCCTTATTCCAAGATTTCAGCTCAGTTCAATCTTTTTCTGGAAAGTTATCACTTTCGGATTAAGTGATGGTTTCTAGAACCGGCACCGGAATAAATTCAAACCTAACAACTAGTTTGATCTCCTGTGGATCTTTCCCATAACTTGTGGATCCTTGCAAGGTGTTTTGAATTATTCCATGGAGTGACCCCAACCTTAATTTTAGGTCCACACTTCATCTTATGCACCTACCGAGGAGAAATTTGAATTTGTGGCCGACCCATTCATGCACATGTTACATTTCCTTCATCAAGGATTGTAATGATCTTTTGCCGATGCAGGTGATTTTAGATCTTGGATGTGATATAAATCATTAGGAAGGAAATTAGAATGAACATGGGATTTGATTTGTAAGATTTTGGCTCACATTAAGGATCATGTAGGAATATTATATTTTGAGCATGTTATATCAGGCCTGTGAGCCTAATCTATAAACTCGGATGTTGTCGGCTATATGTAATTAAAATTTATGATAATAAGAATGTTTGAATCTTCATTTTCCTCCATATTCCGAGTGGCTTATGTTGTGGAAATCTTGTTGCATGGTCTGAACTATTCTCTTTGAGGACCCTCCTACCATGAATGCACCAAATTGGTATCAGAGTGAGATTCATTCTGTGAGAGATCATCAGAGTTTGTGAAGTCTTGTTGAAGATTTGTTGTGGGGTGGAAGACTGAGGATCCAACCTAAAACTTCCTAGGACTTGTTTAAAGATGGTGGGAAGAACAAATGGTAGAGGAAATGGAGCATGTGAAAATGCAGACCCAACTATAATGGAGATGTTGAGAGGAATTGTTGCTAGATTAGAAGCAGTCGAAATGTCCTAGAGGATAGATCAACCAGTTGATGATGTGAGTGATGAAGAGGTGGAAGAATAGGAAGAAGGGGGAAGAGAAAATAAACCCAGCCTTGATCAGGGAGAAGAGAGGTTCATAAGAGCCCTAACCAGATTAAATACTAAACCACATTTCAATCCACTAGATTATAGTGGAAAGTTGGATTCAGATGAATTGCTTGATTGGATAATGAAGATGGAGAAGTATTTTGATTTTGAAGGTACCACAAAATAAAAGAAAGTGAAATTTTCTTGTACAAAATTGAAAGGACATGCATCCCTTTGGTGGGAACATTTGCAGACAAA
The DNA here is from genome assembly GCA_007115665.2 of Sequoiadendron giganteum. Classification (NCBI taxonomy): domain Eukaryota; kingdom Viridiplantae; phylum Streptophyta; class Pinopsida; order Cupressales; family Cupressaceae; genus Sequoiadendron; species Sequoiadendron giganteum. Next base: position 724,939,386 of record CM021100.1, read on the forward strand.
TAGGAAGAGAAGAGGAAAGGAGAAGATAAAATAATGGGATCAGATAGTGAATAAGTTAAAGATAAAGTTCATGCCTAAAGACTATTAGATCAGTTTGTTCCAAAAGTTGTAGAATATGAAGCAGAAGGAGTCAAGTGTGACAGAGTATACTGAGGAGTTCTACAAGCTAAATATTGGATCTAGACATTTAGAGTATGAGATTGAGCAAGTAGCCAGATATGTGAATGGTTTGAGGTCATCTATATAGGATGAGATCCATTTGATCAAGTTGTTGAATGTGGAGGAGGCATATCAATGTGCCCTAAAAGCATAAGAGAATTTGAATAAAATACATGAGAAGAGATGAAGAGGAAGAGGTGGAAGATTTCATAAAGGAATAATTTTTATTGGAGGAGGAAGAGGATATTTTGTAGATCAAAATAAAGATAAGGAAGTCACTAAGAATGATAATTTGTACCATTGAAATGATGGAAACTCTTACAAAAGAGGAGGATATGGTGGTTATCGGAATGAGGGTTATAGAAAAGATGATAGAAGAAAAGAGAAAATATTATTCAAGGGAACTTTTTTTAAGTGTGGTGGAGAAGTACATAGAGCATTTGAATGTAATCAAGGAGAGATAAGAAAAAAGACAGAGAAAAATAGAAGAACAACCTTTGTTGAGGAGGATCATGTTGGATCATCTAATAAATTGAAAGAGGGAGAAGTGTTGGTGAACATAAGAGTATTGTGTCAAAGTGATATTGAGCAAGAACCATTGTAGAGAAATAATTTATTCTGATCTAGATGCAAGGTAGATGGTAAATGTTGCAGAGTGATTATTGATAGTGGAATCTCTAAGAACCTGGTTTCTGAAGAAATGGTGACCAAATTGAAGTTGGAAATATTGAAACACTTGAAACCCTATCAGATAACATGGATTCAAGATGAGCATAAGATACTGGTAAGTGAACAATGTTTGGTGAAATTGAAGATAGGAAATTATCATGATGAAGTCTTGTGTGATATCATGCCTATGAATGTATGCCATTTTTTGTTGGGAAGGCCTTGGCAGTATGATAGGAAAGCTATTCATGATGGAAATAAGAACACATATACCATTGTTGCTGATGGGATGAAGTAGACTTTGTTGCCCTTGGAGGATGTTCCTAAAGTTGAGGTTTGCACGAGTGCTAGAATTTGTTTGGTTTATGGAAGGAGATTTTTGGATGGACTGAGACATGAGAACATGTGTTATGCCTTGGTTCCTAAGAAGGTTGAAGACTTTAAGCATGTAGAAGAACAACTAAAGGAGATAAAGGATTTGCTGGAAAAATATGAAGCTATCATTTCAGATAATGTACCTGATGGATTGACACTTGTGAGGAGTATTATTCATTGCATGGATTTGATTCCTAGAGCTAGTTTTCCTAATAAAGCAGCACACTGGATGACATCAATAGAGAATGAAGATTTGAGTAGACAAGTGCAAGAGTTGTTGAGGAAGGGTTTGATCAGAGAAAGATTAAGTCCTTGTGTAGTACCTGATGTGTTAGCACCTAAGAAGGATGGTGAATGGAGGATGTGTATAGACTCTAGAGCCATAAACAAAATCATAGTGAAGTATAGATTTCCCTTGCCCCAGATGGATGAAATTATGGATTATTTGAGTGGAGATAAATACTTTACAAAGATATATTTGAAGAGTGGATATCATCAGAGAAAGGGATGAGTGGAAGACAACATTCAAGAAAAATGAAGGACTGTATGAGTGGTTGGTGATGCCTTTTGGACTAAAAATGCACCGATTACTTTCATGAGGTTAATGAATGAGGTATTGAATAAATTCTTGGGTAAGTTTGTTTTTGTCTATTTGGATGAAATATTGATTTTTAGTAAGACTAGAGGGGAACATTTGCTGCATATAAGACAAGTTTTGTAGAGGTTAAGAGAAGAGCAGTTGCTAATAAAAATTAAGAAGTGTAGTTTCATGAAGGAAGAATTGGTATATCTGGGATTTGTGATATTTGTTGATGGATTGGAGATGGATCCTAACAAGGTAAGAGAAATTATTGAATAGCCTACACCGGAAAGCATTGGAGGTGTAAGATAATTTCATGGATTGGCTAGTTTCTATCGAAAGTTCATTAGGAATTTCAGTTCTATTTGTATTCCTATGACAGAAACAATGAGAGGAGATAAGAAATATTTCAGGTGGACATATGGAGAAGACCAAAGTTTTGAGTTCTTGAAATAGAAGGTGACTGAATAGTCTATGTTGGCTTTACCAGACTTTAATAAGGTATTTAGCGTAGACTGTGATGCAAGTGGAAATGCAATTGGAGTAGTATTAAGTCAATAAGGAAGACCAGTAGCTTATCTCAGTGAGAAATTAATTGATGCTAGGAAAAGGTATTTAGTGTATGACGAGGAGTTTTATGCTACAGTTTAAGCCTTGAAGAAGTGTAGACATTACTTGTTGCCTAATGAGTTTGTGGTGTATGCAGATCATTAGGCTTTGCAATATTTGAACAGTCAAGGTAAATTGAATTAGAGACACATGAGATGGGTAGAATTCTTGTAGAGTTATACTTTTTTCTTGAAACATAGGAGTGGAAATTCAAATATATTTGTTGATTCCTTCAATAGGAGAAGGAATTTATTGGCAAGGATGAGAGTGGAGGTATTAGGATTTGATGAATTGAAGAACTTGTATGAGGAAGACCTAGATTTTGCAGAACCTTGGAGAGCTTTTAAAGAACCAGTCTTGGAGGATAGGAGTCAGTGGCTGGATTATTTCATTCAAGAGGATATGTTGTTTAGGGGGAATCATTTGTGTATATCTCAGAGTTCAATGAGGGATAGTTTGGTGAAAGAAAAACATTGTGGAGGAATGGTAGGACACTTTGTAATTGATAAGACAACATCACTGGTAAGTGAGAATTACTTTTGGCCAGAGATTCATAAGGATGTTAGGAAATTTGTGTAGAGTTGTAGAGTTTGTCAAGTTACAAAAGCGAGTGGTCAGAATGTTGGATTGTATAAGCCTTTGACAGTTCTGAAGAGACCTTGGGAGGAAATCAACATGGATTTCATACTTGGTTTTTTGAAGACATAGAGAGGTAATGATTCCATATTTGTGGTGGTGGATAGATTTTCTAAAATGGCACATTTCATACCTTGTAAGAAGACAACAGATGCAATACATGTAGTAGATTTTTTTTTTAAGGAAGTAGTCAGATTGCATGGATTACCAAGGAGTATTGTATCAGATAGAGATACAAAGTTTGTTGGTTACTTTTGGAGGACACTTTGGAAGAAGTTAAAGACATATTTAAAGTTTAGTTATACTTTTCACCCACAAACTGATGGACAGAAAGATGTAGTAAACAGTATTTTGGGGAATTTTTTGAGATGTTTGGTTGGAGAGAAGACCGGAAGTTGGGATTTAGTCCTTGCACAAGCAGAGTTTTCTTACAATAATTTAGTGAACAAGAGTACTAGAAAGACACCTTTTGAGATTGTTACTAGAGTTCATCCTAGAGGTATATCAGAGTTGTGAGACATCAGTAAGGAAGATAAAACGAGTGTAGAAGTAGAGGAATTTGTAGAACATATGAAGAAAATGCATAATCAAGTAAAGAAACAATCAAAAGATATGAACCAGAAGTATAAGGACAGAGCATATGAAAAGAGGAGACATAAGGAGTTTGAAGTTGGAGATGAAGTGATGGTGTATTTGAGGAAGGAAAGATTTCCAGTTGGCAAATACAATAAGCTCAAAATGAGGAAGTTTGGAACCTGTAATATTTTGAAGAAATTTGATTCAAGAAATGCATATGAAGTAGAGTTACCAGATGGCATGGGTATATCACCTATATTCAACATTGCAGATCTACATTAGTACCATGAAGCAGAATTTAGTGAAGATAGTAAAGCAAAATTGGAAAAATAGTTTCCTAAACAACAATCAGATGAGATAGAAGATATTTTAGATATTAGAGATGGGAGGAAAATGTGTGGAAGATAGTAAAAATAATATCTTGTGAAGTGGAAAGGCAAACCAGTGGAAGATTCTTCATGGATTTCTCAGGTTGAGGTAGACCATATTGGTTTTTCTTTGGCCCTAGCAAAGTGAGGGACTCACTTTTCAAATAACCTCGGATGTCTGATGTAGGAGAATCCTTGGTTCTTTGTAATCCTGCATCAACCAAAAATATTTTCATTTAGTTTTGTTCTTGTTCAGTTATTATTCAGTTCAAGTTGGCAGATTCGGTATATCTTCATACTTTCTCACTAGACCCTGTGGATCTATGTTTTCATCATGGAAATGTTCATTTTCCTTATTCCAAGATTTCAAATTGATTGGATTTTTTTCTAAAAATTCGTCGCTTTCGGATTAAGTGAGAGTTTTTGGAACCGGCACCGGAATAATTTAAAACCTAATGGCTAGTTTGATCTCTTTTGTATCTTTCCCATAACTTGTGGATCCTTGCAAGGTGTTTCAAATTATTTTGTGGAGTGACCCTGACCTTAATTTTAGGTCCACGCTTCATGTTATGCACCTGCTGAGGAGAAATTCAAATTTGTGGCCGACCTATTCATGCACACATTACATTTCCTTCATCGGGGATTGTAATAATCTTTGGCCAACGCGGATGATTATAGATCTTGAATGTGATATAAATCATTGTAATAGATCATTAGGAGGGAAATTAGAATGAACATGGGATTCGATCTGTAAGATTTTGGCTCACATTAAGGAGAATGTAAGAATATTGTATTTTGAGCATGTTAGATTAGGCCTATGAGCCCAATCTGTAAACCCAAATGTTGCCAACTATATGATTGAAATTTTTGATAATAATCATGTTTGAATCTACATTTTCCTCCATATTCTGAGTGGCTTCTATTGTGTAACTCTTTTTGCATAGTCTAGACTGTTCTCTTTGAGGACCCTCCTACCATGACTGCACCACATTCGATCCAAGCAAGAGAAGAGTGTGTGAACATGTGCAAAAAGAAGAGTGTGGAAGAGTGAATTGTGGAAATAGTACTTCATTGTATTCATAATCTTTTGATCAAGTTGTGGTGTGTGGAACTCCTAATGGTGGATCTTTATCTATTTCTTTGTATTTTTTGTAGGTAGTGATCCTCTCTTTTTGGATAGTGAGTCCTAAGGTAGTGAGCCTTTGTACTTGCGCAATGAGCCCTCTGGTAGTGAGCCTTTTTTTTATCCAATATTGCATTGCTAATATACTATGATTTAATCCTCACCATGGTTTTTCCCTCATTAGGGTTTCCCACGTAAATCTGGTGTCTCTAGTGTTGTGTTTTTGTTATCTACATTTTCATGTCCACACTTAATAATAGATTGAAGATAAAGTGGAATTGATTAAGTTAAGAATTAAATAATTTGATAGAACTGATTCACTCCCCCCTCTTAGCTGTCCTATGTATTTCAACAATTGGTATCAGAGCTTTGTTTCCTTAGTGAAAAGATTAACCACTTGAATTAGATCAGATGGCACATAAGTTGCAGCTTTCCATGTTTGATGGAGCTAATTACAATGACTGGAAAGAGAAGATGAGAAGTTATCTAATTTCACTTAGTTTAAATACTTGGAAAGTTGTGGAGACAAAGTATGTGATTCCAACAGCTAGACCTTCCTCTGCTGATGAGGTTGCAAATTTTGAAGAGAATGAAAGAGAAAGGTTTTCTATCTTTAGTGATTTACCTAAAAATGAAAGGAGAAAGTTCTTTCTTTGACTATAGCAAATGAAATGTGGAAAAAAATTGAAAGGCATTTATGAAGGAAATGAGAGATTAAAGTTGTTAAGGAAACTAACTACTAAGAAAAAAATTGAGAATCTGAGAATGGAAGATGGAGAAGACATTGCAAGCTATTATCAGAGAGTTGAAACTTTAGCAACTGAAATTAAGAATCAAGGTGGTACCATGGATGATTAATAAATAATTGAGAAGATCTTAATGACCTTACCAGACAATTACAGTCATAAAGTATCTCCACTTGAAGAATAGTATGATCCAAAGATATTCACTAAGGAACATCTATTTGGTGTCTTGACTGCATTTGAGATGAGAAAATTTGCAAGAGATAAAGGGAAGATTGAAAGAACCTTTAAATCCATGGAGATAGATGATGATGATGATGATGCAAAATATTTGGAAGCAAATTTCACAAGGAGATTGAAGAAAGGTACTAGTAAATAGAAAGGTAAGTTGTCGTTTAAGTGTTTTAGTTGTGGAAATATTGGTCATTATGCATCAAGTTGTCCTCATAGAGCTACACAAAAGAAGAATAAGGATAATAACAATAATTACAAGGATAAGAAGGATAGGAAGTTCAAGAAGTTGTATTATGTTAAGGAAGATGCAAGAATTTCTGATGATGAATCTAACCTTGAGGAAGACAAAGATGAATGTTTTTTTCTAGCCTTGTAAAATAAATGTGCAATATAACCTAGTCTAGAGTGTAAGAAGGATGACTCAGAAGGTACTTTGGTAACTGCTTTTCATGCCAGAAAAGATGAAGATTTTTTCGTAATTGACAATTGATGTTCAAATCATATGATTGGAGATAAGAGTAATTTTACTAAACTTGAGAAGTATGATGGAGGAATAGTCATGTTTGGAGATGATTCTGGTGCTAAGATTGTTGGTAAAGGAACAATTAGCTTTGATGGAAAACATAACACTGATGATGTCTATTATGTAAAAGGTTCAAGGCATAATCTCTTAAGTGTTGGAAAAATGTGTAGCAATTTTTTTAAGCTTGTGTTTCAGGATAACACTTGTGAGATCGAAAAATGATCTGAAACTATGGTTTCAGTTGAAGAAGAACTCATGGAAATGTCTATCAACTCAAAGGTGGTGATGGTCATTTTTTCTTTTCCCAAATTAGTAAGATTTGGCTCTGGCATTGGAGGATGGGACATGTGAATTTTGATAATCTGGTTAGGATCAGTTCTAGAGAAGTTGTGAGAGATCTGCCTAGAATCATAAAGCCTTCAAATTCAATCTACAAAATTTCTCAGATGGGAAAACAGATAAGGAATAGTTATAAAGAAAAGGATCAATCATCTATCAGAATGCTAGAATTAATACATACAGACCTCCGTGGTCCTACAAGATCAAGAAGCCTGAATGGTGACAGGTACTTTATACTTTTAATTGATGATTACTCTAGGATGACATGGGTTATATTTCTTAGAGAAAAGTCTCAAGCTCTTGATAGATTCAAGGTGTTTAAGGAAAGAGTAGAAAATGAGTTAAACTTGAGAATGAAATTCTTAAGATTTGATAGAGGTGGAGAGTTTACATCCGTTGAGTTCAATGCATTCTATGAAGAGAATGGTATAAAAATACATTATTCTACTCCTAGAACCCCTCAACAAAATGGAGTTGTAGAGAGAAAGAACTCGACTGTGCCTGAGGCCACTAGAATTATGATGAAAAAGAAAATGTTCTTGATATATATTTGAGAGAAGCTATTCACATTTTTGTTTACATTCTTAACATAGTTCAAGTCATAGGTAACAACACTAAGACTCCTTATGAGTTATGGACTGGTAACACTCCTACTATAAAATACTTTAAGGTATTTGAAAGTAGATGTTACATTAGAAGATATGAAGAAAATCTTGGAAAGTTTGATGCTAGATGTGATGAGGGAATTTTCCTTGGATATTCAAATAAAAGTACATATGTTTTAATAAGAGGCTGGGGAAAAAAATTGAAAGTACTAATGTGAATTTTGATGAAGCTATGTATAGACCAATGGAAATAATTGAAGATGAACTTGATGAACCAATCTGTGTGCAAATACAAGAAGAAGGAAAAGAAGAGAAAGAAAAAAGTGAAGAAGAAGAGGAAATTCTAGAACCTGCACCTAAAAATCCTAAATATATTTAGAAAACTCATCTGGAGGAACATATAATTGGAGACAAAAGTGAAGGAGTGAAGACAAGAAGAAAAGTAGTTGAGGTAAACTTGTGTTTACTTTCTAAGATAGAACCTAAGACTGTGAATGAAGCATGTGATGATGAAAGTTGGGTTAGAGAAATGAAAGAGGAACTATAGTAGATAGAGAATAATGAGACATGGTAACTAGTTCCTAGACCTGCAAACAAGAATTTAATTGGTTCTAAATGGGCATTCAAAAACAAGTTGAATGAAGATGGTGAAGAAGTAAGAAATAAAGAAAGACTTGTATGTAAAGGATATTCATAGGCTGAAAAAATATATTTTGAAGAAAATTTTGCACCTGTAGCAAGAATGGAAGCCATTTGATGTTCTTAACATTTTCAGCTCATAAAGACTTCAAACTATATTAGATGGATGTCAAATCTGCATTTTTGAATGGAGAACTGGAAGAAGAAGTATATATGGAGAAATCGAAAGGGTTTTCACTATTAGACAAATCGGACATGGTTTGTAAGTTAAAGAAATAATTATATGGACTGAAGCAAGATTGTAGAGATTTCTATGCAAGATTGGATAGATACTTGACAAAGCAAGGATTCATCAAAGGGTCCACAGACAACAATCTTTACTTCAAGGTTGAGAAAGACAAGATTCTGATAGCTGTGTTTTATGTTGATGACATCATTTTTGGTGGTAATGAAGGTATGTGTAAGATGTTTATTGAAGAGATGCAAAAAGAATTTGAAATATCTGTGATTGGTGAACTAAATTTATTCCTTGGACTCCAAGTTAATCAAACTGATAAAGGGATATTAATTTCACAATCTAAGTATGTTAAGGAATTGTTAAATAAGTTTGGAATAGATGAATCTAAACCAGTGTGTACCCCTATGGTAACTAGATGCAAGCTAAGTAAGGATGATGACTCTGCTAAAGTTGATTGAAGCATATATAGAAATCCATGATTGGTGAAATTTTATATCTTACTACTACTAGACCAGACATTATGCATGCAATATTTTTAGTTGCAATATTTCAAGTAGAACCAAAGGAATCACATGTTAAAGCTATGAAGAGGATATTCAAATATCTTAAAGGAACTCCAAACTATAGACTATGGTATATGAAGGACAATGATTTCACTTTGAATTCCTACACTAATGTTGATTGGGTTGGATGTGTAGATGACCAAAAGAGTACAAGTGGAGGAACATTCTTTGTTGGAGGAAGATTAGTTTCATGGTTGAGCAAGAAACAAGACTCAGTTGCTTTATCCACTACAAAAGTTGAATATATTGCAGTAGCATCTTGTTGTACACAGGTACTTTGGATGAAGCGAACATTGATGGAAATAGGTGTTGTGAGTGATGAACCTACTTCTATCTATTGTGACAATAAAAGTGATTTAAAAATTACAAAGAATATAGTGATGCATTCTAGAACAAAGCATATATTTATCAAGTATCACTTCTTGAGGGAGAAAGTATTGAGGAATGAAGTTAGCCTTGAATATGTACCTACCAAAGAATAATTTGGAGACATATTCACTAAAGCCCTTCCAAAGGATAATTTTGAGTATCTCAGAGGGAAGTTAGGGATTTCTACCCCTCCTTTTAACTAAGTGCACATGGAGGTGCATCATGCTGGTGAATTCACAAACTTTTTTGTTTTGGATTGATGATTGAGATCTACTCCTCAAGGGGAGTAGAGAAGTGCAGTGTTGCAACATGTAATGTGGGTTTACTCCTTAGGGGGAGTGAACAGATATTTGTTTGGAAATAATTTCCTTTGCCATTGATGTCAAAGGGGGGGAGAGAATCATGTTAAAATTCTATGCTTGGTAGGTTTTCGCTTCTGAAAATCAAGTAAGATGTAGGAGAGAGAATCATGTGAAATTTCTTATGCTTGGAAAATTATCACTTGTAAGAATCATGTATATTGTCTTTGATGGTTTTTTACATCATGTGTTGCCATCAATGAAAAAGGGGGAGATTTTTGTAACTATGGATGTGTTTGGTGGTGTTGTCATTGATGTCAACACTATATAGGTTAAGTAAGTTGGGTTTTGCCAAGTTCTTTTGAGAAAATTTGAGAAATAATGAAAGTTGTGTTGAAGTGTGTTCTGAGTGTGCTCTGATATTGTGGTCTACACTTTTTTTGTGTTAATAATATTCCTATTCAAATCTATAGGTGTGTTCATAAGCTTAAATGGATTGTATATGCTAAGTTTCGACTTCTGGTTTGATGAAGAGAAGAAGATATGTTCACCAGTGTGTGAACTCATTTTCCAGAACTATTTGGTTATGGACTAGGAGAAATGTTCTGGCTCCACAATGTTCTAATATTTGGTTTCAGATCTTTCGGATCTAAGAGATGACTATTTCTGATGATTTCTATGTTTTGACAAAGTTTCTTGTGGTTTGGCACTTCAGAAGATCTACTTTGGAGTCTCTATGTTTTTGCTAGTCATCTCGATTGAACTGGTGTTCTCTGTGAATGAAGTTTGTTGAAGTTGTTGTAGATGTATCTAAGTTGTTCTCAGAAATAACAAAATGACTAGTGAAGCATTTTGATCAATCCATGTGTGTTTATCTTGCAGGTGATGTGTGTACTCCAAACATCATCAGTGTTTTCATTAGGTTTGGTCGACCTAGTGTTTACATGATACATTATGATTTTGCATCGATTTGAGAAAGTGTGTGCGTGATCCAAGATGATATTTGGGTCCTAAATTAAACATGTATTTGGTCCCCTCACATTCTTACCCACCACGGGAACGTTGAGTAGCCGACCTAGTTTGAATTTGTAAATGAAATTGTATAGACAAACTTGGAGAATGTTCTTGAGGTTGAAGATGGTATAAATACAAGTTATGTGGTAGAAAATTTTATATCCATCCATCATTTGATTTGAGCAAGAGAAGAGTGTGTGAACAAGTGCAAAAACTAGAGTGTGGAAGAGAGAATTGTGGCAACATTACTTCATTGTATTCATAATCTTTTGATCAAGTTGCAAAGTGTGTGGAACTCCTAGTGGTGGATCTTTATCTATTTCTTTGTTATTTTTTGTAGGCAGCGAGCCTCTCTTTTTGGACAGTGAGTCCTAAGGTAGTGAGCCCTTGATCTGGGTAGTGAGCCTTTGTACTTGGGAAATGAGCCCTCTGGTAGTGAGCCTTTTATATCCGGTATTGTGTGACTACTATATTATGAGTTAATACTCACTGTGGTTTTTCACTCATTAGGGTTTTCCACATAAATCTGGTGTCTCTAGTGTTATGTTTCTGTTATTTTCATTTTCATGTTCACACTTAATAAGAGATTGAAGATAAAGTGGAATTGATTAAGTTAAGAATTAAAGAATTTGATATAACTCATTCACCCCCTGTATCAATTATCTTGTGCATTTCAATAATTGGTATCAAAGCTCTGGTTCCTTGGTGAAAATATTAACCACTTGAGGTAGATCAGATGGCAGACAAGTTGTAGCTTCCTATGTTTTACAGAGCTGATTAAAGTGACTGGAAAGAGCAGATGAGAAGATATCTGATTTCACTTAGTTTTAATACCTGGAAAGTTGTGGAGACAAAGTATGTTATTCTAGCAGTCGGACCTTCCTCTGTAAATGAGGTTGTAGTTTTTGAATAGAATGGAAGAGCAAGGTTTGCTATCTTTAGTGCTTTATCTAAAAATTAAAGAGAGAAAGTTATTTCTTGAACTATAGCAAATGAAATGTAGACTAAACTGAAATAAATTTATGAAGGAAATGAGAGAGTAAAGTTGTCAAGGAAACTAACTGCTAAGTGAAAATTTGAGAATCTGAGAATGGAAGATGGAGAAGACATTGCAAGCTATTATCAAAGAGTTGAAACTATAGCAACTGAAATTAAGAATCAAGGTGGTACCATGAAGGATTAAGATATAAGTGAGAAGATATTAATTACCTTACCAGAAAATTACAGTGATAAAGTATCTACACTTGAAGAACAATATGATCCAAAGACATTCACTAAGGAACATCTATTTGGTGTCTTAACTACATTTGAGATGAGAAAATTTGCAAGAGATAAGGAGAAGACTAAAATAGCCTTTAAAGTCATGAAGATAGATGGTGATGATGATGATGATGATGATGATGATGATGATGATGATGAAAAATATTTGGAAGCAAATTTCACAAGGAGATTGAAGAAAGGTATTGATAAATACAAAGGTAATTTTTCTTTTAAGTGTTTCAGTTGTGGAATTATTGGTCATTATGCATCAATATATCCTAATAGAGCTACACAAAAGAAGAATAAGGATAATACAAATAATTACAAGGAAAAGAAGGATAGGAAGTTCAAGAAGTTGTACTATGCTAAGGAAGATGTAGGAATTTCTGATGATGAATCTGACCTTGAGGAAAAAAAAGATGAATGTTTATTGCTAGCCTTGGAAAATGAATGTGCAAAAGAACCTAGTCCAGAGTGTAAGAAGCATGAATCAAAAGGTACTTTGGTAACTGGTTTTCATGCCAGACAGGATGAAGAATTTTTGGTAATTGACAATAGATGTTCAAATCATATTATTGGAGATAAGAGTAAGTTTACTAAACTTGAGAAGTATGATGGAGGTATAGTCATTTTTGGAGATGATTTTGGTGCTCAGATTGTTGGTAAAGGAACAATTAGCTTTGATGGAAAAAATAACACTAATGATGTCTATTATGTAAAGGGTTTAAGGCATAATGTCTTAAGTGTTGGACAAATGTGTAGCAAAGGTTTTAAGATTGTGTTTCAGGATAACACTTATGAGATCAAAAAAGGATATGGAACTATGGTTGCAGATAGAAGAACTCATGGAACCATCTATCAACTCAAAGATGGTGATGGTCAATGTTTTGTTTCCTAGATTAGTGAGAATTGGCTCTGACACTAGAGGATGGGACATGTGGATTTTGATAATCTAGTTAGGATCAGTTCTAGAGAAGTTGTGAGAGATCTACCTAGAATCATAAATCCTTCAAATTCATTCTGCAGAAGTTATTAGATGGGAAAACAAAAAAGGAACAGTTTTAAAACAAAGGATCAATCATCTACTGGAATGATAGAATTAATGCATACAGACCTCTATGGTCCTACAAGAATAGGAAGCCTGAATGGTGATAGGTACTTTATGCTTTTAATTGATGATTACTCTAGGATGACATGGGTTACATTTCTTAGAGAAAAGTCTCAAGATCTTGATAGATTCAAGGTGTTTAAGGCAAGAGTAGAAAATGAGGGAAACCTGAGAATTAAATGCTTAAGATCTAATAGAGGTGGAGAATTTACATCCAGTGAGTTCAATGCATTCTATGGAGAGCATGGTATAAAAAGACATTATTTTGCTCCTAGAACCCCATAGTAGAATGGATTTGTAGAGAGAAAGAACCGGACTGTGCATGAGGCCACTAGAACTATGATGAAAGAAGCAACTATTCCTGATATATATTGGAGAGAAGCTATTCACACTATTATTTAAATTCTTAACATAGTTCAAGTCAAAGGTAAGAGCACTAAGACTCCATATGAGTTATGGACTGGTAAGATTCCTAATGTAAAATACTTTAAGGTATTTGGAAGTAGATGTTACATTAGAAGAGATGAAGAAAATCTTGGAAAGTTTCACTCTAGATGTGATGAAGGAATTTTCCTTGGATATTCAAATAACAGTACAAATTTTTTAATAACAGGCCAAGGAAAATCATTGAAAGTACTAATGTGAAGTTTTATGAAGCTATGTATAGACCAGTGGAAATAATTGAAGTTGAACCCGATGAATCGATCTGTGTGCAAATACAACAAGAACAAAAAGAACAAAAAGAAAAAAGTGAAGAAGATGAGGAAATTATGTAACCTGCACCTAAGACTCCTAAATATATTTAGAAAAATCATCTGGAGGAACATATAATTGGAGACAAAAGTGAAGGAGTGAAGACAAGAAGGAAAGTGGTTGAGGTAAACTTGTGTTTACTTTCCAAGATAGAACCTAAGACTATGAATGAAGCATGTGATGATGAAATTTGGGTTAGAGCAATGAAAGAGGAACTCCAGTAGATATAGAATAATGAGATAGGGGAACTAGTCCCTAGATCTGCAAACAAGAATATAATTGGTTTTAAATGGGTATTCAGAAACAAGCTGAACGTAGATGGTGAAGTAGTAAAGAATAAAGCAAGACTTGTATGTACATGATATTCATAGGTTGAAGGAATATATTTTGGAGAAACTTTTGCACCTGTAGAAAGAATGGAAGCCATTTGAATGTTCTTAAAATTTTCAGCTCATAAAGACTTCAAAGTATATCAGATGGATGTCAAATCTGCATTTCTAAATGGAGAATTCGAAGAAGAAGTATATATGGAGCAACCAAAAGGTTTTTCACTGTCAAAAAAACCGGACATGGTTTGTAAATTAAAGAAAGCATTATATGGATTGAAGAAAGCTCCTAGAGATTGGTATGCAAGATTGGATAGATACTTGAAAAAGCAAGGATTCGGCAAAGGGTCTGCAGACAACAATCTTTACTTTAAGGTTGAGAAAGACAAGATTTTGATAGTTGTGGTTTATGTTGATGACATCATTTATGGTGGTAATGAAGGTATGTGTAAGATTTTTGATGAAGAGATGCAAAAATAATTTGAAATGTCTATGATTGGTGAACTGAATTTCTTCTTTGGACTCCAAATTAATTAAACTGATAAAGGGATATTCATTTCACAGTCTAAGTATGTTAAGGAAATTTTAAAGAATTTTGGAATGGATGACTCTAAATTGATGTGTACCCCTATGGTAAATAGATGCAAGCTAGGTAAGGATGATGAATCTGTAAATTTGATCAGAGCATATACAGATCCATGATTGGTGGAATTTTGTATCTTACTACTACTAGACCAGACATTATGGATGCATTATGTTTAGTTGCAAGATTTCAAGTAGAACCAAAGGAAGCACATGTTAAAGCTATGAAGAGGATATTCAGATATCTTAAAGGAACTTCAGACTATGGACTATGGTATCCAAAGGATAATGATTTCACTTTGAATTCCTACACTGATGTTGATTAGGTTGGATGTGTAGATGACTAGAAGAGTCCAAGTGGAGGAACATTCTTTCTTGGAGGAAGATTAGTTTCATGGTTGAGCAAGAAATAGGACTCAATTTCTTTATCCACTGCAGAAGTTGAATATATTATAGCAACATCTGGTTGTACATGGGTACTTTGGATGAAGTGAACTTTGATGGAGATAGGTGTGGTGAGTGATGAACCTACTTCTATCTAATGTGACAATAAAATTTTAATAAAAATTTCAAAGAATCTAGTGATGCATTCTAGAACAAAGCATATATTTATCAAGTATCACTTCTTGAGGGAGAAATTATTGAGGAATGAAGTTAGACTTGAATATGTACCTACCAAAGAACAAGTTTCAAACATATTCACTAAAGCCCTTCCAAAGGATACTTTTGAGTATCTCAGAGGGAAGTTAGGGGTATTTCCCCCTCCTTTAAACTAAGTGCACATGGAGGTGTATAAGTCCAGTGAATTCATAGACTCTTTTGTTCTAGACAGATGATTGAGGTCTACTCCTCCGGGGGAGTATATAAGTGTAGTGTTGCAGTATGTAATGTGGGTGTACTCCTTAGGGGGAGTAGAGAAGTGCAGTGTTGCAGTATGTAATGTGGGTTTACTCCTTAAGGGGAGTGAACAAATATTTTTTTGATGATAATTTCCTTTGCCATTGATGTCAAAGGGGAGAGAGAATCATGTTAAAATTCTATTCTTGGCAGGTTGTCACTTCTGAAAATCATGTAGGATGTGGGAGAGAGAATCATGTGAAATTTTTTATGCTTGGTAGATTGTCGCTTCTAAGAATCATGTATATTGTCTTTGATGGATTTTTACATCATGTGTTGCCATCAATGACAAAGGGGGATATTTTTTCAAGTATGGATGTGTTTGGTGATGTTGTCATTAATGTTGGCATTGATGCAACATTGTACAGGTTAAGTAAGTTGAGTTTTTCCAAGTGCTTTTGAGAAAATTTGAGAAATAGTGGAAGTTGTGTTGAAGTGTGTTTTGAGTGCTCGAATATTGTGGTCCACACTTTTTTTGTGTTAATACTATGCCTATGCGGATCTATAGGTGTGTTCATAAGCTTAAATGGATTGTATATTCTGAGTTTTAGCTTCTGGTTTGATGAAGAGAAGAAGATATGTTCATCGGTGTGTGAACTAGTTTTCCATAACTATTTGGTTATGGATTGGGAGAAATGTTTCGGCTCCGTAGTCTTCTAATATTTGGTTTCACATCTTGCAGATCTAAGAGATGACTATTTCTAATGATTTCTATGTTTTGACAAATTTTCTTATGGTTTGGCGCTTCAGAAGACCTACTCCAGAGTCTTTGTATTTCTATTGGTCATCCCGATTGAACTAGTGTTCTTTGTTAATGACGTTTGTTGAATTTGTTGCGGATATATCTGAGTTGTTCTCAAAAATGATAAAATTACTGGTGAACTGTGTTGAGAAATCCATGTGTGTTTATCTTGTTGGTGATGTGTGTACTTCAAAGATCATCGATGTTTTCATTAGGTTTGGTCGACATGGTGTTTACACGATACATTATGCTTTTGCATCAATTTGAGAAAGCATGTGCATGATCCAAGATGATATTTGGGTCCTAAATTAAACATGTATTTTGTCCCCTCACATTCTTATCCACCACAGGAATGTTGAGTAGCCAACCTAGTTTTAATTTGTAAATGAAATTGTATAGTCGACCTTGGAGAATGTTCCTGAGGTTGAAGATGGTATAAATACAAGTTAAGTTGTAGAAAATTTTATATGCATTCATCATTTGATCCGAGCAAGAGAAGAGTGTGTAACAAGTGCAAAAAGTAGAGTGTGGAAGAGAGAATTGTGGCAATAGTACTTCATTGTATTCATAATCTTTTGATCAAGTTGCGAAGTGTGTGGAACTCCTAGTGGTGGATCTTTATCTATTTTTTTCTATTTTTTTGTAGGTAGTGAGCCTCTCTTTCTGGACAATGAGTTCTAAGGCAGTGAGCCCTTGATCTAGGTAGTGAGCCTTTGTACTTGGGTAGTGAGCCTTTTTGTATCTAGTATTGCATTACTACTATACTGTGAGTTAATCCTTACCATGGTTTTTCCCTCATTAGGGTTTTCCATGTAAATCTGGTGTCTCTGGTGTTATGTTTTTGTTATCTGTATTTTCATGTTCACACTTAATAACAGATTGAAGATAAAGTGGAATTGATTAAGTTAAGAAGTAAATAATTTGATAGAACTAATTCACCCCCCCTCTCAGTTGTCTTGTGCATTTCAACATTAAACTCATAGTTTTTTTCTATTTTTCATTTTAATGGCTATTAGGGAATAAATTCTTGGTGGCTAATCATAAGTTCTGAGTAGACACAAACATGTCCTCTATGTTTGTGGTGGTATTTCTCGATTTGGAGGAGGCTAAGGAAATGATCGGGGTAATGGTCTCCTCTTTCATCAAAATCTAGTTCCTTGGTGGCCTAGATGAGATACTAGAGGTGAAGGAAGAAGCTGGCCAAAGGTGTGGAATTTTTAAAGAAATCCATGGGATTGTGGTGGTGAAGAGTGTCTCTTGTCTTAGACTGTTGATTTTGGAAACCTTGGAGGATGAGGTTGATATTGGTCACAACATCTAGATGTTTACAAATGTGAATAGGTGGTATAAGATTTTTTGTTACAACTTATAATTTTTTGTAGTATTTCCTATTACAATTTAATAGGAATTTCTTTCCTCTCCTTTTTATGGCTTGTTAAATCAAACTTTGATACTATAAAAAAATATTATATATGGTTAATAAAGGTATCAACCCCCATGTTTGTATTTTATTGATAAAAAAATTTAGCATAGTAATGACTAGTAACTAACACATATATAGAAATAAGTTTAAATAAAAATAGAATGAATGCACAAAATTGAATTATAAGACAAACTTCAAAAAAATATATCACTTATCAATATATTATTATATTCGAATATTCCACCAAAACAAACACAAATTTAAGTAAAAACAAAATAATTATATAAATTTCATCATTACAATGTGAAATAAATAAAAAATTTATTACCCATAGATTTTAGTTAATGAAGATAAATGAAATCAATTCCATAGATATCATTTCATTTATGCTTTTAATAGCATCTTCACTTTATAATCAACAATTATCTTAATGAGTGTAAAGGTTTTGTTGACTAGCATATGTATATATTATTATTTCTTTCAAACTTATTTCTTTATTTTCTATTTAACTTTTAATCCATTACATATTATTGGACATTTCAAAAGAATTAATCATGGTCTATATTAACTTTATTTCTTTTCAACTTTATTGGAAATTTCCTAGCATTATTTCTTCACTCTCAAAGCATGGTAACGTCACTTTGAAAATATTGGCATTCATTATGGAGAGTAGAATCCTATTTGAATATGATGTATTGCTATAAAAAAATATTCCCTTTGGTATGTTTTCATCTTCATTTCACAATAATCCTTGGCTTGAAATTTATGTACCTAAAAAAAAAATCACATTTTCCAATGTTTAGTTATTAGTATTTTTTTTAGTATTATTTGTGTTTTTTCTTTTAGATAATTGTAATCTATTTTTATTAGTTTATTGTATTTTAAAAACATCTTCATTTCACAATAATCCTTATCTTGAAATTTATGTACCTCAAAAAAACCACATTTTCCAATGTTTAGTTATTAGTATTTTTTCTAAGGTATAGTTATTAGTATTATTTCAATCTATTTTTACTATGTACCTCAAAAAAACCACATTTTCCAATGTTTAGTTATTAGTATTTTTTTCTAAAGTATAGTTATTAGTATTATTTCAATCTATTTTTATTAGTTTATTGTATTTTTTAAAATTTAATTTATTTATTATAAAAAATCAATGAAAAATTTGTTCAATAAAAAGATTGAGTGATAATAAAAATCAAATTGATTTAGTTCTATTATAATGCATGTTGAGGTAAAAATTAAAGTTGTTTTTTAATGTTAGATTTATTTTATTTTCTAGGTTTTGGTTTTAGTTCTTTTATTAATTCATCAATAGGTGTATGTGATAATACGATTTTTTATAAAATTAAAGAAAGTAAGGTATGTGTTGATGTATATGGTTTTTTTTTAAGTTTTATGTGGTGTATATGTTTTTTCGTCATTCAATATGTTTCTTAATTGTTTATTTAAAAATTGTATCTACTCTTACATTATTTTTAACTTTTTTCAATCTACTATTTCTATTAGATTAGAGGTTGACCATGATAAATTGTTTGTATTACTAACTACCATGAAAATGATGGTGTATGAAAGATCATAAAAACCCTAGTCGTCACTCAAACAAAATAGGAGATTTTGAACATTTTTGGCTCCTAAATATTTGATGGATAAACCAAATAATACTTTAGTTTTTTCAAAAGTGGGTGATTAATTCCATCCCCTTAACTACATTCTTCATTCTTACACAGTGTATATTCCAACTCTCATTTGGATTTTTTCTCAAGAGATAGTAGAAATAGTAATTAAAAAGAAGAAAAGGGATAAGCATTCATTTAATAATACTACTAAGGCTCTAGATAATCATGTATCTTAACATAGCCATTTATGACATTTTACTCTACAATTAGCTTTAGAATTATCTCTTTTTTTTTACAATAAAAAATCAATGTGGGTATTAATTTTTTTATGGGGTTATATAGAAATAATCTCTTGGAAAGTAGATTATCTATTTCCAATGTTTGCTTAGAAGGAATTGTGAGTGTTTTTTCTTCCAAAAATATTTGGAGAGTAGCAACTTTGATGTTTGGTGAATAGAACTATGTTTTCTTTTGCATTTTTTGTCTCAATATTTATGAGAGACGTTTTCAATCAATATTGTAAATTCCAAAATATATATTTTTAAAACTCAATGCTTAATTATGGATTTTAGGTGGATATTGTAGACACCTATAAATTTTCCTAATGTTCCTAGTCCCTATCACCAATTCAATTCATTCACCTAGTCTTGATTAGCAAAACATATCACCTAGTCTAGTCCTCTTTACCTAATGTTCCACAATTAAATAATCATATTATTTAATGAATCCTATTTTCCTATCTCACCTCATAATAAATCAATAAATAATTATCATTTCCACCTATTTTCCATCTCACACATGGCTAATGTAGTTAAATAATATTATTATTTATTTATTCTTATATTTCATCAACACATTCCAAAAATAAAGGTCACCCAAGAGAACTTGCCCTTATTGCCTCATTATTCTCTCAACCCAACCCCAAAATATAGCCTTGTAGATGCACATATCTTGTATTTCTCTCATTGTCACAACCACTTACTAAATTTAGTAAGTTCATCCTAGTCAATCACAATCTAACAACCTCCATCTCCACCCTCCATAATCTCCTTGATCCTAGGGAAATACTCTCAACCATCCTCCACCATTCATCTCATCATTAGATCTTGACCATCTATTCCTCCCAAAATTCTATAAATTTGGGTACTCTTTATTTCATTCTAATCGATCATCACTTTATGCTAGGTACATGATGTCAAAACATGTACCTTCAAGCAAAGGAGCATCCATATATCAATATTCATTAGAGCAAATCAAATCACAATGGATTTTATGGTAACATTTAGCTCAATTTTGTATGTCATTGCATTGTTTTGAATTTTATTGTGAGCTCTATCTAGAGGTTTTTCTTGGTTTAAATAGGAAACTTTCACATTGGCTTATTTCTATTTTACATTTTATTTATCTTAGGTATTATAGATACAGATAATTTGGAGTTGGTTTTCTAAGAGTCCATTTTTGTTTTGTGTTTGTAATCATCATAATTTACATTCTACCATTTTGTTGGAGATACACTAGATATTCACATTGTGTATTTTTTAACTTTGTGCTCTTTTTTAGTCTTATTGGGTATTTTTAAGATTTGGCTATGGAGATAGCCAACTAAAATTAAGAAATCATAATGTAAAGTACAAAGAACTTAAAAGATCAATATGATAGAATAAATTATATTATAATCAAAAGATGTAATAGAATGAATTTGAGATAAATGAGTACATGAGGTAGATATATAATATACACCACTAAGAGACATGCATGTACAACCAATGTGAGGTAAAATATATTTGGTCACATTTGTGCACAACATCTCCACCAAACTAAAAAATTATGTCATTGATTCAAGTAAAATCTACCTATGTACATACCTTCTTAAGTAAGCCAAGTCTATCATAGATGCATATAATATAATAATATAAATAACCTAAATGTGTAATAAAAATATAATACACCAACACCCCCATAAGTGAAACTTAGGTGGGCATGTAGAGATGGATAAATGGGCTCTAATAGATTTGTATCCATGAGAGGTACTTATATATAAAATGATCCACCAAAATATAAGATAAAAACAAAACTTATAAAACAACTCCCCCATGAGTGGATGAAGAGAGAAGGTCTATGTGACCTTCTTGAAAATTAGTGTCCTATGCCCCTAAGAGAGCTCACAAATGATGGAAATTTGATGTAGGAGCATCTTGGGTGAATAGCAATTGGCATCAAAAAAATAATTTTTTTTGATGATTTTTGGTTTTGGTAGTCAATTTGATGGAGACTTGGACTTATTTACTATTAGCTGGTCAAAAAAATTTGCATCTCTTCATAGCTTCATTCACCTTTCATTATTTTGGTGACAAAATGAAGAATCAAAATATCACATTATATGAAACAAGTAAACATAGTTAAAATTATATTTCGGATTTAAATTAAAGAAGAGAATGTTGTCAAAATTGAGAAGTGGAAGAAAATAAACAAAATAAAAAGAGAATGTAAAGGGACAACTAGAAAAAGAATAGAAATTGAAGAAAAATGAAAACCAATTATGAAGGGATGCCTTCATAATAAAATGAAAATGAAAAAATAAATGAGTTGTTGAAAGAGGTTGATTAGAGGAGAAATGAAGAGGCACGAGGAAAGATAGAAAAACAAGACAAATAGAATTACCACGTAGGAAGGGGGAGTTATGGAGGTGTGGCACAACCAATGAAGGAAAGAAGGGCATGCAGGGAAAGAAAGGTAAAAAGATTCTCCCAAATTCAAATTTAATGTGCAGTTGTGTAGTGAGAAAACTAGCACCTAAGGGAAAGAGGATAGGCAATGCTCCAAGAGGTGGGTCGAGGTTGATGAAGGAAGAACTTGACACATTTAATTGAGAATTTTAATGTGCAGATTATGAGAAATTGTGTTATATAAAGTGATATATTTAAACAAATAAAATACAGATATATAAGTGAAAGGAGGGTGAGTAGCTAAGATAAAGCTTAGTTTGAGTGTGAAGAATTAAAATAATACAAAGATAAGAGATTGGAAAAGGATGTGCAGGGTAAGAGGGGTTGTGAACTAGTGAAGAAGAGTTGCAAGGAAGATCCAGCATGAGGAAAGCATAAAGGAGACTGTCTTACTCATGGAAATAAATAAATTTGTAGTTTATTGATTTGATGAGTGTGATTGTGAATATGCAGATGGAGGAGAATATACTCTATGGGTAGAGAATTCAAATAGATTAGTTCCCATATAATATAGTAAATTGAAATTAAATATTAGAGTTGCATTTTGATATTGGTTGAGAGTAGTTTGGATGTAATTTCATTTTGAGGCAGAGTATTTCCAAAACAATTTTTTGTTTTGTTATGGATTTCGATGAAGAGTTTGAATTTTAATAAAAGGTTTTTGTTGTTTTTTGCAATCTAGAAGTGTTGAAATTTGAATTTGAATTGATTTTCTTGACAAATGAAATTGTCAAGGGTAAATAAAGTTTGGTGAGAAACTAGAGTGAGGTTTCCCCTCTACATCAAATGGTACAAGATCCCATGATCTTGAGCATGTGGGCAAACCGCCAAATGTGAGGCAATCTACACTAGGACCTACGGGTAAAGAAGAGTGAGAAAGTGGTAGAGAACAAGATCGTGAGGGTTGTTGTAGGTAAGAGGAGTCCTAAGAAGTGAGAGAGCTTGAAGCCATGAAATAATTTGTTTTTTAGATTGAGTGTGATGGTAGGGTTTATGAGGTGAGAATTGTGGAAGATTGCAACAAACAAGATGGGATGGTTTGTGAGGAGACCAGTGCAGAATTTTTTTTGGGAGCAATATTGGGAGAGGCTAGAAAATGAGATGTTTGAGATGGCACAAATGGTCCATGAGGAAGTGGGAAAAATTGAGGCAAGGATCACAAAATTGGAAAATAATGTTGGGAAAAGTAAGAGGAAAGTGGTGAAGAAGAGTGAGAACATCAGCCTAAGTTAGATGGAGAAAGATGAGAGAGAAACCCCTACCAAGGAAATTGTAGTGGAGACGTGCCATAAGGAAGGTATGGAGAAAAAGGAAGAAAATAATGAAGTGAGCAACAAAGAGGTTGTAGCAAATGACAAAGGTGAAGAAGACTTTTTGGAACAAATGTTGGTGATTGAAAAGAGTGGATGTCAAGGTTCATTGTTGTAGCAAAAGAGAAATAAAAATATGTTGGGACAAGGAAGAATCATGAGGTAAATTTTGATTACAAATTCATTTTTTATGATTGTTTTCTTTCGTTGATGAAAGTAGAGGAGGATGTAGAGAAAGATAAGGGCGTGTAGATGGAAAATATTAGTTTCCATGAAGTAGTAGAGGTAGATTAGTATGAGGATGCATATGTAGTTGTAGATTGGTGGATGGGTAATCCATTTTTGCGGGTTGTAAATGTAGAGGATACTATAGGTGATGTTTAGTGGAGGTGGTCAATTGGTGGTGGGTTGGATCCCATGAGGAAGGAGAGGAGAGTGGAGAATACTTGGTGGAGGAGGTCAGGCTATGGTGGACATGAGTCCATGAGGGGGAAAAGGAAGAGAATGCAGTGTTGTTAGATGGATATGGCATGTATTCCAAAAAAGTGTTGGAAAAAGAGGAAGAAGACATAACTTGGGTAGTCTGGAAAGTGATGGAGTTTGATGTAGGTTGATTGCAACCTAGAAGAGTATTTTGACTAATCAACTCCACCATTATGAGCCTATGCTCACAATATTTCTACTTGGAGTGTCTGATGTGGGATCATCCCTAGTGAATAAAAATCGACATCAACAAAAGAAATTTGTTTTATGATCATTGTGCGTTTTTGGTTTTGGTAGTTGATTTGATAGAGACGGGCTTATTTACTATTGGTTGGCCAAAAAAATTTGTGTCTCTCTGAAGCGTCATTCATCTTTCATTATTTTTGTGATAAAATGAAGAATCAAAGGATCACATTATATGAAACAAGTAAATAGAGTTAAAATGATATTTCATATTTAAATTAAAGAAGAGAGTGCAGATGAAATTGAAAAGTGGAAGAAAACCAACAAAATAAAAAGAGAATGTAAAGGGATGGCTAGAGAAAGAATAGAAGCCAAATAAAATTTCAAACCAATTATGAAGGGATGCCTTCATAATAAAATAAAAATGCAAAAAGAAATGAATTGCTGAAAGAGCTCAATTAGAGGAGAAATGAAGAGATGCCAAGAAAGATAGAAAACCAAGACAAATAGAATTACCATGTAGGAATTGTTGAACAAGACAACTGAGAGAAGGGTGAATCAGTTGTATCAAATTTAATCTTTAAGAAATTCATCGAAACTTAGATCAATCACAAGTCCTTTACTTTTCTAAATGATTAAACATTAAGTGCATGGGAAGAAATTGAAAAGCATCACATAAACACAGTAACACCAAATTTACGTGGAAAACCCAATGAGGGAAAAACCATGATGAGGATTATCTCACAATATAAATAATATCAAAACCGATTACAAAGGCTCAATGCCAGAAAAGGCTCACTACCAAAATGGGACTAATTGTTTGGATTAGGACTCACTATCCAACAAGGGTTAATCACCTGAAGGGCTCACTACCATAGAGATACAAAGAAGATAGAAGAGATATTTTATAGAGAAAAAGATGATCTCAATGCACCAGATCTTTCCCCCATAATTTTCTCAAACACTTGCAAACATGCATGAATGATAGAGTACACCTTGAACTCACTACATCCAAGAACTTAGCATTTAAAATTCACACTAATATGTCACACTCGCATCACATACACACTATTTTGCATCTATTTTGCATCTATTTGCTCTATTTCTTTGCACTTATCTCTTTGTACATCTTTCACCAATAACTCATCTTGTATTTATACCATCTTTGACTTTGAAACATATCTAAATTTGACCATCCATTATTAAATACAAATTATCTCAATGCCAAACATCCTAGGTTGGAATTAGAATGAGGGTGACCCAAACACATGCTTTATCAGGACCAAAATAAGTCCCAACACGCTTCATGAACTTCAAAAGTAGTGTTTAACACAAGGTCGGCCAACCCAATGTAAAACACATAGAATAATTATGCCCACACAACCCTTAGCATGATCTGATATTTCCAGACACCAAATTATCTTCAACATGATCATAACAGCTTAAGTCTAGAACCACAAGTCATAAGACTCAGCCAAAAAAAATTTGAACCAACAACGTTTCTCCTAGACCTCAGCCAGATACACAAAAAACCACAGTTCACAACTAGTGAACATAACTCACACTGTACAGTGAATCAGAAGCCAAAAATTTGGATGTAGAAGCTTCCACAACCATGATCAACATATATGAACCACACAAACATAGGATCAAAACCCAAAGCAACCATTGAACACCTATAACTTTTCTTCATTACAATTTTCTCAATATCCTCAACATATACAACCAACTACCTGCATCCACGATATCAATGACAACAACAACTAGTTGGCATCAATCAAACACCTTCATTCTTGCAACAATCTCCTCTTTTGTCATTAATGGCAACACATGATGTGAAAAAACATCAAAGACAACACACTAGCTTTGAACATACTTTTCATGATTTTTCTTTTATTTCTCCCCCTAGTATATACTCTCTCTTTTTTCAAATATTCCTCATCTCACATATTCATCTCCCCCTTTGACATCAATGACAAAGGCAAAGGATATTTTACATTCATTTCCCCTTTGACATTAAAAAATATAAAAATCGTTTAATGACAACACATGACACTACCTACTCCCCTTGAGAGGTATCCACCAAAACATTAGTCTAGAAGAAAGATAGATCCATAGAACCACCAAACTAATGCATCTTCATATGCATCTAGTTCAACAAAGGAGGGGAAATCACCCTTCTCCCAGAGATACTCAAATGTATCTTTAGGAAGATTCTTCATAAATATATCAATAATCTAATCCTTAGTAGGTCCATACTCAAGATTAACTTCATTCTCCATGACCTTCTCTCTCAATATGTGATACCTGATAGATGTATTATTTTTCCTCAAGTGCATCACTAGATTCTTTGAAATGTTAATCACACTTATATTATCACAAAAGATAGAAATAGGATCATCATACATTACTTTGATATCTTTCAATGTCTGGTTCATCCATAAAACTTATGTACAACAAGATGTGGAAAAAATATACTCATCTTCAGTAGTAGATAAGGAAATTGAATCTTTCTTTTTACTCAACCATGCCACTAATCTGCAACCACGAAAAAATGAACCATTACTTGTACCTTTTTTTTCATCTACACATCCAACCTAATCTGCATCTTTATAAGAACTTAGTGTAAAGTTAGTATCCCTAGGATACCATAAGCCATAATCTAGAGTGTCATTCAAATATTTGAATATTCTTTTAACAACAAAAACTTGTGTTTCCTTAGCGTCTTCTTGAAATCTAGCCATAAGACAAACTACATGCATAATATCCGGTCTAGTAGCAGTCAAAAACAATAGTCCACCAATCATAGATCTATATTTTCTCTGATCAGCCTTAGGTGAATCATAATCTTTACCTAATTTTCAACCAGTCACCATAGGAGTGCATACTAATTTGGAACCATCCATCCCAGACTTATTCAACATCTCACTCACATACTTTAACCATGAAATAAAAATCCCTTTCTTTGTTTGATTAATTTATAGCCCAAGAAAGAAATTCATCTCACCAAACATGAACATTTCAAATTCTTTTTTCATTTATTCCATAAACATCTTACACATAGTTTCATTCCCTCCAAAGATAATATTATCAACATATACAACCATAATCAATATTTTGTCATTTTCAGTTTTAAAATATAGATTACTATCTATCACACCTTTGTTGAAACCTTGTTGAGTCAAATACCTATCTAACCTTGCATACCAAGCTCTAGGAGCTTTCTTCAATCCATATAAGTCTTTCTTCAATCTACAAACCATATCTGGTTGATCTGACAACTGAAATACTTTTGGTTGTTCCATGTAAACCTCTTCTTCTATTTCACTATTGAAAAATACAGACGTAACATCCATTTGCTAGACCTTGAAATATTTATGAGCAACAAATGCTAAGAACATCCCAATAGCTTACATTCTTTCCACCAAAGAAAAAGTATCCTAAAAATATATGACTTCTACTTGTGAGTAGCCCTTACACACAAGCCTTTCTTTGTTTCTGACCACTTCTCCATTCTCATTCATCTTGTTTCTAAATACCCACTTTGATCTAATTATGTTTTTATCTATCAGTCTAGGGACCAATTCCCAAGTTTGATTCTTCTCAATCTTCATAATTTCTTCTTTCCTAGCTTCCATCCAATTCTCATCTTTTCATGCTTCACTTATAGTCTTCGGTTCAATCTCAGAAAGTAAACACAGATTTATCTCACCAACGGTAGCTCTACTTCTTGTCAATACTCCTTTTGGCTTGTCTCCAATGATCTGTTTTTCTAAATGATTTTTCTTCACATATCTAGTTGTCTTAGGGGACACCACCAAAGCTTCTTCTTCTTTTTCTTCTTCATTATGCTTCTCTTTCTCATCCTTCTCCTATTCTTCCACAACTTATTCAATCCTTATGCAATCAGGTTCATCAAGTACATATCCATCAACATCAATATAATTCTTTATTCTTCATTAACCTTAACATTTGTGCTTTCTACAATCTTTCTCAATATTTTATTTTAAAAAAATTAAGCTTTACTTCTAGTAGAAGATCCAAGAAAAATACCTTCATCACTTCTTCAATTAAAATTCCCTAAATTTTCTTCATCCCGTTTGATATAACATTTGCTTCCAAATACCTTGAAATACTTAACAGTAGGAATTCTTCCACACCATAGCTCATAGGGGGTCTTTGTACTATTTTTTGTTGCTTGAACTTGATTGAATACATAAGAAGCAGTGTGAATAGCTTCTCTCCAGTAAAATTCTGGTAGACCAACCTCAGTAATCATTGATCTAGTTGCTTCTTGAATCGTTATATTCTTTCTTTCAACAACTCCATTCTACTGAGGAGTTCTCAGAGCAAATAACTGTCTTTTTATTCCATGAACTTCACAATGCATATTAAAATCATGGGAGGTGAATTCACCACCTTTGTCAGACCTTAAGAATTTTATTCTCAAATTTACTTCATTCTCAACCATAGCTTTGAATGTCTTGAATCTATCTAATGCATCAAATTTCTCTCTAAGAAATGTAACCCATGTATACCTAAAGTAATAATCAATCAAAAGAATAAAGCACCTTTCACCTTGTAGACTTCCCACTCTTGTAGGACCATAGAGATCTGTATGAATTAAATCTAGTAGTCCAATAGTAGATTGTTCCTTTGATCTGAAATGATTTCTTGCTTGCTTTCCAAACTGACAATTCTTGCAAATAGCATTAACAAGCTTTGTAATCCTTGGTAAATATCTCATGGCTTGTACTACACTAATCCTTTCCATATTATCAAAATTCATGACACATTCTCTGATGCCATATCCAACTATCATTAATCTAAGTCATAAAGCATCGTCTATCAGCAACCTTAAGCTAATATATATTTCCTTCATATTTATTTCCTGCAACAATTTCTATTCTGAAGTCTTTCCTAATTTCACATATTTCATCCTTGAATACAAGATTATATCCTTTACTACACATCTTTCCAAAACTCAAAATATTATGCCTTAAATCCTTAACATAATAGATATCATCAGTATTATTCTTTCCATAAAAACACACTAAACATATCCCACAAATCTTAGCACCAATATCATATCCAAACATAACTAAGCCTCGTCATATTTTTAAAGTTTAAAAAAATTACTCTTATCACCAATCATGTGATG
Organism: Sequoiadendron giganteum; assembly: GCA_007115665.2. Classification (NCBI taxonomy): domain Eukaryota; kingdom Viridiplantae; phylum Streptophyta; class Pinopsida; order Cupressales; family Cupressaceae; genus Sequoiadendron; species Sequoiadendron giganteum. The sequence continues at coordinate 724,968,617 of CM021100.1, forward strand.
TTAATAGCCACTATCAAAAACCCAATAGTTCTTTTCTTGTTTAGCATGTAAGCTAGATTTTGCAGTACCTCTATCTTTCTCTTTCTCCAAAGGGAATTCCTTCACCTATTTTTTAGAGTTAGTAGAAGTAGGTTCATATTTTATATCCAAGAACAAGAATTCATTTTCATCTAGATCTCCATAATTAGACTCTTCATCAAAAATACTAGCATCCTCATTCACATAATATGCTTTGTTGATCTTCTTATCTTTTTTTTCTTTGTTAAATCTTTATGTATTCCTCTTATCTCTTTTTGGACATCTCAAAGCATAATGACCTATTCCTCCACAACTAAAGCATTTAATGGGTACCTTACCTTCATACTTATCGGAACCTTTCCTCATCCTTCTTACAAAGTTAGCTTCTACTTCATCAATATTTTCTTCATTTAGATATTAATCTTTTGTAGCCTTAAAAGTAGTTTCTGATTTGGATCCATTTCTCAAATTCAACATTCTCATCTCATAAGATGTCAGAGTTCCCAATAACCGATCTTTAGTGTAAGCCTTTTAGTCTATATGTTCTTCAATAGCACATACCTTTTTGCTATATGCATTAAGGAGAGTTCTAATAATCTTCTTTACAATCCTAGATTCATCTATTGTAGCACCAAGTACTCACATTCAACCTACTATCTCATCCAATCTCTATACATAAGATTTAACTTTCTCATCTTCAGACATATGCAGGAGCTCTCAAACTATGTCTCCAAATTTTGCAACTTTACCTCTTTGACCCTTTCATCTCCTCCGTTCACCTTTTCTAGGGCATCCTAGACTTCTTTATCAGTCTTCATATTTTGAACTTTAATCAACTTGGAATGTGCAAGAATATTCTTCAAAATGAGCTTCACCTGATTGTTCGCTTCATGTGCCTCGATTTCATCAACTTTACTCAGACCATTAGCAAGAGGAGTGTAAGAAGTCTTGTAAGCTTTCTCCACATCATATCCATAATACTTTAGATTTTCTTCCATCGATATTTTCTAGATAGCATAATTAGTTCCATTGACCTTCAGATACTCAAAAGTGATTTTTCCTTCCACCTCAGACCTTCCTTAAGTGATTAAGCTCTTCTCCAAGGAACCAAGCTCTGATACCAATTTTTGAAGAAGACAATTGAGAGGGGGGTGAATTAGTTGTAGTAAATTTAACCTTTAAAACATTCACCAAAACCTAGATCAATCACAAGTCCTTTACTATGCTAAATTATTAAACATTAAGTACAAGGGCAGAAACTAAAAAGCATCACATAAACATAGTAGCACCAGATTTACGTGGAAACCCAATGAGGGAAAAACCACAGTGAGAATTAGATCACAATATAAGCAATATCAAAACTGATTACAAAGGTTCACTTCCAGAAAATGCTCACTACCAAAATAGGAATAAGTGTCCAGATTAGGACTCACTGTCCAACAAGGGTTACCCACCTAGAGGGCTCACTGCCATAGAGATACAAAGAAAATAGAAGAGATATATTATATAGATAAATATTATCTCAATGCAACAAAACTTTCCACCACAATTTTCTCAAACACTTGCAAACATGCATGAATGATAGAGTACACCTTCAACTCACTACATCCAAAAAATCAACATTTAGAATTCGCACTGATCTACCACACTTACATCACATACACATTATTTCACATCTATTTCACATCTATCTGCTCTATTTATTTTCACTTATCTCTTTGTACATCTTTCACCAATAACTCATCTTGTATTTATACCATCTTCAACTTTGAAACATATCCAAAGTCCGCCATCCATTATTAAATACAAATTAGGTCGGCACAAAACATCCTAGGGTGGAATTAGAATGAGGGTGACCCAAATGCACACTTGATGAGGACCCAAATAAGTCCCAACACACTTCATGAACTTTAAAAGTAGTGTTCAAGACAAGGTTGGCCAAACCATTGTAAAACACATAGAACAATTAAGCACACGCAACCCTTAGAACAATCCAATCTTTCTAGAAACCAAAATTATCTTCAGCATTATCATAAAAACTTAACTCTAGAACTGCAATTCATAAGACTCAACCAAAAATAAATCTGGACCAACAACATTTCTCTCGAACCTTAGCCAAATACACAAAAAATTGTAGTTCGCAACTGGTGAACATAACTCTCATTGTACAATGAATTAGAAGCCAAAAATTTAGATATAGTAGCTTCCAACAACCATGATCAATATATCTGAACCACATAAACATAGGATCAAAACCCAGAGAAACTATTGAACACCTACAACCTTTCTTCATTACAATTTTCTCAATATCCTTGACATATACAACCAATTACCTGCATCCATGATATCAATGACAACAACAACCAGTTGACATCAATGACAACAACAACCAGTTGACATTAATGAAAACACCTTCATTCTTGCAATAGGCATGGGGAGTTGTGGAGGTTTGGTGCAGCCAATGAAGGAAAGATGGGTGTGCAAGGAAAGAAAGGTAACAAGCTACTCTCAAATTCAGATTTAATGTGCAGTTGTGCAGTGAGAAAATAAGCACCTAAGGGAAAGAGGATAGGAAACACTCCAAGAGGTGGGTCGAGGTTGATGAAGGAATAACATGACACATTTAATTGATAATTTTAATGTGCAGATTATGATAAATTGTGCCATATAAAGTGGCATCTTTAAAAAAATTCAAATGTAGATATATAAGTGGAAGGAGGGCATGCAATTGAGATAAAAGCTCAATTTAAAGGTGAACAATTAAAAAAATGCAAAGGTAATAGATTGGAAAAGGATGCATAAGGTAATAGGGGTTGTAAACCAATGAAGAAGAGTTGCAAGGAAGAGCCAGCATGAGGAAAGCATAGAGGAAGCTACCTTACACATGGAAATAAATAAATTTTTAGTTTATTAATTTGATGAGTGCGATCATGAATAGATATATGGAGGTGAATGTAGTCTGTGGGTAGATCATTCAAATAGATTAATTTCCATATAATATATTAAATTGAAATTCAATATCATAATTGCATTTTGATATTAATTGAGAGTAATTTGGATGTAATTTCACTTTAAGTCAAAGTATTTTCCAAAAAAAAAAAAGGTGTTTTGTTATGGAGTTTGATGAAAAGTTTGAATTTTAACAAAATGAGGATTTTGTTGTTTTTTGCAATCCAGAAGTGTTGAAATTTTAATTTTAATTGATTTTCTTGACAAAATAAATTTTCAAGGGAAATTTGAGTTTGGTTAGAAACTAGAGTGAGGTTTCCCCTCTACATCAAAATTTCTCTTAGTGAAGGTTTTGGTGAATGTATTTTCAACTTGCTCCACTATAAGACACTATTAAAAAATGAATGAATCACTCTTGTTTAAGCTCCTTGATATAGTGCATATGGATCTCAATTTTGTTGGTTTTTTTATGGTGAAATAGGTTCATTAAGATCTAAATGGAATTTTAGATGTCATAGATGAAGACCAATGACCAATGAAATGAGATGCCACACTAAGTAAGAATATTTTGAAGTTAAGGAGCCTTAGTGGTTCCATTAATGAACCTCAATACTTAGCCTTAGTTGAAGAAATGTTAATAGTATGTTACTTCTTACTCTACCAATAAATGGGGTCATAACCAAAGTGAAGATTGTTGCTACATGTGAACTTATAATCATTAAGATCACTAGCCTAATCAAAATATGTATATCTAGTTTAGTTTGGATATGTACCTACTACATAGTAAATTCCATATCTATGGGTGCCCTATATAGTGTAAGATGTATTTGGTAGCTTTCTAATTAAACTCATGTAATTCTTGTGTAAATTTTGAAACCATGATAGTTGCATATGAGATTTTTGGGAAAGTTTGACTCAAATATATAAGGCTCCCAACAAGCTAACAATGTATTATGGTATCAACAAGTGGAGTGGAAGATTAGCCTCAAGCATGAATACTAACAAAAATGGAATATTAATATCCTTACAAATAGCATGTGCAATTCATCTAGAAGATCAAGAACATACTTGGGTTGAGCAAGGGTACTCTCAAAAAAAATTAAGTGATCTCTATCTAAAGAAAGTGTTGTAATAAACCCAAGTTTTTCATAGTAAAAATATTATGTAAAGTATATTTTTCTCTACAAATGATGGATGATGAGCTCCTTGTAATGATCTAGTCATCAGCATGAAGAACCCAAAATAATTTATACTCATATTGTCTCAAAATATAGGAATTTAGATCCAAGTGGCATATATTGAGAATCTGATTGAGAAAATAAAGGATTTCATCTTGGCATACTAACCCTGAGGAGCCTTTTGAGTCCATAGATAGACTTACTCAAACTAGAAACCAATGAATAATAATGTGTAACGCTATGGCTACTCCATGCAAATATCCTCATAAAAATGTACTTTTCAAAACCATATTATTTACAACCTAACCATGAGCTACAACTATAGAAATAGTTAAGTAAATGGAGTTTAATTCAGAAAAGGGAGCAAAGTTCTCAATCTACCTAACATTAGGAACCTATAAGAAACCTTTGGCCACAAGCTAAGCTTTAAAATTATCAATGGTTCTATTTGTTTCATATCTTGTTCAATATATCCATCCACACCAAACCATTTTTTATATGAAGAGGGACTTCATCTCTAGAGTTTTTCCTCATTAAGGAACTATATTCTTTGTCCATTTATAAATCTCATTCAACAATACTTGATTATTTGTGAAAAGACTATAGATAACAATTAGAGGCAATGCATGCATGTGTAATATATCTATGTTATGACCAAGTCCTAAAAATATCTAAAGGATCCCCAACAAATGTGCATGCTAGCTATAGATTCTATCTAACCCATCAAGGTAATAAAGAATATGATGATGGAGGAAAATATTCCTCGGCCTTTGAATGTGAACCCTATGGAGGTGGAGGTGAACCCTCATGGTCAAACCTATGATTCTAAGGAAGATAAGAATCATGTAAGTCACTATCACTTGATTCCATCATGGAGGAAGGAGGAGTGTGATAGAACAAGCTAGAGATCTTTAAGATCAAAGTGAGCACTCTTTTCAATGAAAAAATCCATATCTAAAGATATTGGAGCTAATACTTGTTGACACCATTAGGATATGATTTTGAAACATTTTTTGTATTAAAATTTGTTAATTTATTTAATAAATTGATATTTTGGATCATAATATATTATCCTTCATCAAGACTAATAAAATAATGATTATATAAAAATAATTTTAAAAACTAATAACCAAAAAATGTTAACAAAATGAAAAACAAAGAACTTAACTAAATCATTTATATATAATTATCATTTGAATAGATATTATATAAAATATAAGATTAACATGATAATTCAAAAGTAATAAAGAGTAATAAAAAAATAATAAAATAAAAATAATAATATAAAAATCATATAAAAATAAAATATGCATAAAAGTATAATAGAGAAATTAAATATATCACCATGTAAGATGAAGATAAAAGTCATAAATATAAAAATAAATAAATAATAACGTGAAAAAAGAATAATCATATAAAGAGTAAAGAAAAAAAAAGATAAAATCAAAAAATAAAATAAAAATTAAAAGCCAACAACAAACACATGAACAATCCCACATAAGCAACAAAAGCATAATAAATAAAAAATAAAAAATAAATACATACATTACATATATAAGTGTATATATGTGTGTATCAAATGAAAAATATAAATAATAAAGGAAGAGAAGAAAATAAATTAAGGGAAAAAAACAAGACCATATTCCAACAACAAATGGAAAAGGGGAAACTATGGTGAGGAATGAAAATAGATTAAAAAAAAGGGGAATAAATAACCAACACATAATAGGAATATGGATAACCAAATGAGGGGGGAGTAAGGAAAAATAAGTGGAAGGGAGGAGAAAGAAAATAGGGTGATAAGTGATAAATAATTAAGAGGGACTGGAGGTTTGATTTTTGGGATGGAAAAGTAAAGGTTTCCAAGAGATACTCAAGTTTCAATTATCAATATGATTGAGATTGGAAGGATGGTTTTCAATTTTGATGGCTTCTAAGAGTGTTATTTTTAAAATTTTAGCTTCCTTTGTTAAGATCTAAGAATCTTGTAGGAAAATGTGGTGTTTAGAGTAGGAGAGTACTCAACAACAGTTGACTTAGTGATAGTAATTTTTAATGTTGGTATCATGTTCTTTGATTCTAATTTTGAGGTAGCAACTCAATAAAAATGTAAGGTTGACTTTGAGGTTCCAAATCCTTGAATTTATTTGAAGGAATATGTACCCATTATTGCAAGTATGAAGGTGTTGTCATTGATGTCAACAAGTTGGTATTGTCATTGATGTCAACTATGTGTTAATGAAGGTGTCGAGGATATTGAGAAAATTGTGTAAAAGAGGGAAACAATTTGTGTGCATGTATAGTTGAGATATTGAAGAAGTGTTGTGAGTACATGGAGCTATACTTATATTATAGTGTCTAGAGATGTGTTGTAGTGAAGTAATGTGCTAAGATGGTGTCTCTGGTACTTGGTTTCCAAGTGCTTTTGAGAAAATTTAATAAGCAGAGAAAAAAGTGTTGCGCAAGTGTTCAGAATGTGCTTCGAGATGTGCTCTATGTTTATTTTGTGTTGATGTTATACCTATGCAAATCTGATATATTTTTTAGGGTTGTCAATAGTTTCTATATTCAAAATTTGGGTTTCTAGATTGCTGTACAAAGTGAGATGTGTTCACCATTGTGTGAACTAGGTTTTCAGTGGTGTTTTTTGTTGTCTAGGAGAAATGTATTTTCTTTGAATTCCTCCACGGTTTGGTTTTAGGTTGTGTGGATTTGGGAAGTTTCCTATAATATTTCTATCTTTTAGAATTCAAGGTTTCTCTTGATTTACTATAGTATACTGTGTCTTTCATGCATCATTGTGTGTATGAGGTTAACTGGATGTTCTGGTTTGAAGTATTTCTATGATGCGAGTTTGTATGAAGTCTTTGTTGGATCTCAAGTGGTTTGTGGATTGATCTAGATCATGTAAAAGATATTTGTGTGGTTTGTGTGTCATCTTGATCAAATGGGAAGCATGTACTTAATAGTTGTATGGTGTTTAGCATGGGTAATGACCGACCTAGTGTTAACACTACATGTGAAGACTTTCAAATTTTGTGAAAGCATGTTGAGGTGTGTTATGAAAAATTTGGGTCCTATCTAAGGATTTATATGGTTCGCCTTCATTCCTATCCATCGTGGGAATGTTTGGGTGCTGACCTAATTTGAAAATTTAAATGTAAAGGTTGTGTTGCTGACCTTGGAGAAGGTTTTCAAGGTTAAGGTTGATATAAATAAGAGTGGTTTTGTTGGAATATCTTAAGATAGATGTGAGTAATGAATGTGATGTGAATTGGAAACATATAGATGTGAATTTAAGCAAAGTAGTGCAAGCTTCAAAATTTTGGACTTTTGAAGGCACTGAGCTAAATGTGCCTATAATATTTCACACAAGGCTACGAAAGTGTTGGAGTAATTGTGGTGGATTTCTTATTGCATTGAGATAGTGTTCTTTGTGTAACATTTCTCTTCTATATTATTTGTATATTCTAAGTAGTGAGCTTTGGTTGTGAGACCTATTGGACAATGTGTCCTATTCTAGCAATGAGCCCTTGTACCAGTTTGTAATTACTTATATTATGAGATAATCCTCACCGTGTTTTTTCCCTCATTGGTTTTTCCATGTAAATCTAGTGTTTTCTTATGTATGGAGTTGTTATTTTAGTTTTTATTATCTACATTTCATGTTTAATCACTTTAATAGAATAAGGGTTTAATTATTTTTTATGGATCTGATTACTATTGAGGGTTTTGATGTTTTAATTTGATACAATTGATTCACCCCCCCTCAACTATCTTATTCATTCAACAATTGGTATCAGAGCAAGGTTCCTTGGAGAAGAGATTATCCACTTGAGGTAGATCCAGGATGGCGAATAAGTTGGATTTCCCTAAGTTTGATGGCACATACTATGCATTCTAGAAGACAAAGATGGAAGGATACTTGGCATCCTATGGGTATAAGATTGAAAAGGCAATAAATAATCAATATGTTGCACCTACAAATGGTCCAAGCACAAGTGATGAGATCAAGGCACATGAGGTAAATGCTAAGGCAAGTTTTATTCTTGTGAATAGTCTTTCAAATTATAAATTGGTAAAATTTATGAATCTTAAGACTGCTAAAGAAGTTTGGAATAAGCTTGAGAGCATTTATGAAGGAGATGATAAGGTTAAACAAGAGAATTTGCATAATTTGAAGGCACAATTTGAGACCCTATGAATTTTTGAAGATGAAAAAATTACAACCTACATGCAGAGAGTTGATGAGCCGGTAAGTGAAATGAGAGGTCTTTGTGCACAAGTCAAAGAACCTAGGGTGGTAAAGAAATCTCTTAGATCTCTTCTTGATTCTTACATTGAAAATTTATCTGCTATTGAGGAAGTTGAAAATTTTAATACTTATTCTAGAGATCAGTTGCTTGGTACACTAACTTCATTTGAAATGAGAAAACTTGGTTTGAAAAATGGTACAAAAGTAGAGACTTCTTTCAAGGCTAAAAAATTAGAAAAGGTTGAAGATTTAGATGGGAAAGATCTTAATGATGCGGAAGCTAGCTTTGTAAGAAGGATGAAAAAGGGCACTGGTAAGTACAAAGTTAAACTACCTTTTAATTTTTTTAGTTGTGGAAATATAGGTCATTATGCTTCAAGATGTCCAAACAGAGCTATGAACAATAAAAGTAAGGAAAACAAAGGAAAGAGGATTAAAAGAAGCCACTATGTTAGAGAATATGTTGGTATTTTTTATGGTGAATTTGATTATGGAGATTTTGATGAAAATGAATTCTTGTTCTTAGCCTTAAAAGATAAATATATTTTTGCTAACTTTGAAAGTTGTTTGAAGGAATGTGTTCTAGTGAAGGAGGATAAGGTTGAAAGTACAATGGTTTTTTTTTTTCATATATTAAACAAGATAAGAACTATTGGGTTGTTGATAGTGGCTGCTCTAATCACATGACCAGAGATAAAATTAAGTTTGTTAAACTTGAAAAGTATGATGGAGGATTAGTTAAATTTGGAGATGATTCAGGAGCTAGATTTTTTGAATAGGTTCAATTAGTTTTGATGGCAAGCATAATACTAGATATGTTTACTATGTTAAAGGCTTAAGGCATAATATTTTGAGTATTGGAAAAATGTGTAGCAAAGGATACAATCTTGTGTTTAAGGATGAAATATGTGAGATCAAAAAAGGGTCCAGAACTGTGATTGTTGTAGGTAAGAGGATAGATGGAAACATCTATCTGCTCAAGGGTGTTGATGGTCATTTTTTTATGTCTCAGATTAATGATAGTTGGTTATGGAATTGGAGGATGTGTCACATTCACTTTGAAAATTTAGTTAGAATTAGTTTAGTTCATGCGGTAAGAGACCTATCAAGAATCACAAAGCCTATCAATGTCCTTTGAAAAAATTGTCAATTGGGAAACCAAATAAGGAGTAGTTTCAAGGGAAATGAACAATCTTCTATCGGACTACTAGAATTAATACATACATATCTTTGTGGTTCTACAAGGGTGAGAATTATTCAAGGTGATAGGTATTTCATGCTTTTGATTGATGAAATTACTCTAGAATGACATGGGTTACTTTTCTTAGAGAAAATATTGATGCTCTAGATAGATTCAAAGAATTCAAAGCTATGGTTAAGAATGAAATGGATTTAAAAATAAAATGTTTGAGGTCTAAAAGAGGTGGATAATTCACCTCCAGTGAGTTTAACATGTTTTGTGAAGTTCATGGAATAAAGAGGCACTTATTTGCCCCTAGCACTCCTCCACAGAATGGAGTGGTTGAAAGGAAAAATCAGATTGTTCAAGAAGCTGCTAGGACTATGATGAATGAAGCTAACCTACTAGAAGTCTACTAGAGAGAATCAATTCATACTATTATTTACATACTTAATAGAGTTCAATCCAAATCTAACAACATAAAGACTCCCTATGAGTTGTGGTATGGAAGGATTCCTACTATGAAGTACTTTGTAGTATTTGGAAGAAAATGTTATATCAAAAGAGATGAATAAAACTTAGGAAAGTTTGATGCAAGATCTAATGAAGGTATCTTCCTTGGGTATTCTACTAAAATAAAAGCTTATAGATGTTACAACAAAAGGCTAAGAAAGTTTGTCGAAAGTGAAATGTTAAGGTTGATTTATATTTTTAGAATTCAGTTGCTATAAATGGATATGTGTCAGATGAACCTACTTGCAAAGAAGGAGAAGAAGAAAAAGCTAAGAAAAATGAATTAAAGAATGAAGAGGAAGAAGCTTTGGAAAAGACCCCTAAGTATGTGCAAAAGAATCATTCTGAAGAACAGATCATTGGAGACAAAAGGAAAGGAGTATTAACAAGAAGTAGATATGTTGAAGCTGAGGTAAATCTATGTTTACTCTCTAAATTTGAACCTAAAATAGTGAGTGAGGCATGCAAATATGAACATTGGATGAATGCTATGGAAGAAGAACTTATGCACATAGAAAAAAACTAGACTTGGGAAATGGTTCATAGACCAGCAAACAAGAAAATAATTAGACCTAAGTGGGTATTTAGAAACAAATTGAATGAGAATTGAGAAGTAGTAAGAAAAAAGGAAAGAATTGTGTGTAAGGGTTACTCAAAAGTGGAAGGAATGGACTTTGAGGAAAAAAATTCTCTAGTGGCTAGGATGGAATCTATCAAGATTTTTTTGGAATTTTTAGCATACAAGGACTATAAATTTTATCAAATGGATGTGAAATCAACTTTATTAAATGTTGAATTGGAAGAAAAAGCTTACATGGAACAACTAAAAGGATTTAAGTTGTCAAATCAATTAGATATGGTTTGCAAATTGAAGAAGGCATTGTATGGGTTGAAACAAGCTCTCAGAGATTGGTATGCAAGATTGGACAAGTACTTGATACAAGGATTCAGTAAACGTACCACAGATAGTAATCATTACTTCAAAATTAAGGAAGACAAAATCTTGATAGAGGTTGTGTATGTAGATGATATTATCTTCGGAGGAAATGAAGCTATGTGTATGAAATTTGTAGAAGAGATGCAAAAAGAGTTTGAGATGTCAATGTTTGGGGAGATGAATTTCTTCCTTGGGCTACAAATCAATCAAATAGATAAAGGTATATTCATTTCATAGTCAAATTATGTCAAAGAGATGTTGAAGAAGTTTGGAATGGATGACTCCAAACTGGTATGTATGCCTATGGTGACTGGTTGCAAATTGAGAAAGGATGATGAATCACCTGTTGGTGTTTTTTCCAACTAAACCTTGAAATTCTCTAAGAGGTAGCCAACCCCTATGTTTAAGAATCATCAAAATTAGTGGCCAACTAATGGGTAAATATTTTTAGGCTCTTACCCCTACACTTTAGGCTTTGTGGGACCAAGGAGGGTGCTCCTCATGTTCATTTGATATTTTCATTCCTCAAGAACACTTTAACATAGATCTGTTCCTATTGAATCAAAATAGGTATTATTTACTGAAGGCCTGGCATACCTTTAAGAAGATAACCACCTAGTGTTAGGAAATAAATGATTCTTTACAACACATACATCAAAAGTAAGTTGATTGAAAGTGTATTTATGAAATATTGTTCTCAAACCAAATACTAGACAAATAGGAAATACATTCAACACTTTAAGATCAGTGTCATATCTCAGGGCATGGAGTCAAAAGAAAGTAAACTGAACTAAAAGGAAAATTTAATTCTGAATATCCATAATCTTTGCAATTGCCTTACAATTATAGATTAACACCCAAATTCCTATGACTACTTATGAAATCCAAATGACACAAGAATGAATCAATGATTTAACTAAAGAATTTAAATCATCCATTAGATCAGAGCAACAATTAAATCATATGTCAGAGCGAATGACTAAGATAATTAATGAACAGATTCTTGATCCCAATTCATTAATAATTCATGCACAATATCAAAATGGAGAGACAATAGGCTTGAGAAATTAGCATTTATATTTAGGTATGCTCAGAAGCCAACTAATTGACAAAATTTACTCAGCTAACCCAAAGCCTAAGCTACAGACTCATGATATATTTTTGTGTTCTCACTATACATTTCTAGATCTGGAATTTGACAAAAGACTCCCCTGCAAAATGGCCTTGAATTCCTTTTATATTAAGCAGAAAACAAGCCTCAGGCTGTTGGAAAATTACATTTCATTTTCCTTGAAAATTAAAATAAATTTCACTTGAATTTGCAATCCCAAGCAGTTATATTTGCATTTTCATTTGCAATAGAAAATTTTCCAGCAACTTTAAAAAACTTCAATTACCACTATCATTTTCCAGCCGAGAAAATTTATATCCACCTTGGGAAAACCCCTTTTAAATTCCCTTTACCTGGCTATAAAGTATTTATTTGTGTAATCAAATTACTTTCCCAGCAATAAAATGCTTCACTTTTTAACCCATGAGATTTCACTTTACCTTTAAAGCACAAGATTTTAAATACTTCTTTAATATTCTCGCCCAACAAAGAATACTTAATTTCACATTTTAATCCAAGCCCTCTTTTCACTTTTAGCACCTTAAATATTTCACCGTGTGATTAAAACTCACCTTTCATTTTTCACTTTAAGAAACCTCCCACACAATACATTCTTTTTTACTTTCAAATATGAGCGAAGGTGGTTTTAATTAAATCCTTCATTGGGCATAACTTTACACTTAAATGATTTTCCCCCTTTTTATTTCATGGGTCCTGCCACATTCTACCTCCCAACCCATCGCCCATCGCTTGATGGAGTAAAAATATAGGAGATAAAATAGCGATGGGCGATGGCCATCACTTATCGCTTGGCGAGAATGAAAAAGGAAATCCAAACCTGCGATGGGCAATGTCGTCATAAAAATGCCCTAATTTTCTCTACAAATTTTCACTCAGTTGCATTTTGACAACGACGCTCCATCTACAACACGACCCTCCAATATTGTCGAGCCCTCCATTAATTGCATTTACAAAATGTCAGCATGTATTCTTTTTTGCAAAGGTGAATAAATGTGAAAACCCATTATTGCTTAGCATCTGAGAAATAAGAAAGAAAATCTCCAGTAGTGGCCATATGCAATGACTTCCTTTACTGCGCATAAACTGCAAACATAACTCTTATTCTTTGTGCGCTTGTGGGTGATTAACTCTATTCCAGTGTGTGCACTCATCCCCACATGCATTTTCTTAAGAGTTTCAAAAGCATTTTCAACAAATATATTTTGCACGAGATGCAGGGATTATGGTGTTCCATAGAGACCACATTCATTAGGTATCACATCAAGCTAGCTCCATGCTTGAATGGCATCCCTCCTCAGTCGCTATTTGCATCTGTTTCATAGTTTCTAAGGCGTTTTCAACATTTCATTTTGTATATGCTGCTCCAATTCCATTTTCTTGAAAGTCTTTAAAGTCTCTTCAACAATTTCTTCTCGTGCGTAGGATACCATCATGGCATGCCTCTCAGACAACCAGAGCTACCTCCTCTTTAATTTTTGACATCCATTTACAAATCCATCATATGATTTTTTAATATACTCCAGATGCGTTTCCATTTTATCATTTTGTCAAAATAATCAGCAATATACTCTTTTTCCCTTTGGAGGATCAATCAAATGCCCAATTGTACTCATCAATAATCTTGAAATATGCAGCCACATATCAGTAAATCTGAACAATATTGGCTTGCAAAATTATTTTATTTCTTAGTGTTATGTAACTATTTGACAACTTAGCAAAGATTAAATAGTATTGTGACTTTAACTGGGATGAGTAAAGTGCAACACCTCCATTCAAATCACTGGAATAACTTCATTCAGCCAGACACTGGGAAATTTTCATTCATGAGATGACATTTATCTTAGGCATTGATCACAAGTCTTGCCATATGTCCATGCTTCCACATAGTCATCATAATTTAGCTAGAAGCTAGATTCAATAAAAAAAATTTGCTTTTTTATATCATGTAACTACAAGATTTGAATGGTGTAATGAATTTATCCCATGGGAACTCAAGTAAAACACCACCTTCAATTTGTTGAATGGAGGAAGTTTTTGATGATGAAAAATGATAACCCATTACTGAAATAATGCTTTGGAATTCATGTCTTTCGCAACCAAAGTGTCCCTCAGCAAGAGCATGTTGGGTCCCCAAGTGGGCCTGGCTAAAAAAAAATCGTTTTGAAACAACTTTCATGCTCAATTATATTGAAACTTCCTTTTGAATGCTCCAAGCATGAAAATTTGAAATGGGTTGTCATTGAAATTTGTTTTCTGGCACATTTGAAGAATGAGAAAAACTAGCCAGGTGGGCTCTAGAATCGCCCTGGAAAACTAGGTAAACGAATTCGTGAAACCATGAAAAACTGCAGGTGTGCAGACATTGGTCCAGACAATGCAATGCAAAAAACAGCTTGGAAAAAGAAGTTATGAGGTGAAATTTATTAATCAAAAAAATTTCTCAGATGAACTTTCTGCAACAACAGCCTGTTTTGAACCAATTAAAACTCACCCAATTGCCAATTTGAAAAAATAGAAAATCAACTCTTGGGAGGCTACCACTGGACACAATAGATCATTTAGGTACAATAAGAACATGTGCAAAAGTGATTTCTTGAATTATCTCCCATCAAAGATATTCAGGGTCAGAGTTGACCACCTTGAAAGATTTCTTAAAATGCAACTGCAAAACTGAAGAAATTGCATTTGGTTTTGATTTGTTAAAAATAACAAATCAACTCATAAAACTTTGAAACTTGACATACGAGCTCATCTTGGTATGGAGAATGCAGAGAAACAATCATTTTCCCTTGATGATCAACCGACTGCAAAATGCAAGCTCAAACGGGAGGAAACTTTGTAAAACTAAAAAAATTGCAAACAACATAAAAGTGCCAAAATCCCCCAACTTCACTTTTCAAAACCCTATCAAAAATCATCATGGGAAGCTAAAAATTGACATGCACACTCACATAGGACACATGAGTGGGCCTAAAAATGGGTTTTTCTTGAAAATGAACAAGCTTCAAATTACGATCCTCCAAAGTAGGTCACTTAGGCAGATTCTTCAGGTGCATTTCTGAAAGTGCAGAGGCAAAATTTTCAAAATGGATACTTCAAATTTGAAAAATTTGAGAATTCCATCAGTGGCTCTGACTAGGGATGTATGCCCCCTGTGGGCATAGAAAGAATCTAGATCTTTGTGGAGTAGACCAAAAACTAAGTCCATCAGATGTTCTCAAACTACTCCTTTATTCATTCTTCTTTTTCAACTTCATCTAGTGACCCTAGGACACCAAATGAAAAAGGGGAGTCAATACTTACCTCTTTCAAACACAATTCTGATGAAAGAACTGATCTCCCTCAAATTTTTCTTGCCTCTGTCAAACTAGAACACCATAGGTAACTATACTTCTACAAACACAAGTATCAGGTTGCCATTGTGCAAGTGAAAACTTGCTCTTTGTTCATCTTTGTCATCAAGTGGTAACTGTTGATGCCAAAAGTTGGCAAGGTAACAACCCTCTATGAGAAACTCAGTTTTAGGGGGGACCTATTATACCAAACTAAGTAACCTCTGGATTTTTAAAGAAGTCGGCTTCTTCTATAACTAGGGTTTTGAATGGGAAAAGGAAGCACATATAAAATAAAGGATCTAACTAAGGTGATACACCGATATTTAGAAGTTAGGCACGATAAATCTATCTTGAGGATACGACTTAAGGGCTCGTTGGGTAGTCTGTTGTGTTCCAAAATGGAAAAATAAAAGATAGAGGCCTGAGTGATTCACCATATGACATAAAATAAAATTCATACACGTTTACTAGAAAGAAGAGTCAAAGACATGATCTAAACCAACAAACTTGTATTTATTTATAGAAGTCTATGAATGAAAAAATCCAATACAATAATGGCACAGTCTGTGAGTTCTTACAATAATCTAATAAAGTATTGAAAGGCCTAATTCTTTTGTCAAAATTTAAACAAAAGTTGGGACTCTTGGAACCCCTGCTTCTAAGGAAGAAGCAATATTTATAATGGAAACTTGGCTTGATGAGAAAGCAACAAGAAATATTCTCCGATCATGAGTAATGATGAGAATTCAATAATTTTTCTCTTGTTGTTACAATAGAAAAGACTCGGGCCATGAAGGAGGACATCCAAAGGTCGGATGCATCTCTTGCAAATGATGGTAGTGGTCCCAATAGACCAACGCTTGGACATATGCAATTCACTCATGGTGGCAGTTACAGAACATGGAAGCTGGTGATAGTTGTTGCCTATTTGGTTTTCCTTCATGATGAAACAATTGGAAGATATCATGGCAAGCAGTTGATACCCGGTGTTCATCATTTCCCTTGATCGATGAAGAACTTGCAGTATGAAGACACATGGAGGTCTATTCCATACTGCGTTGGATGGTGGGGTTCACCAAGAAATGTGCATGAATTGATGCTATGTGGTGTGCGGTTAGGACCCGAAAGGGAAGTGATGCAAAGAGGCTCAAAAGTTTGCGAACGGCTGACGTGTGGAAGCTCGACGCAAGCCTTTCAAAAGTGATGGAGGAAAAACCCACGAAGAGCATGTGGCTGACAAATCATGACATTGGGAGAAGTTTGTGCGAAAGGGAGCTCAACATTACCATTTCTCAAAAGAGGGAGCAACCGATACTTAGGTAAAATAAACTCACCCAAAGGGAGCTTGGGAATTTTTATGTTCACAGCTTCTGGCGACTCATCAGGGGTGTTTCGTCTGTGGAATGAGGAACCCAAAATTTTTTGGCCTATAGACCAAAGACCTATCCATCAAGTAGTGTGGTTAGAGATTTGAGAGGGCGGTCAATAGAGGTAGCCATTCATCTTCAGATGGGGGAAAAGAGTCATGCAGACTTTCTTGCGCTCCCTACAGCTCGATCACTTCTTTGTAAGGTAGTGCAATTGATATATTGGCCCATGACTCGATTTGAAAAAGGAGACGTGCGATTGGCTGAGTGATATTCTCAAAATCCTCTGCAGTAAGGGGTTGGCTGAAATTTTGCAAGGTAGACACATCTCGTTGCTTTCCCTTGACCTTTTATACAATATGCTCCACTATGGCCACTGACTCATCCTCAAGGAATGGAGAAGAGAAAGCCATTTGAGTTAGGTGGGAGAACCTGGCCCTCATGCTATTCATGGTTTGATCCAACATGGTGACACATTTGGTGGCACGAAGGACAGCTGCATGGTAGTGGATCACCCTGTTGGCTATTTTAGTAGTGGCCCTTCAGTCATCAATCCCTGCATTTTCCAAGACCTCGTCTAAGACCTGATATAACCTATTGAATAATCCCTCGGCCTGTGGAACTCTCTCCATGATGGACTGAGGAATTTTCTTGATCACCTCATGAACCCTTTTGCAAAGACTTGTTGCCTCCACCATAAAACGGAGTGTCGATTGTAGAGTTAGGCAGAATTCCTTCACTCTTTCCCAATATGAGATGTGTAACTGCTGGGCTATTTGTAGGAGGTCTGTTTGATCGACCGAGGGTAAGGCTAAGTCCTTCAATAGGGCGATCTCCTCATCCCTTTGTTCAATATCACTTGCACACTCTGCAATCCTTTGGTCTGTTGTGGTGATTTGCCCCTACAACTTTTGTAACTCTATGAGATAGCTAGCCTCAGCTCACTCTTTGTTTGTTGCTTCTTGCTCTATTGTAGATTTAAGCTTTGCAATTTCATTTTCCATTTGAGCATGGCAAATCTAGAAATCTGCATCCTTTTGTTGCATCTTCAGCTTTAATTGACGAGATTCCTCATCTTTTTGTTGTATGTCTAGCCCCAATTTTTCCAATTGGTCTTGATACTCCTAGTTCTTTTGTTGTAGCTCAGCAACCAAATTAGGACCAATCAACTGAAAATTCACAAGTTCTCCTCAAATATTTTCTTCTTCCACCTCCTTATTTTGTGATAAGCACTTATATTTAACCTCCATAGCCTTTTCCTTGGAGAGCAAGATGTTGACTCTATCCTTCAGGTTTTTTAGCTCTTCCTCCTTTTTCTTGAGCTAGTGACCAGACTTAAGAAAGCCAGTGGTCACTACCCATTATGTTTCCTCCATGAGCTCCACCTTATCCTACGACTAGGCTATGATCAAGTGGAGCCCTATGGTGTACATGTTGTAATCGCGTAGATGCATCTCTCCTTGTAGTTTGTTGATAGTCGGGAACATAGTTGCAAAGTGTAGTGACTGTTGAGCCTCATGGAAAATAGTGTGTATCTTTGGTTCCACTGGTCTCTTGGAATCTTTAGCTCTTCTCTTTTGGGTTTTGATTGCTCAAACTTGCTTGGTTTTATCGCCCTCTGATAAGAATTCAGTGGGTGATCTGATAATTCCACCTACGAAAGGTGCACTAGGAGGAAGGGAGAAAGGAAATGAGAGGACATCAGTCTTGGGTGACCTCTTCTTCAAAATCTTGATAGTCTGAGGTGAGAAAGGAGGAATACTCCAATAATCGAACTGTGAACTAGAAGGGTCCGAAGAGAGTGGAGTCATGATGGTCTCCATTTGTTGGGAAGAGTGGATCGGCTCCACTATTATTGTGGCAAGGGATGTATTAATGAAGGTAGCAGGGGCAAAGTGCATGGCGCTTTGGGAAGTGGAATGGGCCAAGGCAAATGATGTGAGGTTCCATGGAGGAGTAAGGTTGAATGGAGCCATATGAGTGAACTATGTGAAACCCCCCACGATTTTTGAAACAGAGGCCGAAATGCATTGGTCGACGATGAAACAAGAGGTGTCACGGTTACATCAGGGGTGCCCAAGGTTTGTGAAACTAGAGAAGAGGGATCGAAAGATACCTGGAGTGTAGATGACTATAGTTATTGATCAGTTGTTGGCTCTTCGCTTGCATCAGGGACCTGTGAACATTATCTAGAAAGTGCCTCAGTTCACTGCCACTTTGATGGTGGTGGGTTGTCAATTGCTATAGTTTCAAATTGTTTCGGCGAGGTTGTCAGGGTTCACCTCATTGTCTAGGTACGAGTCAGTGAAGACCTTGCACTCGATATATTAACCCGTATGTTGGAGGAAACCTTAATAGGTTGCTTCAATGTCTTCCCCCTTTGCTACACCGAGGTGTCTTGTAATTATGCTTCTAGTTGAGACCCTTCATCTGACTGCGACTCGACTTCCTCGAAATTGGAATTATTTCCATCACTCTCGTTGAAATCTGGATGCTCGTTGTTCCACAATTTTTTGAACTTGTCATCCATTTCTAGGCTATTATAGGGAGCCTCAATCTATTGGATTTCTTGGTGATATATCCACAAGTCATTGATCTTCTCCTCCTTCCAATTGTAATTGTTCAACAAATCATTGCTTAAGGTAGTTCCCATCTTTCTTGTTTTATCATACAACCCAGTTGGGAATTAGAACCTAAGCTAGGGCATCCAACCATCTTCGGCGGGAATTTAGGCTAAGTCAATAATACATTCATCTGCATCTGAAACTGGATTCAGATCCTCTTCCTAGTAAGGTCGGGGATAGTGCAGTACCTTGACATATTTTTTTGGCAGGTCATTTTCGGGGTTGTAGTTCCATTTTTCATAGATCCATACCAACCCAAGATGAGCCAACTTCACCTCCAATATGTCATGAGTCTTTCTCTTAGCCATGACCATAGTCTTGAGGCTTATCAGTGGATTGAAAAATCCCTTCTTCTTTGCCTTCCCATTGCAAAAGGTGACATCGATAATTGAAACCTGGCGGAAAACCTCTAGTGCTAGTACCCGATCTGTAAGACATGATGGAAGCTGGAAGTCAGAAGGGATTTTTGGTGAAACCACGCAATCGGACGAATGTGAAGTCCTTGCCCAGAAACTAGTCACACCTTGGAACAAAGTTCTACATGAACTTGGTTTGGTCCGAGCTGAACTGTAAGACAGTGTTGTCTCCTCTTAAGTCCTACAAAATTGGATATAAGAAATAATCCAAAAATGCATAATACTCAAATTTCATAGAGAGGACTGGAGTCCATATGAAAACCAGCTTCCTATTCTAATTTTCATCAAAGATGGAGAGCTCAAAATGCC
Source organism: Sequoiadendron giganteum (assembly GCA_007115665.2). Taxonomy (NCBI): domain Eukaryota; kingdom Viridiplantae; phylum Streptophyta; class Pinopsida; order Cupressales; family Cupressaceae; genus Sequoiadendron; species Sequoiadendron giganteum. The sequence continues at coordinate 724,988,830 of CM021100.1, forward strand.
TCTGGAAGAAATCAGGATTCTAGTGTAAGAACATATGTGCGAGGAAAGATGGGAACCTAAACCTTCGTTGAAGCTTGTATTCTGCTATTTGGCTGAGCATCTCTTGCTCCATAAATTCAATGAAATCATACCAGAAGAAAGAATGTTTCCTTCACAATTGAAATCCCAATCCTAGCTGAAACTCCTAGACCTCCTTGTCAGAATCCAATCCACAAACAAACACCATCATTGAGAATTCATCTTTCATATCATCACAGAATCTCTTAAGTGCGACTGGGATCTTCATTGTCTTATTATAAGTCTCTTTGCTATAGAAATTCATTGCAAGGCCCTTGCTTCTCCAATAGGACTCTCCTTTTGTTGGAGTGAACGACTCCATTTTTTGCACTTTGAAGCTTTGCTCTGGGATGCAGAGCATATTCCAGATAGCCTCTTTGCATATGTTCACAATTACCTCTCAACCTTCAATGGTGTTGGTCTCTGGGTTGAAGTGTTTGATGGCTTCATCAACTAGTTCAGGGCAGTGGTGCACTAAAGGGGCCATATATTGAGGAAGCCCACAGTACCAACATTTTTGCACCAAAGAATTTGGGTTGATATTCTTTTTCATCCTTTCCCAGACTGCCTCCCTTAGTGACCTGGGATTCTTTGCAAGAATGGGGTCATGAATGTTCTCCCACTCTTCTTCAATCCATTTCTCAGTTTTGTGAAGACTCTTCTTCTCTGCAACTCAGGTATTTACCCAGGTTGGCTTTCCTAGTATCCTAGGCAAGGCATAAGAGATTTCTTGGAAGATGTATTCCCCTGGAGCTGCACGCATAACATTAAATAAGCTTTGTGTTCCTCTTTCCTACAATTATGCATGAGAACCTTGAGTGGCCGCCATCTCTTGCCAATTCTTCACCCAGAAAGCACACTGAAGTGTTATAAATGGAACCTAAAACACAACGCGAGGCTCTGAATTTCAACACCAGGTAGCCTTTCACTTTAGGTTTAATTTACATCGGGGCAATGAATTCTCTATGATTATCTATCTTCAGCTCCTTTTTCTACAAATTGCACTATACTTTGTTCCTTTGATAGTCCTATTCTTCTTAATTTCTTTGCGTGTTGAAGAAGTTTGTATGCTCTGTTCTGCCTTTTGCATGCGACACTTGGCTTTTCTTTGATTTCTTACATTCAAGATAGGTAGATAGTGATTGTCTTTTGTATTTAATTCAGCATGTACTACGAGCTCCCTTACTCATGCGAGATAAGCTACTTGCCTCTTTTGAAAAGGCAAGGATTCATAATCATATTGGTAATAGCATCCTTTTGACATGATTTTCATTAGAAATTGAGCCACCGGTGCAATGCCTGTCATTTCCTCATCTACCTTAGCAATTAATATCTCTCAAAACATGATCAAGCTGAAAAACTCAATGAGTACTTTGAAAAGATTTGAGTTCATGCTTGAAGCTCAAAAATTCCCTATGTTGTGTCACCCAGCCTTTGTTCATATGAGCCATCACCTGGGACTGCCACCAATTTGTGTTAATTGATTACCACTCCTTAAGCTTGCATTCAACAATTTGTACCTACGGACGCAACAGGGCTAGAATATCAAGCTGGCCTTTTTGTGGGATTTTTGAGTAAGCACTCAATTACCATCATGCTTTGAATGCTAGCTACCTTAGATATTTCTATAAATAAGCTCTAATACAACAACGAAAACATTCTTAGTGAAATAGCCTTAGGTGATTGGATAGGTTTAAAATTTGCATAGCGCTAGTCTTGGGTGATATGAGAAGAGGCTAACATAATGAATACTCCAATTAGGTTAATGTGTAACAAGGCTCAAATGACCTTCCTGGGAGATATCTCGAGTAGGAGTCTGAAACGTATGATGAAGAATAAGAATTCACTGGCTATCATAGCCATCAAGTGGGTCCTAGGTAGGGACTGCATTAAATATGAGGAAAAATATCGAGTAAATACTGATATTAGCTCACACTTTGTTGCTTCATTGCTTGATGCTCAAGCTCCAAAAGCTGTGATCCTTTGTTTGGAAATTCATTTTTTCCCAAAGAAGTACCTCAGGGGTCTCGGGGAGGCGGTGAGCAACATGGTGTATGGCCTGGGACTTCCCGTTGTGAGTGACCTGAGGAAGCATGTTGAAGAAGATGCAGTAGTACCATGGGTACCATTCCTAAGTGGTTTTTGGCTTCAGTCACTCACAGATCATCATGATAAAGCCACCCATGTGTTTCATTTCCTGTTACGCTACTACAATGGGGTGTTGTTCTACGATGTAGACTGATATACCAATTTCAAGAACCTTGTGTTTCCTCCACCGCTCATCATGGATATTAATGTTGCTTCCACCATAGGTCCTGTTGTTGTTGATAACCTTCCCGCCGCTCCCAATAATGTCCCAGTTGATGAGAACAATACCCACAATGTAGAGATATGAAGTCTGACATGCTTTTTATTGTTGTATATATATACGCCTGAAAGAAGGCTTCCATATATGCATGTAATGAAGCTGTATGTATGGCTATACCTTTTGAATGTTTGGTCATAAAGTCATTTTTTCAATGTTTTATCATAGTATATATATAACAGATACACTTGCTTATGTTAAACTTCTTTGTCTTCATCCTTTGTTTTCACAACATGAGTTGAATCCTTTGTATTTGAATTTATTTTTTGCAACCTGAGTAGCAAATATTTTCTTTGTTCCTGTAATAATGGGTTTCATGAAATTTTCTCCACTCCCTATAACTATGAAAAATGTAATAAAATAACTGACTGATAAAACACAAAAATAAAACTAATTACATTTTTACAATTTACATCTACATAAAGCAACTACAGCCTAATTGAACAATTTCAAGTGAATTCCATTGACCGGAATTCCAAGTGGTTCTTGTTCCAAATTTTCTAATTGAAATGTATTATTATGTTTGCAATGAATTATTTTGAAAGGGCCTTCCCATAGCTTGTCAAATTTTCCATGTTGTCCAAGCTTTGCAGCTCTTTCATTGAACTTAAGTACTAGGTCTCTGCATTTTAGACCTTGGTCTGAGGCCTTCTTGTCAAACCATTTCCTAACCACCTACTGACCATTAGTCATGGCTATTAGGGATTTCTCCCTTTTTTCTTGCACCTCTAGTAATTCAACCAACCCAACTTCCATAGCCCCATTCTCTTCAATCTCTAAAGACTTAAGTAGTTGTAGCGCAGGTATCTCTATAGAGATAGGTAGCAATGCTTCTTTCCTGTATACTAGCTCATATGGTGAGGTATTCAATGCTTTTTTAGGAGTTATGTGATCCACCCATAACACTGTTCAGAGATGCCTGTTCCATTCCTTCTCATGATCGGCCCCGATCCTTTTGATGAGTCAGACTAAATTCTTATTAGTTGACTCGGTCAGGCCATTCCCTTGTGGGTAATAGTTTGATGAGGTTTTTAGGAATATTCCATGTGTATGTGTGAACTAACATACCTTAGAGCCTAGGAATGCTTTGGCATTTTCTGATATGATTGTCTTTGGCAGGCCGAATCTTGTCACTAGCCCCTCGAGAAAATCCACAATTTTTGTTTCAGTTACATTCTTTAGGGGTATGGCTTCAGTCCACCTTGTAAAGTAGTCTGTGGCTATTAGAATCCATTTATGTCTGGTATTGGATGTTGGGTTGATCATTCCTATGAATTCTAGCCTCCATTTCGTGAATGGTTCATTTGATACTATCAGATTGAGGGGCATAGTGGAATTTTTCCTCCTTCTTGCATACAACTAGTATTCCTTGTAGGCCTTTATCATTTTTTAGGAATCATTGAACAATGTGGGCTAGAAGTACCCAGCGTGCAAGATTTTGATGGCGATAGTTTTTGCAGAGAAGTGTCCACCTTCGAGGCTGCTGTGGAATGTGTCAAGTATTTTCCTTGCTTGCTCCATAGTGACGCATCATAATAGGATGCCGTTGAAATTTCTCTTGAAGAGAACCCCTTCGATGAGTGCATATCCACTATTTTGTAATTGGTAGAACCTTTTTTTCTATAAAGGAAGGCCTAACATATTTTTCCAATGTGCATAAATCTTGTCCTATTCGTTAGCCAACATCCTTCGGGTTCTGATTCATTCATCAAGATCGGTTGTGCTTGCTCTGCTTTCGTTTCTTCTTCCTCGTTGTGTGCCAAATATTCACACAGACCTCTCCCTTTGATAGTCTTTGTGGGCCTGACCTCGATGTCATATTCTAGGATCTTAGTGATCCAGTTGGCCCTTTTTTCGGTGATATCTCCATCCATGATATATTCACGCACGCTGGAGTGTGCAACATAGACGATCACCTTGTTACAAAATATCCGATGTCAAAATATTTTAAGTCCCTTTACAATTGTGAACGCTTGTCTTTCTATGAAGTTATAGTTCGCCTCATATTCTTTCAAGGTCCAGGAGTGAAATGTTATCAGGTGTTCTCCCTTTCCTTCATTGTCCTTCTGGGTTAGGACAATGGTGATGCTTGTCTCGCTACTAAAAACATACATCAGGAATTTTTTGGACAAGTATGGATTTACCAGTACAGGAGCTGAGGAAATAGCATCCTTTACCTTTTCGAAGGCTTCTTACTTCCTTCGTCCATTTGAATAATTGGTCCTTTTTTAGCATTAGAGTGATTGGCCGAATTATTCCTGCAAAATCAGAGATGAATTTGCTTACGAAATTTACCTTTCCCAAAAAGGACTGAACTCCCTTTTTTTTTACTGGAAGGGGGAGTTCTCTAATCACTTTTACCCTTTCAAGATCAATAGCAATCCCATCTCTAGACACTACATGCCCTAGTATCTTGCCTTGTGGTATGCCGAAAACACACTTTTTGGGGTTCAAGGATACCCTGAACTCTTGGCATTTCTTGAAAACCAATTCCAGATGATCGAAATGGTCATATTTTGACTTGGAAAACATAGTCAGGTCATCTAAATAGATGAGAATCATTTTATTGATGAGTTCTCATAAGGAAATATCCATTGCCCACTAGAAGGTAGCTCCCATATTTGATAGGCTAAAAGGAATTTTTGCATATGCAAATGTCCCCCATTTGGTGGTGAACGTGGTTTTGTATTAGTCTTCTTCTTTTACCCAGACCTGATTATAACCCAAGAAGCAATCTAATAGAGAGAAGATTTATGAACCTACCACATTCTGCTAAATGGATTCCATGGAAGGCAGCAGATAATGATATTTTAGTGATGCTCTATTCAGGTCATGAAAGTCAACATAGAGATGAATTTCTCCATTCTTTTTTCGGACTAGCACAAGGTTAGATACCCAGGTGTTGTGTTTGATAGGAAATACAATCCTTGACTGGATCAACTTCCCTAGCTCTTGAGCCATCAGGGCTTCAATCTTTGGATTGATAGGCCTCTACTTTTGTTGGATAGGTTTAGCACCTTCTGTGAGTTCAATGGTATGTTGGATGATACCGGGTTCATATCCCCTGAGTTCATCATAAGACCAGGCTACGAATCCTTCGTATGCTTTGCATAAGTGTATCAACCTATCTTTGCCATGTTGTGGGACTTCTTTTCTGACCTTTAGTTTTCTTTTGCCTCCAACCTCAAGGTCAATATAATATGCTTGGTTTGCCATGAATTTCCTCCTATCATTCCTCACATCATCACAATCGAAAATATTTTTAAGCGTGACCAATCCTTTTGGAAGCTTTTTTTATCTTAATTGAATGATATGCCCTTCGCATGCTTCTTCAATCTTCGGTTGGGGCTGATCGGTGAATTCACCCGACTGTTGAATGAACGAGGTGATGTTTTCATCACTTTCAAACACTTTCTAGCTCTGGTCATTATCTGGAATGGATGGTTGGATGATTACTCATATTGAGTGTGCATTCTCCATCAAGTTGGAAATATGATCAGATTGAGATCCTATCATTGCCATGCAATCCGCAACTGAATTATGCTCCCTTGGTACCGCATGGATGTTGAAAGCTTCAAACCCTTTGATGAGGTCCCAAACTCTATGTCTATAAGATCGCATGCAAACATTTTTCATAGCAGATATATTTCTAACTTGATTTTTAATAAGTTTGGAATCTCTGAACACTTTTATTTTCTTGATACCCATGTGCTCTACGAGGCTTAGTCCTTGCACAAGACCCTCGTATTCAACCTCATTGTTTGAGCAGGCAAACTAAAAGTGGAAGGATTTGAGAATCTTCTCATTTTTTGGAAATGTTAGGCATGTCATGGTACCAATGCCAACTTTGCATCTTGCACCGTAAAAGTGCAGCGTCCATAGTTTTGAGGTCTGCTCAGCTGCAAAGTCCTTTGCTATCTTTGACTATTCCTGATCTTCATCGTAGATGATGTAGGTGCCCAAACTAGTGGTGTGATAATTTCCAAAAGGGTTGGCTTCTGAGTAACCGCTCAAAAATACTTCTTCGGAACCAGCTTTGTCCTTGGTTGTTCTCTCTTCTTCTTGCAATTTGCTACTGGAAGGCTCTTCTTTGGTATAAGAGGTTTGAGCAACTTTGGTTTCTTCTTTTATAGGAGGATTATGGGTAGCATCATAGTTAATCATGGATTCATCGACCACATGCTCTAAATGTAGGGATTCTGATACAATCTTCATTTTGGCTATGTGCTTAATCTTGAGAATTAGGTGAGATCAATCCAAGGAAAGGTATCCACCTATCTTTTCCATGAACTCTCATGATAGATAGAGGTCGAACATGGGGGGAATTTCAATGATCATGGTATCTTGTGGTACTGTGATACTAGGATAGTAAAACAATGTTAGGGGGAGGTCTTTAATGAGACCTAATGTTTTGACCTTGTTCCCATCCTGCTGCATAACTCCTCTCTTTAGGGGTTCATAGCTAAGTCTTAAGGCTTCATCTATCTGCTTGGGCATGACTGTGGTACTAGCACCGAAGTCAATCATAGAGTTGTGCAACAGTTTCATTCCTATAATGAGAGTTAGGAAGAAGGGTTTAGACTTTGACTTCTCCCTCTTTTCCTCTGTTAGATTCTCCTTTATAGTGTTTGCAAGAACTTTGGCTTGAAGTGATGTGTCGATGATCTTTTTGGAAGCTCATTCCGTTGGTTGTGCAGATTCATCTTTCTGAAGGGATTCTTGTAGAAATGATTTTTTTTCTGGAATGGCTAACATATCCCAGAGGGACATTAGCGGAAGATTTCTTCAATTGTTCCACCACATTGATTGGTCATGGATTTAGATGCTTTTGTTCTTCTGCCTTGGTGATAATGATTTCTTTTCATACTTGAGGCTCTAGAGAAATTATAGAAGGGCCAGGGAGTTGGCTCAGAATATTCCTTGACTATGTAGTGACCAGCTCTCCATTTAATCTTCTCTTTCATCGGGTGTCGTAGTTAGACTGTACTTTTGAGGTAGCCGATGTGGATGCTTCATAAGTGAATATTGCTTCATCCCCTTCCATCTATGAGAGGAGGGCATGGTCATGAGCTATGTCACCTTCTTGCTCCAGGGGTGTTCCTTGTATCTGTGTGGTGAGAACTGCGTCATCTATTTGGGAAGAGACGTATGTATACCCTCTTGAAATCATCGTTGCACCTTGGATGTGTTGTTCGGTAATTTTCTGCTACAAATTTCCATGCAAACAATTTTGAGGCATATGACTGTCACCACAAGGATAGCACCAAGGATTGAAATCCTCAGCAAGGTTGTTCTACCTAGGGGTCAACTCTCTACTTCTACTTGTTTGAGTAGTCCCTAGCGGAGTCGGTACTGGTACTATTTGGTTATTTGTTTGATTCAGTGAAGTTGTGCATGCAGCCCCTTGATATTGGTTCTATTGGTAGAAAGGTTTGTTACCCTAATAACTTTGATAGGTTGGTCTTAGAGGGGTAGCCTAGTTGTGCTTAATGGTAGCTACTTTATTTGTTAGGTTTTGTATCATCTCCCTTATGTCGCTCATCTCATCCTTCGGAGTGCCAAATGTGGAAGCAATATTTGGTTGTGCACTTGGATATGTGTACATCGATAGTGGTGGTAGTGTGGTTGTGCTAGTAGATGGCATCTCCTGATTAGAAGTTGATACTTTGGGGAAGATTCGCATGATGGGTCGAGGTGGTAGCTTCCTAGCGTCGATTAGATTGTTCTCTCCTTTGACTGCTTATTCTTATGCATCTGGTAATGTAGTTCCGATGAGTGACTAGATCATCATGGAAATGTTAGCGTTGATAGACTTTAAGTAGAACATGAATGCTAGCTCGATCAATAGTCAGATGGCATTCTAGATTCTTTTCCAGGTCATATGAAATCGGGAGTTGAAATCTATCATGGCTTTGGATGGGGCCCACTTTATGGTAGGCAAAGTGACATACCTATCTAGCGCTCTTCCTTTGAAAGAAGTTGCAAGGAATCTTAGTGCTATATTTTGGTCTGTTACTCTATGCACTAGACACATGTCTGCAACATCTTGCAGATGATTGGATGGTGTTCTTGAGCCATCTCCGGTAAACTTCAGAATAGCTTTAAGAGGAGAGACTGGGATAGGGGCCCATACGGTAGGTGCTACTAGGGCAACAAGAGGACTTCAAGAATCCCAAGCCACATAATTTCATTTTGCGATCAACATTATGGCTAGGATCCGATGGTTCTACTGGGTGAGTTTGGGTATGCATTGTTACCAGTGAGGATACTAACAAGCTAGTTTATTTTGAGGTTTGTGGCCTAGTAATAGGTCGATGACTTACACACCCTTTTGATTTGGTTATTTTTAGTCTTCCACCTAGCGTGCCAGGAGAAAAAAAAACTTTTGATGCCAAAAGTTGGCAGGGTAACAACCCTCTATGGGAAACTCAGTTTTAGGGGGGGCCTATTGTGCCAAACTGAGTAACCTCCATATTTTTAAAGAAGTCGGCTTCTTCTATAACAAGGGTTTTTAATGCAAAAAGGAATTACATATAAAATAAAGGATCTAACTAAGGTGATACGTTGAGATTTAGATGTTAGGCATGATAAATATATCTTGAGGATACAACTTAAGGGCTCGCTAGGTAGTCTGATGTGTTCAAAAATGGAATAATAAAAGATAGAGGCCTGAGTGATTCACCATATGACATAAAATAAAATTCATACATGTTTACTAGAAAGAAGAGTCAAAGACATGATCTAAACCAGAAAACTTGTATTTATTTATAGAAATCTATGAATGAAAACATCTAGTACAATAATGGCACAGTAAAACTTATCAAATATCAAACAAAACATAAAGGCAAAATAATGGCACAGTCTATGAGTTGTTACAATAATATAATAAAGCATTGAAAGGCCTAATTCTTCTATCAATTCTTCTGTCGAAATCTAAACAAAATTTGGGACTCTTGGAACCCCTGCTTCTAAGGAAGAAGCATTATTTATAATGGAAACCTGGCTTGATGAGCAAGCAATAAGAAATATTCTTCAATCATGAGTAATGATGAGAATTCAATGATTTTTCTCTGGCCGTTACAACAGAAATGATTTGGGCCATGAACGAGGATTTCCAAAGGTAGGATGCATCTCCTACAAATGATGGTAGTGGTCCCAACAAACCAGTGCTTGGACATGTGCAATTCACTAATGAAGAAAGTTAAAGAACATGGAAACTGGTGACAGTTGTTGCCTGCATGGATTTCCTTCGTGGTGAATCCTTTGGAAGATGTTGTGGCAAGCGGTCGGGACCCGACATTCATCATTTCCCTTGATCGATGAAGAACTTGTGCTGTGAAGACACTTGGAGGTCTGTTGCATACTACGTTGGATGGTGGGGTTCACCAAGAAATGTGCATGAATTGATGCTATGTGGCATGTGGTCGGGACCCGAAAGGCAAGCAATGCAAAGAGGCTCAAAATTTTATGAATGGTTGATGTGTGGAAGCTCGACGCAAACCTTTGAAAAGTGATGGAGGAAAATCCTATGAAGATCGTATGGCTAACAAATGGAAGCATTGGCACAAGTTTGTGTGAAAGGGAGCCCGACATTACCTTTTCTCAAAAGAGGGAGCGGTCGATACTTAGGTAAAATAAACTCACCCAAAGGGAGCTTGGGATTTTTTATGTTCACAGTAACCAAATCAAATAGGCTACATCACTGTCACATTCCTCATTCTTTGATTTAGTATCAATTGTCAACATTTGAGAATGGTGATCAAGACCATATGAAAGCATAGTCTAATCACAATCATTTGCCTAATTAAACATGTTGGCACCTCCTAATAGGAAATCATTCACAACATTATCAACATGTTCATAACCATTATGCATTTGAAAGCTAGGCACACTTTCAAAATGTTGATTATCATGTGGAAAGAACTGACCAAATTCATCATATAAACCCTTCTCAAGCTGAGAACAACTTGCTTCAATATCTTGCACATTGGCACATTCCATGAAAACTCCTTCCAACTAACAAAAATATCACTCACATTCTGCTACATGGCTTGAACTCTTGAGCTCAATCTGATCATTAGTTTGCATGTCAAAATTTAAACCATCACAAGAACTTACTAGAGGATCTAGCTCATCATGCAAACTATCTCCAAGTGTATGCAAAGAGATACACTCATCTATTGGCACATTTTGTAACTATTATTCATCATGCTGGTATTGAGAGTCATCAGATATTTCTGAATCATCATCATTTGTAGTCATATTGTCATCTTCTGAACATAATATATCAACCTTTTCAATATCACAAGCTTGCTAAAAAATGAGCAATTCTGGTTCAAAAGCATAATCTGATTTTTGATCGAAATCAACATCTACATCCACATTCAAAGATTCATGACTAGGCTCCATCAAGTCATCAAATGAAGACTTGTTCAAATCTGCATTACAATATTCAATATTTGACTCATCAAATATGCAATCTTCATAGTCATCTATTGTTTCAAACTCATCAAAATAGATTTCTAAGTTTGCATCAGCATGCACACTATCATACTCATCATATAATGCATCATTTTCATCAAATGGTCGCTTGTCTTCATTCACATTATCATCATCATGATCAGCTAGTTCATCGTTGGAAACAGAATCAGATTCACTTGCATCATACCTTGCATCTTGAAGGCCATCATCATTGTCAAAGTCAATAGGGGTTGCACCCAACAATTGAGAATTATTCTTATGTGCACATTTCTGATATTGAGTGGTCAATATATTTTAAAAAATTTCACAACTCAATAGATCATTGTACTGATGTATTCTTTCAACCACTTCCTCTCCTTTACCTTCACTTGAATTGGATGCATTATCAAATTACAAATCAGAATAACCCATGATATCATCATCTTCAAAGTCTGACAACTCAGTGAGCTGATCATAAATAGGGTCTCCCCAATCATAGGAGATGGAATTGCTGACAACATTGTCAGAAGAATGGTTATAACCAATCACAGTGAATAAATTTTCCACCTCTTCCTTCTTACTTTATTTTGGGTCATCATAACAACAATCTACATCCTTTTGCATTGCATCATTGCACTGGGTGTCTTCATTGAATTGGTCACTTTCATCCTCTTGAGGGTAGATACTTACATTTCACCATTAGAGTGAAAACCATCAATGGTTTCTTGACTGCAACTACTCATGGCTTGTTTTTCAAACTGAAATTCATTGCATTCTTCATCACTTGCAACTGATAAACTAATGTTCTCAAGAAAATTCCCTAAATCAGAAAATTCCTTTGTCTCATCATGGAGACTTGCATCAAGACTACACTCATCACATGTAGAATTGACATAATCAATTGTATCACAACATTGCTGATTTCTTATCTCTTCTTCAAAGGGTAAATCCAACTGATATTCCTCTTCAGGTTCTTGGCTCAGAAGACTTGAAATCAAATTGTTCTTCACAACATCACATTCATTGTGTGAAGGGAAGGTCTCATCGGCATGTTTTGGACTGAGAGAATCATCCAGGAAGTTATCTTCATTTTTGTAGCCATCAATTGTCACAAAAAAAATCTCTTTTTTTTTGCACCTTTAGAGGAGATCAAAGAAACCTCACATGTTTGATTTCTCTCATTGTTTCTATCATCATTATGGCTGAAACTTTCAGCTACGTGTAATTCTTCTATAGTTTGTTCAAAGACAACTTCCTCATCACTTGGTGATGCATCCTCCTTATCTTCTACTTTCTCATGTGTGCACTTGTTTGAAGAACTCTGATCGTTCACATTCACACAACTGTTGATTCCATCAGCATGTTTACCCAAAATTGAAGACAACAAACTTTGCACATATTCATTCCTCTATTTCTCCATATTATCTAGAAATGTGTAGGCCATATGCATACTCAATACCTTAAAATATTTTAACAATGCACTAGATCCCTCTTCAAAGGCTTCAAAGTACATATGAATACAGTCAAGAGTGCTAGGTCTGAAATTTTCTGGGATTAGTGAAAGAGCAGCAACAAATCTATGACTGAAATTGATACTTGACTCTTCATTTTGCTTTCTAATCTCCTTCAAAATCTTGTGACAAGAACTAAAGGCTCTCTTACAAATTCTTCTTTGTAAGCATTCACTAGTTCATCCCAACAAGGAAATTACTTCTCAAGAAAACTTAAATACCAATCCTGAGCTCTTGCTTCAAGGGATTTGACAAAAAATCTCATCCACATATCCTGATGTCCAAATGAATGTTTCTTCATGAAGCTGGAAAAACTTTTGACATGTGCATCTCCTTCATATACATCGTATCCATTAAATCTAGGCATCTTCTTATAAATTTGAGTGGGCATACTTTTAGTTTTGCATTCAACCCATGACAATTCTAACTGGTTGTACAATGGGTCAAAGGAATTTAAAAAAGGTGCAACAACTTGAAAAATAGATACAAAATGATTGTCTTTTGTCCAGGCTTGTTTAAACATCCGATGCCTTTCATCCATTTCTTTAAGTCCTCTTTCAAATATAGCTTTCCATTCTGGTCTTATCTTAGGCTTATCCATTCTTGGGTTCTTGTACTTTGGGATTTCAAATGTATGGAGATTATCAGAGTTTTGACACTTCTTGGCAAGTTGTCTCAAAGTGTCTACAGGTATGGCTATTTTATGATCCATGGATATATACAAATCAGGACTCAACTAATTTTGCATAATGACAACCATGACCAAATGAAGGATTACAATGAAATTTTTTGACATGGTGATAACCTGGGCTTGAAATATATGACAATGCAAGGGATGGAAATCCTTAAGATATACAAATTCCTTTTAACCATCCAGACAAGCAAACATTAGAGCACTAGACAAAATTATTTCAATGGGACTGAAATTACATTCAATAGATCCAGCAAATGGAAGTGTGCAAACTTAAATTTATTATCATTTCCCTTTGGTAGTGCTAAATTACTAAATAGGGAATGATTTTTTTTCCTAAACTGGTCAAATATAGTTCTCATACAGAATTTCTTCAAAACCAAGAGTGAAGAATACCTAGAAATGTTGTAGCTGCTGCAAATTGTTCTTCTGATTGGAAATATTTGCAAATCTGGAACTCTATTTACCTCTTCAATAGGTTCTTCTTGACAAAGTCACCACCTCTCTTCTTAGAGGATTGAACATCAAACTGTACAAATCTAAAAATGGTCACAGTTAATCAAACCTGTTAATTAATTAAATATGAATGATTTAATTAATAATCTTCTAAAGTCATCTACATATAAATAAATTTAATTATTTATTTATATCGTTCACTTTTCTAATTCTTCTAGCTTAATTAAATAAATAAGTTTATTTAATTATTACCATCTTCTTTTTAATTAAATTAAATAAATTCCATAATTTATTTATATTAATTATCATATTATTCTAAGTTTGAATTTTCAAATTATGGAATATTCCTCTAAATCCTTTTCCACTTTTAATTAAATATTTTGAATATTTAATTAAACATTTTCTAATTCTTCACTTCACACTTAATTAAATATTTTAAATATTTAATTACTTTCCTTTTTCATCTCTCACACATAATTAAATATTAATTATTTAATTATGGAAGCTTCTAAATTCATTGTTACATGTAATTAAATAAATTTATTTAATTAATTAAGGATTTATCCTCAACTACCAACTAACTCCTCATAAATGAAGTGCACAAATGGCAACTTTCTTTCATTTTTGAATGGAAAAGGTTGTGTAGGAGGAAACATCTCCCATTATTCTCTCAACCTTCCATCTTTCTCTCAACTTCTCAATCTCTCACTGTTCATCTTGATAGGTTTCAATTTGACCATTGATCTTTGCCAACTAGATTCTTGCCTCCAAAAATCTATAAATACAACCCTTTAGTGAGTTGAATTCATCCTAGATTTTGTGAATTTAGTGCAGTTACTATAGTTGCATTCGAATCAACATTTTAGCATTTCAAGTTCATAGCATAGCATTTTAGTTTCATATCATAGCTTCAATCATTTAGCAATAAACATGCATTTTGCATAAATCTCGTTCTCCTAAGTTTTCATTCCAACAAGTTGCTGCTTACACCAACTAAGAGCTAGTAACTTGCATCGAATCCTTGGAGATAGATGACAATGCGACGCATTTGAAGGAGTTGCTATTATTTAGAGTTTGTTTTATCTTTTTAATTAGTTTCCTTTGATCTAATGTTTCATTGGTGTGTTATTTTATCTTATTAGTTAGTCTAAATATTCTCACACACATTTTTGGAGCCCATCGTGGGGCCTTGCCCCATTTTTAATCTTTTTATTGCAGATTTTCTGGCAGGTGACAGACTGGAGCTTCAATTTAGTGCATATGAGCCATGGTTTAGCGTATACAAGCTGTGTTTTGGCACATATGACGACTGTTTTAGCGCATTGGTGACTTGTTTTAGTGCATTTTCTAGCTCCTTTAGCACATTTACTGATTGTTTTGGTGCATCCTTGTTTTCTCCATTAGCGCATTTGTTAACTGTTTTAGCTCATTTTCCAATTCTTTTAGCGCATACAAGGGATCTAAAACTAAATCCTGATTTTGACACATCCATAGATAGAGATTTTTCAATTCAGTTTTAAAGTAAAACGAAGCAATCCTAGGTTAGTCACTTAAATATGGAATTAACCAATCCTAGGATAGTCACCAAACATTATTTTTTCTTGGTTAAAATGAATCCAATGTTTGTTGTGAAGCAACATCTTCACTTAGTGTAGAAAATTGTCATTTGGATTTAAAATTGAACCATTTTTTTGTTGTGATTGTTGGGTAATAGGTTTATGCTCCCCCCTTTACTGGGTGACCAAAACACCAAAATTACCTTTTTCATTTTATGCAATTCATGTTTTATTACATCCTTTAGAAGGCCTATCGTAGTGGAAAAAAGTACTCACCCTACGGGAATGACCTAAGTGGGAACAACCAAAGCCAGGTTTTCCAACCCACTCTAATCAAAAGTGAATTTTGGAGAAACCCATATTCAATGGAAGTGAGAAAGATAACCATCCCCAAAATATTTGTTCCAAAGATTGGGAGGTCTCTTGAGGGATTTTATCTATTGCCACGCCGAACGGATACCTTTATTACAAACCATAGTGTAGAAATCCAACTCTGTCAGTATCCAAACATCATAAAAATCACAGTGCAAGGGGAGGGAAGAATCTACCCCTAAGACACTCACCATATAATTGATAATTTCCACGGATTGTTTGATCAAGGGATCGAGAAATCTAACCTTGAGTAAGCATCTGGAAAAGACAAAAACATAGGCGCCCTCTAGGGGGTGACACAGCTATGTGAGTCGACGCAATTTTAAGATGTGGGTTGTGGTTCCTATGATGACTTTTTTGACAAATAAGAGTGAGTCTGTTTGAAGTGCCTATTTTGTTCAATTCCCGTGAAAATATCAAGAACATACACTCTTTTTTTAGATTTTAGGATTTGCAAACAACTATTTTCTACTGTATGTTATGTTTTTCAAAATTTAAATTAGATAAAGATCATCTAAAATATCAAACTATCAAAACATGTATGTCTCAATGTAGTAATTGAATAGTTTAGAACATCCCTAGTTTGTTTTAGTGCATTTGTGCTCTGTTTTAGCCTTATTATGCTCTGTTTTGATGCATTCATGCTCTATTTTAGTGCATTCATGCTTTGTTTCAACGCATTCATGCTTTGTTTTAGCGCATGCATGCTTTGTTTTAGCACATTTGTGCTCTATTTTAGCACATACCTGCAACAGTCCAGCGCATAGATTGGATATTTTGGTGCATCTTCTGAAAAATTTAGCGCATATGTATTCTGAACCTGGGTAATTTTCTGACACCCAAAAATCTGCCATCTCAATCTAGTCTTTTTCTATGCTCAGGGTCTAGAAGTCTACAGCTTTTTCCAAGAAGTCCTTAGAGAAGAAGATTAAGAAGCCAAAGAAATCTCTCAGTTATAAGAAGTGATTGAAAACGAGGAAATTTTTATACCAAATTCAAAAAAAATTGCTTGAGCACAAAACCTTTATTCATCGATATCATGACTTTGCTAGAGGTTTCACTAATAATTTTGCTTTAGATTATATTCAAGAGCTTTCTTTCAAAGGAGAGCTCTTTCTCAAAGGCATAATCACAGTCAGCCTATCCATTCCTCTTTCATTCCCCAACCAACAATTGTGTACTCTAATCATCCTAGTCAATTTTTGCAATAGAGAGCTTAGGAAACATTAGGCATTTGTCACAATCCTTATTTTAACAAAACTACGATCAAACCTCACAAAGTGCAAAATCATCTTTATTTTTGGTTTAATTACCACAAACAGGATTATCATCCTCTCAATCAGGGAATCACGAGCTAAAGATTAGAAATTTCATAAGTCATATCAATAGAATATTCATTATATTCCGACTTAGATATCCATCAAAATTGCACTATTTCATTCTTTTGATCAAAGTTAGTGGAAATTTGGCAAAAGCTTATGCCTAGTGTCACAAGATATCAAAAGCACATAGAAGGAGATGAAAGGGAAAATACATTAAGAAACATGGGTGATAACAACAATAATGGTGATAAGGAAGAAAATCCTTTTCACAGACTTTGCACTAGGAATAATCCTAATAAAGATGAGATAACAGAAGAAATGCTTCAAGAAGCAGAACAAGATCCTCAATTCCATACTCTCATGAATAGAGTTTTGGAACGAAACAAGGAAAGATATTTCCTTTCATTAGTTAATCAAGGAGCTAAGCTAACCGCCAATTTTGATACGGAAGGGATTATAGAGGATCCTGAAGCCCCTCCTAATGATTTTAGTGCTCTTACTCAACAGATAAGAGCCTTACAAGGGAAAATAAAGGAAATTCAAGGGGATACAACAAAGAAGTATGTTTTGGATGATATATGCCCATATCCATTTGATAGGAGTCTTCAAATGATTCCTTTTCCAAAACATTATGAAATCCCAAATTTTGATAGGTATAGTGGGAAAACAAATCCCATTGATCATGTGACGGATTTCAGAAACATGAGCTTAGAGTTCGCTCATGAAGATACATACTTTATGCAATTGTTTCCTTGAAGTTTGGGTGGACAATCCATGGAATGGCTTTGCAAGATCACTCCCCCCATCAAAACATTTGAGGAATTAATAAATAAATGCATATCGCAATACTCCTATAATATACAACACTAGATAACTATGCTTGATTTATGTAGAGTAAAACAAAAGAATGGGGAATCCTTCACCACATTCTTACAAAGGTGGAGAAGTTTGTTTGCAATATATTCTCATCTTGTTCCTAAAAATGAAAATATGAAGATCTTTATTGACAGTTTGAATCAAGAGATATGTTATAGGCTAAATCTCCATTGTCCTCAATCATTTGAAAAATTGATTGAAAATACAATTATCATTGAAGGTGCCTTGGCTAAGCGTGGAGCTTTAAAGCTTAATAAATAAAATCCAAATTCGTACAACAAAAAAAACAACAACAACAATAGAAACAATACGATAAGTCATGATTTTGGACTCGCAATAAAAATGTTGTGAATGATGGGGTAGTAGATGCTAACAACATGAATGTGAAGCCTACCATTCTTAATGTATCAGGGGCTCAACCTAGAAATAATTCTTTAAATTCTAGTAACCGAGGCAATAATTCCAACCAAGGAAATGTGACCAACAATCGTAGTTATAATCTTGGCAATAATCAAAATTCAAATGCACCCAGATCTCAATTTTTCTCAAATTGGTGGAGTTTTACTCCTTTGGGCCAGTCTTTGGAATCAATTCTTAAAGAATTATTGAATCAAAATGCTATCACATTTCCACCACAAATATATTATGATCCTTGAGTTAAACCACCATCATTAAATGACTCGTACTTTTATGAATATCATAGGTGCAAAGGTCACAAGACAAGTAATTTCCAAGGGTTAAAGAATCTCATTCATGATTTGATTGATAACCGTACCATAACGATTGAGGGACATAATGCCAATGATGATCATCAGGCATTCAAGGATCCTCTCCCCAATTATCAAAAATGGGAATCTTTGGGTTACAAAGGCAATAATGTGAATCATATCTATGACACCATTATCAATCATATTTATACTGATGATCAACAAATCAATGCTATCAGAATCAAAGGAAAGAAAGAATATCGAGAGGTAAATGCTATGACAAGGGTGTAGGCCAAAATAATTGTAAAGGTAAGTTCATCTAAGGTAGCAATCCCCCCTCCAATTCCATACAATTTTGTAGATCAACTATGAAAAACATCGGCCCAAATTTCTATCTTGGAGCTCCTTAAAAGTATCACCCGCACATAAGGACATTCTAGAAAAGGCGCTCGTCAACAAAACTGTGTCTCCTGATCTGAATATCAATAAATTTCAAACCATGGTGGGACACTTGTCCTCACCCACATGTTTATCCTTTACTAAGAAGGATGACTCGTCCATGACCCATCCCCATAATTCATCACTTTATCGAGAGGTCATGGTTCATAAAGCTCGAATTAGACGTGTCCTAATAGATGGGGAGCTAGATTAAACATTTGTACTTTGAAATTGGTCCTTGCTTTGGGATATTTACAAGAATCTATAGATCCACGAAGGAAAATTACAATCAAAGAATATGATGATGAGGAAAGAGCTTCCAAAGGCCTCATCATGTTACCAATCAGAGTGGGACCTGTTGTGAAGAATACCTTTTGTCAGGTTTTGGATCAGGATTTATCTTATAACATACTATTGGGTCACCCATGGATCCATGAGATGCAAGAAGTTCCATCCACTTATCATCAATGCTTGAAGTTTCCATATGATGGACAAGAAGTAACAATATTGGCTGATCACATTAGCAGTCAGACTTGTTCTAACCTTAGAGCAACTCAGGACACATTTTTCCCACATAATAGAGAGGCTTTGGCCATTTCTACCTCTAAACACAATGAGCAAGCAAGAGAAATGACAAGTAATTTTGGCACCAAGCTAAAATTGAAAGATAATGGGGTGGGAGAATATTCCTTATGTCTCTCTAATATACCCATGTCTCCAAGATCCCATGGTCAACCATCAACATCCATACAATAGGCTACAATAGCTTTAGCCTCAGGCACACAAGCTTCAGTTCCCATCACCAAGTTTGATGGAAGATTTATCAAAGCAGATACTCAAGAAAATGAAACAGAAGATAGAGTTATCCTTGATTGGCTCTATAAAGATGAAGATGAATCAGTACAACATGTCAAATTACCCATAGACCAATATGGAAAAGGTTATACAATAATGTAGCAAATGGGTTATAAAGGGAATGGCCCTAAAGGAAAAAGAAAGGAGGGTATTGTTGAACCTATCCAACTAAAAACAGTGTACCCAAAGGATAAAACTAGGTTAGGATATGGTGAGGATACAAAGGAAGAAGTAGCACATAGAACATCCAATGAGGATACAAAGGAAGAAGTAATACAAAGAAAATCCAATGAGGAGTTAGCTGAGAAAATTCTTAGAAATCAAGAAGACAATTCTGACACCGAATCTAATGAATATGAATGGGACACCATCTTTGATGATAAATTTTGGAAAGATAAATAGGTGGATGTCATACAAAAATTCACACTTACATTCATACAAGGGGAAAGCTCAAGGCCTCTGCTTGATTACATTCTACTAAGTGACCATGACTCAAGTGAGCATGATTCGATTGAAAGTGAGATATATCATCAACAGGAGGATACCATCATAGATCTTTCCCATAATGAAGGTGATGATAGCATCATGACTCTAACGGCTAGTTACCTTACCTAGCCTAATGATCCATTTCCCTTGGTCCATCCCAAACTCATTGATTGGGAATAAATTGCACCAATTGATATCCCAAATTTTCCCGATCATGAATCCATAATAAACTTTCTTTGTTCATCCAAACCAGAAACAAGTTCCAACAGCGAATCATAGGATCAAACTCTCTGACAGGAAAGTGCCAAGTTTGTCAGCTACAAAATTAATAACATAAAAGAAAGATCTAATGGTGAAAACCTAACAAAGGTAGTATTAGATCATGAAAAGAGAAAAATAAAAAAGCATATCTAACGGTGAAAACCTTTCAAAGGCACTAGAAGATGGGAAACTTGACACTCTCCCTAAGCATTATCAGGAAAGGTCTTGTATTTTAATAGAACCAATAGCGGTGATCAATTTAGGTACTGTGGAACAACCCAAAGTCTTGCAACTTGTTGCATCACTAATAGCAAAGGAAATCCCTAGATTCAAAGAATTTCTCAGGAATAATCAAATCAGTTTTGCATGGTCCTACGCAGATATGCCTGGATTGGATCTATATCTCATCATGCATCATTTATCTATCATGCTGAGGGTGAAACCTATAAAGAAAAAACTTAGAAAAATGCATCCACATGTTGCATTATTAGTCAAGGAGGAGTTAAAGAATTTGTTACATGTCGGATTCATTCGGTCTATAGAATATGCAGAATGGATCTCCAATATCATTCCTCTATCAAAGCCAGATGGAAGAATCATAATTTGTATAGATTTCAGGGATTTAAATAAGGCATGACCTAAAGACGATTTCCCTCTGCCAAACATAGATATGATTATGGATTTAAATGTTGGACATGCTATATATTCACTAATGGATGGATTTTTGGGATGCAACCAGATAAAGATTGCACCTAAAGATCAAGATAAAACAACGTTCACATGTCCTTGGGGTACATATTGCTGGACTGTCATGTTGTTTGGACTCAAGAATGAAGGAGCTACTTATCAACGGGAAATGATTACCATTTTTCATGACATGATGCACACATTCATGGAGGATTATGTCAATGATCTTTTAGCCAAATCACACACAAGAGAAGGAAATTTAGATATCTTATCTAAAAATTTTGACAGGATGGAAAAATTCAAAGTGAGACTTAAACCAAAGAAATGTGTCTTTGGGGTGAAATCTGGAAAGCTTCTAAGATATATTGTGTCAGATAAGGGAATTGAAGTGGATCCAAAAAAGGTAAAATCAATCCTCGATATGCCACCACCAAGGAATATCAATCAATTGCGCTCATTGTAGGGATGACTACAATCCATCAGGAGATTCATTACACAACTGGCAAATAAGAGTTTACCATTCACTCATCTCTTACATAAGAATGTTCCATTTAAATGGGAAGATAGATGTGAAGTAGCATTTGATCAAATAAAGCATTATCTAATGAGTCCACCAGTGTTGATTCCACCAGTGTAAGGTGAACCACTCATATTGTATATTTTTTCCATGGAAGTGTCCTTGGGATCATTATTGGCACAAGAAGACAAAACAGGAAAGGAGCGAGCAATACATTACATCAGTCAAACTTTGACAAGCCATGAACTAAATTACACCTTCATTGAAAAAGCTTGCCTAGCAGTAGTGTTCACTTCTCAAAAGTTGTAACACTATATGCTAGCTCATACAATAAGGCGTGTGGTTAAGATTGATCCACTAAAATACCTTCTAAGTAAGGCAACCTTAACTGGTAGATTGGCTAAATGGGTCATGATACTGAGTGAGTTTGACATTCATTATATGGATCAGGAGGCTATAAATGGATAGGTAATAGCAAATCAATTGGCAGAGGCACTGATGCAAGCAGAACATCCAATACACATTGATCTTCCTAACACTGATGTATTCATATTAGCCATTAAGCAGTCATGGGCACTCTATTTGATGGCTCCTACACTCAACATGGTTCAGGGGCAGGAATTCTTTTCATCACACCTCAAGGACACACAACTCCAAAATCTTATCAGCTAATGTTTCTTTGCACAAATAACATAGCTGAGTATGAGGCACTATTAATTGGAATGAGAATTGCATTAGATTGGAAAATCACAGAACTACAAGATTTTGGTGATTCACAACTTTTCATACATCAAATAAATGATTAATATCAAACTAAGGATGACAAGTTAATGCCTTACAAGAAAATGGTGGATGATTTCAAAAAATAATTTGTTGATATCAAGTTCACACAAATTCCGCATACTGAAAATAAAGTTGCAGACGCCATGGCTACAATTGCATCATTGCTCTAGTTGTTAGAGAACCAAGCATGGTACGATTTCTTGGTGGAACAATTGTTTTCTCCTGCCTATGATAATCCAAAAACCCAAATAATTTGTCACCTAACTAGTTCTAATTCTCCCTTGTATGGTCAAATCTATGTTTATCTAAAAGATACTACTTTGCCCCTAGATTTTTCTAGAAATCAGAAAAGGAATTTCATATGTCAATCTTCTCGTTACACCTTAATTGCTGACGTCTTGTACTGATGTGGTCTTGATGGTACCCTCCTTTGATGTCTCGAATGCAATGAATCAGAAAAGTTCTTACAAGAGGTACATGGTGGTATTTGTGGGACACATTCAAGTGGACTAACCTTAGCGAAGAAACTTGTTAGAATGGGTTACTATTAGCCGACCATGGAGAAATAATCATTCATCTTTGTAAAAAAATGTTCAAAATGTCAAATTCAAGGGAATCTCATTCATGCTCCTGCTTAAGAATTGCAACCCTTTACCACAACATGGCCTTTCACTCAATGGGGATTGGATCTGGTTGGAAAGATACATCCATCATCATCAAATGGACATAAGTTCATTTTCACACCTACTGAGTACTTTACTAAGTGGATTGAAGTTGTTCCCTTAACAATTGTTACTGGCAAACAAATTTCATCATTCATTTTGAACTATATCATATGTTGATATGGCATTCCCAACTCCATTATTACGGATAATGGATGACCTTTTAAAAATCAATATGTTGATGAACTTTGTGAAATATTTCACATCCAACACAAGTTATCTACACCTTATTATCCACAGGGAAATGGCCAAGCAGAGGCTTCAAACAAAACAATTCTGAAGATTTTGAAGAAAATAGTAAATGATGTCAGTCATGATTGGCATGTCCAATTGAATCCAACATTGTGGGCATATAGAACAAGTATTCGCACACCAATAGGTGCTACCCCATATGCTTTGCTTTATGGAGAAAAATATATTTTTCCATTAGAAGTTGAGATTCCCTCGCTTCGAGTATCACTAAAGGGTCTAATAAATGATAAGGATTACAAAGTATCAAGATTGCAAGAGTTGGAACTGCTTGATGAATGGCGTCAAAATGTAGCTAATCATCTAAAGGGATATCAGCAAGTTATGTCCCACAGCTACAATCACATAGTCAAACCATGAGATTTTCAAGTGGGTGACTTAGTTCTCAAAGAAAACCCTCGTAATCAGCAAGATCGGGAAAAGAAAGGCAAGTTTGAGCCTAATTGGTTGGGCATGTTCGTTATCATTACAACATATGGATCGGGGGCATATCAGTTGTCAACATCAGAAGGGGACCTGTTTGAAGATCCAACCAACAACATTCACCTGAAGAAGTTTTATGCTTGAAAAATATCAAAAACAGTATAAAAAGTCTTGGAAAAATATCAAAAACAATATAGTCATCAAAATATTCATAAAAAATGGAAAAATGTGTCATTAGGGTGAAAACCTGGAAAAAAAACATCTTTTGACATAGCAAAAATACAAAAAAAAAAAGAGAAAAAAGAAAATACAAAAAAAATCAAAAAGAGAAAAAAAATTGTTGCCTTGATGAAAACCTGGCAAATAGGCATTTTGGTAATAACAAAAAAATAAAAAAATCGAAAAAACTGGAAAACAGGCACTATTTGTGATTTGGTTGGCTCTCTCATCTATTAGGATACATTCTGCATATCCATATTTCATCGACATCACATACATGCCTAGCCATCACATACGCATCATGCATCCAAACATTTCCTTGAAACAACAAGGATTTCATCATGGCTTGATGATCATTGTTATCTTTAGCAGTAGTTTATGTCTAATCAAGAGTCAAAGTGCAAGATCATTGGGGGCAATTCGCTTCCTGGAACTTTTTGGCAAACAAACAACAACATGTGTTAAGTATTGGAATATCAGAAACAACAAATTATCCATTCAAAATTGGGTCTAAAAGATTGTTTGACAGAAAACTGAAAAAAATTGGATGATCTTAATCTGAATAAAATAAATGACAAACTTAAAGCATAAGTTGAATTGTTGTTTTGACATTTGATGACATCATATCTTTGGAGTGGTTCAATGATGTACTAAACTAGAATCACGAGAAAGGAGTATGATTTTTCTTTGGTTGTTGTCTGTAAGCTAATCACTAGTATTGTGAAAAAAATTCATGGGACATGCTCTACAATGTATCATTGATGACATTTCGGAATTTGCATAAGAAAATGGTTAGCTTTTGTCTATTTATGCAAACAATACTTAGGTCATTTTGGTTCAATTATACCTCGATGCTTGTATTAACTTGCTACATCAAACATCATGGAAGCAGTACTCAGGTCATCATTGGTGCTAATATCCCCTTCGATGCTTGTACTAACTTTCAACATATCAAAGGCTCAATGATGAAAATTACGCACAAAATTGGCTCATGGATTGACAAATAGGAGAATGATTCATTTTTGCATTCTAGGTTTGCATGATTCATTTGGATTTGCATTTAGGGTTGTATGATAGATTTTTGGAGGTTTGAAATAATTCATATATCTTTTAAGATGTCAATTGAGTACATTAGACATTTATTGCATCTCATTTCATTATCATTTTTCATATTTCATCATTCTTCATTTAGGTTATCATTATCATTTCATTTATATTTGTATATTTCCATTATCACATCATTTGTATCATTATTCATCATTATCATTATTAGGTCTTATTCATTTTATCATAATCATTATCCATATTATATTGCATCATATCATTTACATATCATTCATTATTGCATATCACTCGTTAATCATTCATCTCATCATTTATATTTCACCTCATTTTCACATCATTTTTTATTATCATTTTTATTAAAACATCATTTGCATAATCATACATTGATAAAAAGAAATATGCATACCTTTCATTCATTACATACATCATATAGAAAAATAATTTATATTACATCATATCATCATGTTCGAAATCATTTCATATGATCATCCAATCATAAATCATATTCATCAAATCATCATTTAAATTATAAAATTTGCATCATCATCCTATAAGCATACATTACAATATAAAAAATGCATCATCATTATAGATCATATCAAAGTACATATATCATCATCCATAAACATGCATAATCATAAACCACATAGCATATAGAAGCAAAAATGTATACATAAATCAATGACACATGCATATCAAATCACCACTGCATATCATATTCTCATCAAAATAAAAGTCCATGTGTACAAAGATATCAAATGTCTGAACAAGATATATGTAAAATACAATGGCAAGGTGTATCCATTATCATCACTGAGGAGCATCTAGATGTGGAGCATGAATATTGTTGCCTCCAGAGGTGGTGGGTCTTGTTGGGTCTCTACTACCAGAAGCACTGATCTCTCATCTGACAAGTTGTCCCACACTCGTGGTAGCACTCCTGGTGTGACTATGTGAATGGGTGTGTGACTAGGTGCATGACTGTGTGTATGCTATCCTCCACTCAGGGGGTACTACATCAAAATATATCATCCTGTAGTACTCTGCCTGACGAGCAGTCTCCAATCCCTCTGCCACAACCTCTCCAATGGAGGTGCTCTCAACTAACCTTGGGAGTCTCTCTGCTACTCCCTTTGCTTGAATGCACCACTCTCTGAAGATGTCTCACTCTGTTGTAAGTTGGGCTACCTACGGGTTAGGAGGTTGTGGTTGTGCAATTTTCATCTATAACTAGCTAACAATAGCCTATGCCTATGCTAGATGACTCTGAAGAGTTTGAACCTCTGCCTGTAGAATGTCAATCTATCCCTGTGATGGAGCTCTGATAGTAATGCGTAGAGCCAAAGTACTAGGCTTCTCAACCACTCTAGTTGTGTGAGGCCTCATCTTGAAGGGAACATCAAAGAAAAATCTATGTCTACCACTCCCTCCACCTTTGTCATCCCCATCATCATCGCTATCATTGGAGTTGTTTGAATCCTCCTCCTCATCGACATCCATGGCCACCCCGCCTATATCCTTTTCTCGATGTGGCTATTATGCATGTCCCTACACCTATGCATGTGCATGTTCCCTGGCCTCTTCCTGTGCCTATGGCTGTCATCGTGCCCATTGTATAACCGGTCCACCTAATTGTGGGGCAGGCTCATCTAGACTAGTCAACATGGGAAATGGATGTAGGCAACATAATCATCCATCATATGTGCATCTATAGCCTCTGAATGAATGGCCTAAAACTTTGGTTGAAGCTCAGTATACTCTTCCCTCGCAGCCTCATATGTGATGAAAGGACCCCACTCTGGAACATCCTCTTGGTGTCTGGCATAATGAGACACACCCTACGGCATCATCTGAACTCATTTGTACTACCTAAGTACCTACATAACCAAAAAATGCTCAATGATGAAGGGGGTGCAACCAATCATGTATTTCGCTATCCCATAGTAAGGCACCTCTATTTTATCATCATCCCATGTATCGCAGTCTAGATAGGGTCTCCAGATGATTGTGTCCATATCATCTAACATACGCCGCCAATACTCTAACTTGCCCAGCATAGGCTGAATAAGGGGACCTATGTATGCATATACATGTGGATAACTTAGTGGGCGATCTCTTTGTATAATAGGGTGAGTGACGGGGATGTGCTCCCATGCCCAAATCTGAAGAAGAGTAACCCCAAATGATATACTCTTCCCATTTGTATATACCACCTGATGAAGATCGTGGTATAGATGGGAAAGCATGCAAGATCCCCATGCATATCTAGTCTAATGGAGGATCATGTCCTCCAAAATCTGACCCTAGCCTACTGATAGTCCCTTTGACTTGTGATTAGGACAAAGGAAGCCACCAATGAAACCTACTAGAACTGATGGAAGTGGGGCATAACTCTGTACCATGTCTCTCCATGCAACCTCATAACCACCAACATGAGGATCCTGGAAGACTCATCGCAAGGCATCTGTCAATCTAATCTCCTTGTGATCATAAATCACAAGCTCACCAACTACCAGGATGCCTACAATCTTGTACACATCCTCAGGTGTAACAATAATCTCTCCAGTCGGCAAGTGAAAGGTATTATGCTCACTATGCCATCTCTCGGCTAATGCAGTCAACAATGCCCTGTTTACACTATACTACGGGATCCTGAGAAGGGAACTCAACGCACATCTAATGATGACCCCTATCTTTGGCTGAGATAGTTTGGGAATCATATCCCATGTGTGGGAAAATATCTCTTTGATCTGGAGGCTATTAAAATCCTCCTATAAACATCAAGCACATCAGGATCAAATCATCAACAAGGAATATCGAAATTATCAAGAAAATCATGTCAATCAAGCAAGTAGAATCATATCAACATTAGTAGCATATCATTACTATTTGTTCTTCAAGCAGGAAGGAAAATTTATCAATTTTTACTATTTTTTTTTCATCAAACATGGAAACAAATTTAACAGCTAATCGGCTCAACATCAACTTCATTTTTACTATTTGTTTTTCAATCTTGAAAGAAAATTTATCAAAATCATTTTACTATTTGTTCTTCAAGCACGAAGACAAGTTTATCAAATCATCACCAAAATCAAGTTAATCTATCCTTGGTGTTTTTCAAAATTATCACATCAGTTGTCTAATACAACAACAATCTTCAAGCAAGCATCAAATCAAACTCAAAATTGCATCGATGCGCTACTTTATCCATAGATGCGCTAAAACAAAGATTGCATGTGCTAATTCATCTATGCACAACTTTATCAGGGGTATGTGCTAATCTATCTAGTGTATGCGCTATTCTAGTGTATGCACTATTTGAGCATCATATGCGCTATTCTATCAATCCTATGTGTCATTCTAGCCTATACGCTAAACTATTCATCTATGCGCTAAAACAATTCATGAATGCGCCAGGTTGGATGCACTATTCTAGATATCTTATGCGCTAATCTAAGGCTCACATGCGCTAAATCAACATCCTATGCACTAAACCAGAAGCTCAAAAATTCAAAAAAATCAAAAATTCATCAAAAATTCCTTAAAAAATCATAGAGGATCAAGCAATCTTACCGAAGGTCCGTACGCTGCTAGTCTCTAATGACATCGGGCTCACTCGAATCAGTGGCGCTCATAGTGGATTGGCATCTCAAAAATCTCTCTCAAAGCTCTAAAAATTGCAAAAGGCTACTGTTCAAATGACAATGACTTTTTACCTTTTCCACCTTTTAAGGGGTAAAAAAGGGAAGTTATTTTTACTTTTACTATGCAACATACTATTTCGAGAGATAAATCGATGAATTCTCTCCAAAAATCATCTCAATTCTTTCATCATCATCATCATTCAAATTACGCGATTTATCTCCCGAGGGGGCATATAGCATCATCAATCAATTTTCAAAATCAGGAGAAAATTTTCATTATCTAAAAAATTCTTTAAAGCAATGCATAAAACACATCACTTTAAAGAGGGGCAAAATGTACACATCTAAAAATGGTCACATTTAATCAAACCTGCTAATTAATTAAATATGAATGATTTAATTAATAATCTTCTAAAGTCATCTACATATAAAAAAATTTAATTATTTATTTATATGTTTCACTTTTCTAATTCTTCTAGCTTAATTAAATAAATAAGTTTATTTAATAATTACCATCTTCTTCTTAATTAAATTAAATAAATTCCATAATTTATTTATATTAATTATCATATTATTCTAAGTTTGAATTTTCAAATTATGGAATATTCATCTAAATTCCTTTTCCACTTTTAATTAAATATTTTGAATATTTAATTAAACATTTTCTAATTCTTCACTTCACACTTAATTAAATATTCTAAATATTTAATTACTTTCATTTTTCATCTCACACACATAATTAAATAGTAATTATTTAATTATGGAAGCTTCTAAATTCATTGTTACATGTAATTAAATAAATTTATTTAATTAATTAAGGATTTATCCTCAACTACCAACTAACTCCTCATAAATGAAGTGCACAAATGGCAACTCTCCTTCATTTTTGAATGGAAAAGGTTGTGTAGGAGGAAACATCTCCCATTATTCTCTCAACCTTCCATCTTTCTCTCAACTTCTCAATCTCTCACTGTTCATCTTGACAGGTTCGAATTTGACTGTTGATCTTTGCCAACTAGATTCTTGCCTCCAAAAATCTATAAATAAAGCCCTTTAGTGAGTTGAATTCATCCTAGATTTTGTGAATTTAGTGCAATTACTATAGTTGCATTCGAGTCAGCATTTTAGTATTTTAAGTTCATAGCATAGCATTTTAGTTTCATATCATAGCTTCAATCATCTAGCAATAAACATGTTGTAAGTGTGAATAAGTGAATAAGATCAAAGCACTTCTTAATAAGACATTATATCAAAGATTAAACAAATTGAATCAATTCAAAAATAGTAATCATTTGAAAGTGTCATATTGTTCTCTATCCTCAAAGATTTATTAAATCTAAATTGCTCTCAGATTGTTTAAGCAAATAAGACTGTTAAAATGACAATACAAAGAACAAGATGATGATAATGCAATCCTAAATGATAAATCAATTAAATTAGCATGATATTAATATGAAATAGATAATTGCAGCTACAGGAGGCAGCTATTGATGTGAAAACTTGATTGCTTGATGCTTGAAGTCTGGATTCTTGCAGAGTAAGAGTGCAAAAGCTTAATTATCTGGATCCTTTTCTTGGTTCAATGAGGCTGTATTTATAGATTTCCTGGCTGTAGAAATGCACAGGGAAAGCTTTGAGAGGCTTGGATTCAATCTAGAGAATGGTGAGAGATGGAGGAGATTGAGAGAAAAATGGAGATTGTCTCTACCCATGAAAACACCAGGCAAGAGAAGAGGAAGAATTGATGGAGGAGGATTGAGAGATCAAATTCCAAATTTGTCTCCAATTTATCTCCAAAACTTCCCGTGAAGTTTCAATCAATTAATTGTGACATATTTTAGACATGCATTACACATAGGAAATCTAATTCATTTTTGAGGAAATGTAGATTGGAATATTCCTTATGTTCTAATTCAAATATTTTTGATTTATTTAAATTAGGAAAAGGGAGATAAATAATTTAATAAAATGAACTATAGGATAGTTGTTTATTAAATTAATCAGAAAAATATGGCAATCAATAAATAAAGTGTTTTGATCTTTATTTAATTAATTTAGAATTGATGTGATAGATTGAAATAGGGATTTGATAATTAAATCGAACAAAGTATTTAATTTTGTTTATTTAATTAAGATGAATATTAGAAGAATTTAAATGCGATGTGAATGTGAACTATTTAAATAAATATTTTTATTTATTCAATAGTAGAGGAAATTAGGATAATTAATCAAATAAAACGTATTTAATTAATAGGATGCTCCAGAGCAATTTTAGGATGCTTCGGGACCTTAAGCGCTTTGGGAGTTTGATTTAGCGCTTCGGATCTCTAAAATAGCACTTTTGGGATTTAGCGCTTTGGGTCCCTGATTAAGCGCTTTGGGTCAGATTTGAAGTTTTTGACTCAGTGTACCTTGATTTCGTCAATTCTGATCATGTTCATTCTCTTGATTGGTATGATTTGATAATCCAAATTCTTGATGTTAGATTTGGATGATGTAGATAAAACTAACTCTCATGATAGGCGAGAAAACTTCTTATTTTTGATGATCCTCATGATAGGTGAGGAAATGATTCAATATCTGATAAATCTCATGATAGGCGAGATCTAGATAATGTTCTAATGAACCTCATGATAGTTGAGGTTTGTTGATGTTTTGAGAACCTCATGATAGGTGAGGTTTGATGTTCACCTATGAATTTTGATCGAAAATTCATACCAATTTGTGATAGACTTGATAGTAGAATAACTTTTGATTTCTTGACATAGTTCACTGATTTGTTGATTTTCTTGTTGTGATGATAGGAGCATTTGGGTACTCTCCAGATGCGAGAGAGGTTTCCTCATACGACAGACTTGATACCTCATCTAACACCAGATGAGCTTCAGGTGATAGGTCATTGTGGTTTGACAAGCTTACTTGATATGCCCCAGATTAGGATTAATCGGGGTCTGTTGACTGCGTTGGCTGAGAGGTGGCATAGTGACCACAACACCTTTGACCTACCTACTAGTGAGATAACGGTCACACCTGAGGATGTGGCGTATTTTTCGTATTCCATTCATGGGTGAGATAGTCGTGTATGATTCTCATGGGACCAGCAGCAGAGATGCTCTCCGTAGAGATTTTCAGGATCAGAACATAGAGGGTCCGAGCATTCGATGGCGGAGGATCACGGATTCCTATGTGACATTACCAGCAATGCTGGCTAGATTCATTGGAGGTTTCCTTTGCCCTGATCGCAGGTCAAAGGGATTCCTCATCGGCTGGGGTAGAAATCTTGAGAGCATGATGGTACATGGTACCAGATATGCATGGGGGATGTGTATGCTAGCGCATCTTTATCATGATTTACACTAGGTCGTGTATCTTGGAGCAAGGAGTTTATCAGTAGGGATGAACCTGTTACAGGTGTGGGCATGGGAGCACTTTGCTATTTCTTGGCTTTTTCCAATTTTTGACAGACTAGCCGGTAGACCATATGTTTTTTGATACAGTGGTCGGTTTACACAGGCCCAGATGGGCAAGTTAGAGCATTGGAGGCAGGTGTTTGATGATACAGAGACCATTAATTGGTGCCCATACCTTGACTGTGAGGAGTGGGATGAGGATGGTGTAGTATTGGGACATCTTTGTGATTCTATGTACCTCATCGATCAGACTCCATTCGTACTAGAGAGATTCTTGCTTCGTCGAGTATACCGATAGTATGGCATTGTTCAGTGCATGCCACAGGGAGTTGCCCATTATGCAAGGCAACGGATGGACGTTCCTGATTGGTGTCCATGTCTGTCCTATGATGTGATAGTAGAGGGGTACCGTGCACTGCAGCCATCACCCTGGGACATGCGGAGAGACATTGTAGTGGCGTCGGTTACCGAAGATTATGTTGCATTCCTGGCCTTGGTTCCACATGCACGTATCACCATTCCTAATGAGCTGGTACCTTTATGTGTGCAAGAGGATGTGGTAGAGGGTCGTGTAGATAGTGGTGCTGGAGAGGACTCTTCATCCAATGGTAGCTTAGAGAGCAGCAATAGTTCAGGCAGCAATAGTAGTGGAGGTAACAGAGGGGTAGGGCCAGGCAATAGCAATGCACCTTCTTCCAGCAGGCCTCGCAAGAGGCAAGCAGTGACAGTGTCTTCAGCGGATCAGCAGAGATAGGTAACTAGGCTCTAGGCACAGGTCTAGACTTTACAGGGGCAGTTGGTATAGGATCGAGGTATGCTTGTGTAGACCCAGACTCAGATGCAGGCACAGGCCCAGGCTCATGCCCAAGCTTTAGCAGAGGTACAAGGATAGTTGACTATCGTACAGATGCAGGTGGCTACTCTGATAGCTAAGAGAGACAGTGCTCGGTAGATTGCTGAGAGGGCACAGGAGAGAGTCGAGACTTTACAGGGAGTTGTTGATGGTAGCTCAGTTTTAGATTATATGAGAGAGGTTTTGCAAGCTGCCTGAGAGGCAGAATTCTATAGAGGCTTATACCATGATGCAGTGCCTGTCGAGCACCAAGTCAATTATGCCCCGTCTAGATATGGGCAGACACATACACGGACAGTGAGCGAGGGGGTAACACAGCCTTTATGCAGAGATCCCCAAGATCCTGGTCCTTTTGGGGGTGGTACAGGTCCTTCTGGTGGTGGTACAGGTCCTGTCGGGCCCGCACACTCTAGTAGTAGCCGAGCATAGATGCTATTGTGAGCCTTCATGATGTATAGTATGATGTAGCTCATTGTATGATGATGTATTTTTAGACCAGACTTCATTGTATACTTGAAATTTGTGATATATATATGAGATGCAGTTGATTTGACATGATGATGGCTTTATGATTTCTATTTGATGGATGCATTTATTATGTGATGTATGCAATATGCGATGATTTTATTGCAAATGTGATGATGTAATGATGAATGTTTTTATTTTATGCAATGATTTTATGATAAATGTATATATATGGATCATATGATACGTGTATGTATGATGTAATGTATGAATTCCTAAATGATAAATGATAATGATAATAATGTAATGACTTGCATTTATTTTATGTAAATGAAATGTATGGATACATGGATAACATAATGATAATAATGATGATGTAATGATGTTTTATAATGATGTAACTGATTAAAATGCTGATGTAAATGCATGATGTATTTGATATTTGTATATTTATGATTCAAAAATGTATGAATGATGAAAAGTTTTAATGATGAGATGATGATTTGTAACTATATGGTAAATGATGATGATTTTGTATTTTTTGTCAAGTATACTCAGTCATAATTGTAGAAAAGATAATTATTGATTTGGAATCCTTTGTGCAACACATACTTTGCAGATAATGAATTTATTTATGAATGCAATCTAATTTAATCATGTAATGATATGCAAAACATATGTCATTTTAATAGTCTTTTTGTGCTTGGTATCATTATAGAGCTTTATTGAATGTTGAAAGTGAATACAAGCGTTAATGGTATGTGTTAGACTAATGATGACCTGAGTATTACTTTCATTATTTTTGATCTTGCAATCGAACACAAGCATCAAGGTATAATTGAACTGAGATGACTTGAACATTCATTGCGTAAACAAGAAGTAATTAATCATTTCAATGTGTGAATTCTGAATGTCATCAGTGATACATTTTCATAGCACATCTCTCGACAATTCACACATTTATATGATTAACGTATAGACAACAGACAATAAAAAATATCATTCTTTTTCCTTGTTCCTCTAGTTCAATACATCATTGAGTTACTCCAAAGAAATTTTAATCAAAAAGTACAATTTATCCATTGTTTACTTAGAGTGTTCCATTCATTATTCAGATTTTAGATCATCCATCCTGATTTTGACATGTTTTTGGATTTTCAAGATTTTTGACTAAAGACCTAACCTACTAACCTACTTAGGGGTCTCAGGGGCTGATTTAGGATTAGCCTTGCCTACGTTACACATGCAGAGACCACGTAGTTTGACTGACATAGACCTATGTTTTTGGACATTGCTTTTTCAGACTCACCTTTTTGACATGTTTTTGGATTTTTGATACGATATGGATGGTTGATGCCTTCTGATGATGATTGATATTGCACTTTGATCTTTGTTTTCAGTTTTCTACCATACTATCGTGTTGCCTTTTGGTGAAATCGATACGTTTGTATTACACCTAATGATATCCAGATGTTGCCTCCAAGCTATGGAGTGATATGTTGACCATGTGACATGATTTTGATAATGGATGTAATGATGACCAGATGAATGATATGATATGAATTGATACTGACTTTCAGACGAATGATCCTGACATATTCATAATAGATGGGAAAGTTGATCTTAGAATCACATACGACGCTTGTTTCCAGGTTTTCACCATATGCTTTGATTACACCCTTTGTGTTTTTGTATTTTTCTCATTTTTTTGTTTTTCTTTCTTTTTTGTATTTTTTGTGTTTGCCAAGATGCCTGTTTGCCAGGTTTTCACCAAAGAAACAATTTTCAAAAGTTTGCCCCATGCACTAGGAGGTGCAAGCATAGAATTTTCTAAGATGAATACTATTGATAGGTTCATCAAATAGATCCCCTTCTGACATTGATAACTGATATGCTCCTAATCCATACACTGATATGATGACAAAGGGACCAAGCCAGTTAGGCTTAAATTTTCCTTTCTTCTCCTTGTCCTGTTGATTCCTAGGGCTTTCCTTTAGTACCAAGTCACCAACTTGAAAGACCCGTGGTTTTGCCTTGTGATTGTAACTCCTTTACATCCTCTGTTGATAAGCTATTAGATGATGAATAGCTTATTGACGATGCTCGTCTAGCAATTCTAGTTCCTGTAGTCTAGATACCCTATAGTCTTCATCTGAAATGATACATTTGAGTGATACATGAAGGGATGGAATTTCAACTTCAATAGGCAATATGGCTTCTGATCCATATACCAAAGCAAATGGTGTAGCTCTCATCGGTGTTCTAATGCTTGTTTTGTAGGCCCATAGTGCAGGGTTGAGTTGAACATGCCAATCACGTCCAACATGGTTAACCGCCTTTTTGAGAATTTTGAGTATGGTTTTGTTTGAGGCCTCTGCTTGGCTGTTCCCTTGAGGATAGTACGGTGTTGAAAAATGATGTTGGATGTGGAACTTATCACATAGCTCTTGGACATCTTGATTCTTGAAATGTCGTCTGTTATCAGTAATAATGGATTGAGGGATTCCATACCGACATATTATGTAGTTCAAGATGAAAGAGGAAATATGCTTCCCAGTGATGGTAGTAAGAGGTACTGCCTCTATCCATTTTGTGAAATACTCTGTAGCTGTAATAATGAACTTGTGTCCATTAGATGAAGATGGATTTATTTTTTCTACCATATCTAGGCCCCATTGACAAAAAGGCCATGTTGATGTGAAGGGATGTAGTTCTTGTGCTGGTGCATCAACCGGATTGTTGTGAACCTGACATTTTTGACATTTATTGATAAATTGATATGATTCTTTCTCCATGCATGGCCAATAATATTGCAAACGGAGGAGTTTCTTAGCTAGAGTTATTCCACTCGAGTGAGTACCACAAATACCCTCGTGAACTTCTAGTAGGGCCGTTTCAGATTCGTTGTGTTCTAGACATCAGAGTAGGGTACCATCAAGACCTTGATGATAAAGGACATCTGTGATTAAAATGTGTCAGGCGGATTGATGGATAAAGTTTCATTTTTGGTTCCTTGAAAGATCAGGAGGAAGAATATCATCTTTCAGGTAAGCATAATTTTTTTCGTATATGGAGGTTTCAGTGGTTTCTAGATGGCATATGGTAGCGGATTCTGATTGATAATGGGAAGGACATGATACTTATTCTACCATAAACTCATAACAAACACACTTCTCAGGCAATTGTAGTAATGAAGCAATTGTAGCCATAGCATTTGCAGCTTTGTTCTCTACCCTTGGGATATAATCAAACTTGATACTAACAAAGGACTCTTTCAGATTATCTATTTGTTGCTTGTAGAGCATCAATTTTTCATCCTTTGTCTGATACTCATCATTGACTTGATAAATAACCAATTGAGAGTCCCCATATAATTGTAAATCCGTGATTTTCCATTCAATTGCTATCTTGACTCCAATAATCAATGCTTCGTATTCTGCCACATTGTTTGTACATTGAAACATGAGTCTATATGATTTTGGAATTGTGTGTCCTTGGGGAGATGAACAAGATCCTTGCTCCTGATCCTCGTTGTGTATACGATCCATCAAAATATAGTACCCATTGTTGGGGCATTGTTGTCATAATATCTGCATCTAGAAATTCCATTGTCATTGGATGATCATCTGGTAGAGGAGCTTCAGCTAGCTGTTCAATGATTGCTTGTCCCTTGATTGTCTTTCTCTTGACATATTGAATGTCGAATTCACTTAGGAGCATAACCCATTTTTCCAGTCTACCTGTTAAGGCAACTTTACTTAGTAGATACTTCAAAGGGTTGATCTTTGCAATTAATTTGATTGTATGAGTCAGCATGTAGTGTCTTAGCTGTTGAGTAGCAAACACCACTTCTAAGTAGGACTTTTCTATGAATGTATAGTTTATTTCATAGCCATTTAAATTTCTACTGATGTAGTAGATGGCGCGCTCTTTCCCTTCATAGTCCTCTTGTGCTAATAGTGCCCCTAAAGAGATATTTGTCATGGCAATGTACAAAATGAGAGGCCTTGCTTCTGTTGGTGGCACTAGAATGGGTGGTGACATCAGATATTGCTTGATTTGATTGAATGTTGTTTCACACCCTTCATCCCACCTGAAAACTATATTTTTATGCAATAGATGGTTAAAAGGATGACTTTTGTCTGCCAATTGGGAGATGAATCTTCTAATTGATTGAAGCCATCCTTGTAGTGATCTGAGCTGACTGATATTCTTAGAAGGTGGAATTTCCATAATTGCTTTGACTTTTGCCCGATCCACCTCAATGCCCTTTTTCGAAACAATGTATCCTAGTAGTTTTGCTGATGTAACCCCAAAGACACACTTCTTAGGGTTTAACCTGACATTGAATTTCTCCATCCGTGTGAAGATTTTGTCTAGGATATGTAGATGTCCTTCCCTTGTAGTATATTTTTCCAATATTTCATCCACATAATCCTCCATGAAAGTGTGCATCATATCATGGAAGATTGTCATCATTGCTCTTTGATAAGTGGCTCCTGCATTCTTTAGACCAAATGGCATGACGTTCCAGTAGAAGGTTCCCCATGGACATGTAAAAGCTATCTTTTCCTGATCTTCTGGTGCTATTCTTATTTGATTGTATCCAGAGAATCCATCCATGATTGATAACATGGCATGCCCTGCTGTCAAGTCCATAATGATGTCTATGTTTGGCAGTGGAAAATCATCCTTCGGGAATGCTTTATTGAGGTCCCTGAAATCTGTGTAGATTCTGATGCTGTTGTCTGGATTTGAAACAGGTACTATGTTCGATATCCACTCAACATAGTCTATAGACCTTATGAATTTAGCATCCAATAATTTCTTTAATTCTGACTTAACCATCAATGCGATGTGAGGATGCATTTTTCTTAATTTTTGCTTAACAGGCTTGATTCCTTTTGGCAAAGACAAATGATGCATAAGCAGATTTGGATCTAAGCTTGGCATATTAGAATATGACCAAGCAAAGTTGATGCTTCTTGCTTTAAAGAAATTGATAAAGTCCGGTCTTTCTTGATCAGTCATTGATTCTGCTAGATGTAGAACTTTTTCCTTCTCTTCTGTGCCAATGTCCACCGATTGTGTAGGTTTGACCAGAACTGATGATCGCTCATGATAGTGTTCTGGGAGAGTCTCAAATCTTCCATCCTTCAGTGCCTCATAAAGGTTTTCACCATTGGATGCATTCTTTATTTTTACTTTTTCTAGATCTAATGCTGCCATAGAATGGTTTTCACCATTAGATCTATTTTCCCTATTGTCAATTTTGCAACTGGAAGATTTGACACCCTCCTACTGAGTCGTATTGTTATGAGTACTATAGATAGCATTTGTATCAGGTTCAGTATGACATAGGAAATGCATGATGGCATCATCATTTGCAAATTTTGGTACAGTTAAAGGTTCGATAGGTTCCCAATCAATAAGTTCTGGATGGATTAATGGCATGGTATCATCGGATTGATTTAAGTCAATGGAGGTAAGGGTGAGGATAGAAATATCATCATAATGGTCATTTGGGATATCAAGATCCATGATGGTACCCTCTTGAAAATCATCTAGTTCACTCAAATTCTATTTGTCCTCACTAGAGTCATCGATATTTAGTGATCATGTGACGAATGGTCTAGACCTAGAGCCTTGGCCCTCCTCACGTGTAGGTGTATATTTTTGAATCACATCGATTGGAATATCAATAAGAAGTAGATCACAAGGTAATGTCCACCTATATTCATTTGAGTCTATTTCGAAACCATCTCTAAAGTGAAGGATATTTTCCATAGTTGTCTTTATTAGCTCCTGCTTCTCTTCTTTAGAATATCCCAGTCCTGGTTTTTCTTTTGTGTGGAGAGTGAGAGGTGTGATAGGTTTAGAGATTCCCTCCTTTCTTAATCCCACAGGTCCTTGTCCTTCATAACCCATCTTTTCAAGAATAGCCTTTCCTTTTCCATACTTGTCTGTGTTGATGCTAATATTTTTAATCTCTGATGTTGATGTTTCTTCATCCTTGTAAAGCCAATCCAAGATTGCTTTATTGTCTATTTCTTCTGCTATGGTTCTGGATTTTACAAATGTTTCTTGAAGAACTATGTTAGGTAAAGATGTTGGAGGTTTGATCATTGATAGTTGACCATATTGCCTAGGAGATGGCATTAACTATGATAAGTTAAGTGATTGCTCCATTGAGTACTATCCCATTCCTTTATCTGTCAACTGAACTTTCTTTTGAAATTTGTCTGATAGAGAATTTTGTGTATCCGGATTGTTTGTTTCAACATGACTTGTCTCCTTTTCTTTACCTTTCTTTTGTACCCACTTGGTAGTGATGCTTGGACTTTGTTCGTTCTTGGATGATGATGAACTTGAAGCTTCCCTGTTGTGAGGGACAAAGGTGTCTTGAGATATTCTTAATGTGTCACAATGTTGTGGATGATTATAATCAGCAGCTATAGTCACCTCTTGTCTGTTTACTGGAAACTTCAGTCATTGATGGTATGTCAAAGGTACAGCCTACATTTCATGAATCCAGGGTCGTCCTAAGAGTATGTTGTATGTCAATTCTCTTTCTAATA
This sequence comes from Sequoiadendron giganteum, assembly GCA_007115665.2. NCBI lineage: Eukaryota > Viridiplantae > Streptophyta > Pinopsida > Cupressales > Cupressaceae > Sequoiadendron > Sequoiadendron giganteum. The sequence goes on from CM021100.1 coordinate 725,028,858, forward strand.
CTTGACATGCTATATGCTTCATCATGGGTCCCGCTTGAATGGGCAATACAATTAAACCTTTGGATGATCTTTCTTCCTCATCATATGCTTTGATGGTCATTTTTCGTCGAGCATCAATAACATCTTTGGAATATCCTAGTGCACAGACTAATTTGAGGGTGCAAATGTTCAGACCAGCTCCCCCATCTATTAGAACTCTCTTCACGTGATGATTGTGGATACATACTTCGATATGCAAAGCTGTGTTATGTGGATGGTTTAATGAGACATCATCCTATTGAGAGAATGACAAACAATGTGGGGTAGTCAGATGTCCCACCATAGCTTGGAATTGACAAACATCCAGATTATTTGGTACAATTGTGGCAATTAATGCTTGTTCAAGAACTTCTTTATGTGATGGTGACAACTTAAGGAGTTCCAATATCGATATTTGTGTAGGGATGTTTTGCAATTGATCGATAATATTATAATGAGATTGAGGCATAACCGCACATTGAGATCCCACTCCTTTTAATACTACCTTGGCTTGCCCTCTAGTCATGACATTTTCCTGTTGATGTTCTTGATTCTCTCGAGGGGGGGGGGGGGTTCATTTGATTGATAACATCATAATTCGATGGAGGTGGAACAGCATGTGTGGAGCCAATTCCCTTTAACATTACCTTGGATTGTCCCCTAGTTAGCACATTGGAGGGTTAATGTTCTTGATTTTCTCTGATTTTTAAGACATTTATTTGATTATCAGAGTTTTTCACGTTTGGGAGTAAATCCAAAGAGGTAATGTTGTTGGTTTCATTTTCATCAATGTTATCACTAACTACATGATCATGTTTGACTTCAGATAGACACAGGATTGTTGTGTCATAGACATGATTGGTGTTCTTTCCTTTGTTGTTTGAGGATGATGCACCTTTGTAATAATTTGGAAAAGGATCTTTGAAGGCCGAATGATCATTGTTATTTTAAGTTCCTTCCACATACACTTTATTGTTGTCCACCAAGTCTTGTACTGCATGTTTCAACTCCATACAGTCATTTGTCTTGTGACCCTTGTTATTATGACAGTTGCAATAATCGGCATCATTCCACCATGATGGTTTAACTTTTGGATCCCAGAATCTAGATTCCCGTGCAGTGAGAAGACCTTTGGTAACTAGTTCTTTCATTGTTGATTCCATTGTTTGACCCAAAGGTGTGAACCTTTGCCGATTTGACGATTTTTGATAGGACTGTGGTTTTATGATTTCATTGCTTTGTATTGTATTTGACTTGAAATTTTTCACATTGTTCTGATTCTTTAATGTGGACGTGGTCAAATTGAAAACCGATTTGACGTTTTGGGGATCATTTGTTGTCTCATTTGTATTTTGGTTCTTTTGCCAAAATTTCGGCTTTTCACCCCTTGAGTATTGATTTGAGGAGTTACTTGTGTTGTTTGTTTTCTCATTAAAATGCTTGATAACTCCTCTCTTGACTAATGCCTCTTTGATCTTAAGACCATTCTCTATCACTTTCTCAAATGTTGGAGGACATTGTAGTTCCAATCTATAACTCATTTCTTCTATCAAGTTTTCAATGAATAATTCCATCTTTTCCTCTTCAAGAATGGATCTAGGATATCTAGCAAACAAGCGTCGCCATCTTTGGAGAAAAGATAAGAATGTTTCTCCCTTGTTTTGTTTTAGATTGTAAAGGTCTTTGATAGTAACATCGTGTTGGATGTTGAATGAGTATTGAGAGATAAATCTATTGACGAGTTCCTCAAAAGTTTTGATACCTAGTTTTAACTTCGAAAACCATTCCATGCATGATCCTCCCAAACTCCTTGGGAATAATCTCATTAAATAAGTTTCCTCTTGGGAAAACTCAAGACTCATTGTTTTAAATTCTCTAATATGATCAATTGGATCCGTTCTTCCATTATACTTATCATATTTTGGAATCTCACAATGTCTAGGAAAATGTATCAAGCTGACCATTGCATCGAAAGGATAAGGACAAATGTCATGTATCGCATATCACTTGGTAGTCCCTTTCGTCATATCTTGTATTTGTTGCTGTAATATTTGCATCTGTGATGTTAAAGTAGCAACCAGATCTATTGTTTGCGTAGGTTGTAGTATCTCAGTCTCATGCATTTTCGGTGTTTCCTTCAGATGGTTTACATCAAAATATTTTGGAAGTTTTGCCCCTGATTCGGCTAACATTAAAAGATATTTTTCCATGTCTTGTTCTAGAATTTTTTTCATAAATATGTGAAACTTGGGATCTTGTTGAGCCGCTTGGATATCTTCTAGAGTGATTTCATTCTTATCATTGCAGTTCAGATTGTTCCAAGGATTTTCTTCTGCCATTTCTTGTGAGTTTAAAATTTCTTGCTCTAAGAGTTTCTATTTTTGGTACCTAGTTAAGATTGGCATACAAATTTTTGCCCTTTCTTTTGAAATGTTGATCTTATGTGCGGGATAGTGTCAATTGAACCTTTTTAAACAAATTCGAATAAGATGACTAATCTTATTGATGAGATAATATTTAAAAAGTTAATTACTATACTTCGTTTCATGATGAAGGATGATAGTATCCTGATAATGAAACTTCAGGGTAGTAATTGATTATGTATTTGATTTTTGACACTTGTGATTTGCAAGATCTTGTTCCAGTTGATAAGTTTGGAAATTTGTATAAACCTTTCTAACTTTGGTTCCTAGACAGTGATTCTAATAAGAAGAAATTTGATTCTGATGAAAAATGTGAATAAAATGACAGACTGGTGGATTGGTAAAAATTTTGAACTCTTCGTTTTAAAAGCACTAAAACAGAGACCAAAAGCACTATTTCCCAAAAGCACTGGAACAAAGTCCAGAAGTGCTGAAATAGGTGATCGAAGCGCTATTTTTCCAGAAGCGCTAAAATAACGACTGTAAGTGCTAAAACAGAGCCCGAAAGCGCTATTTCACGAAAGCGCTAGAATAGTGACCCGAAGCGCTGAAATAGGTTTTCCAGAATGCTAAAAATATGACCTATTAAGACTTTCTACTGTAAAATTTGATGGGGTCTTGTGGCATACTATATTACAGATTGCGGAAGATAAGAAGGATGAATTCGTTGACTATGGTTATGGAATTGTGTGAGAGCTCTTCTCTGGAAGAAGGCTCGTGAGTAGATTGGCTCTAGTGCGTAGTCTAATGTGTGACCCCTAGAAAAATTGTGGTATTGGTCGATGAAATTTCTGTGTTGCAAAAGGAGTTTCCGATTTTGATATAGAAAATGTTGTTTTATCAATTTGTTTCTATAACCGAGAGGTCTTTGGGGTTTCATGACTTTGATTTTTCTTTTGAGAAATGTGGTGGACTTCCACTTTCATAGCATGGATTTTTTGATTGTTTTGACTTGACGTTTTCAGGATGATCTTTAAATCTGATTTAAATGAATTTGTGAAAACATGGCAAGCAATTTTGAATAAGTGTTTTAAAACTGAAAAGATTGTGTATGTTCAAAAATCACGAATGATTTTTATTGATTTTGACGGGTTGTTTTAACATTTATACACAAATCAAACAAAATCACACTTAAGGACAAGTAGTTCATCATTATATTCACAGCCCACATCTTGAGTTACGTTGACTCACACAGTAGTGTCACCCCCTAGAGGGTGTCGGTGTTTTTGTCATTGCCAGGTGCATACTCAAAGTGACAAAAGTAGATACTGAATCCCTTGAGCAAGCGGTCCTTGGTAATTATATGGTGAGTGTCTTGGGGGCAGATTCTTCCCTCCCCTTACACTGTGAGTATGACAATTTATGGATACTGACTCAGCGAGCAACTACTTTATGGTTCGTAGATAGGGTTTCGTTCGATGTGGCAAATAGATAAACTCCCTAGGAGACCTCCCAATCTTTAGAACAAAGATTTTGGGGATGGTTATCTTGCCTACTACCATCAAGTTGGAATTTCATCAACAACTTGCATTTTTATTATAGTGGGTTGGAAAACCTGGCTTTGGTTGTTCCCAATTAGGTCGTTCCCGTAGGGTGAGTACTTTTTCCCACTACAGAAGGCCTGCTAAAGGATTTAATAAAGCATAAATGATATGAAATAAAAGTGAATCTGGCACTTTGGTCACCCAATTAAGGGGAGAGCATAAGCCTAATCACCACAAGCACAACATATAATTTTTTTCTATTTTAAAATCCCAAAAAGAAATTTTCTAATCTATGTGAAGATGTTGCTTCACAGAAATCATGATGTTCTTTTTAACTTCAACTGTAAAAATGTGATGACTATCCTAGGATTGATAATTTGCTTTTAAGAAAAATAAGAAAGTGACTATCCTAGGATTGATCAATTTTAGAAACTTTGAAGTGGCTATCCTAGATTGATCAATTTTATATAACTTTGAAGTGTCTATCCTAGATTGATACATTTTAGTCCAACTATGAAAAAAACTCAAAATCTGGTCGTGGATGCGTCAGATCTAGACTGATTATACAAAAGTGTTGGAATGTTGCACTGAAGCACTAAAATAGTTACCTGATGTGCTAAAACCCGAAAGCACCGAAATAGGAACCCAAAGCGCCGAAGTTTTCCATGGAAGCGCTAAATTACCCGATGCACTAAAACAATGACCGTAAGCACTAGAACAGTGACCGAAAGCGCTAAAACCCAAAAGCGCTAAAACAAAAACCAGAAGCACTAAAACTTTTAACGGAAGCACTAGAACTCAAACACGTCGAAAACCTATGTGACACTTTCTAGAAAATTGATAATTTTGATAAAACTGGGGTTAATGCCCCACGGTGGGCGCCAAATTGTAAGTGTGAATAAGTGAATAAGATCAAAACACTTCTTAATAAGACATTATATCAAAGATTAAACAAATTGAATCAATTCAAAAATAGTAATCATTTGAAAGCATCATATTGTTCTCTATCCTCAAAGATTTATTAAATCTAAATTGCTCTCAGATTGTTTAAGCAAATAAGACTGTTAAAATGACAATTCAAAGAACGAGATGATGATAATGCAATCCTAAATGATAAATCAGTTAAACTAGCATGAAATTGATATGAAACAGATAATTACAGCTACAGGAGGTAGCCATTGATGTGAAAACTTGATTGCTTGATGCTTGAAGTCTGGATTCCTACAGAGTAAGAGTGCAAAAACTTAATTATCTGGATCCTTTTCTTGGTTCAATGAGGCTATATTTATAGATTTCTTGGGTGTAGAAATGCACAGGGAAAGCTTTGAGAGGCTTGGATTCAATCTAGAGAATTGAATGGTGAGAGATGGAGGAGATTGAGAGAAAAATGGAGATTGTCTCTACCCATGAAAACACCAGGAAAGAGAAGAGGAAGAATTGATGGAGGAGGATTGAGAGATCAAATTCCCAATTCGTCTCCAAAACTTCCCGTGAAGTTTCAATCAATTAATTGTGATATATTTTAGACATGGATTAGACATAGGAAATCTAATTCATTTTTGAGGAAATGTAGATTGGAATATTCCTTATGCTCTAATTCAAATATTTCTGATTTATTTAAATTAGGAAAAGGGAGATAAATAATTTAATAAAATGAACTATAGGATAGTTGTTTATTAAATTAATCAAAAGAATATGGCAATCAATAAATAAAGTGTTTTGATCTTTATTTAATTAATTTAGAATCGATGTGATAGATTGAAATAGGGATTTGATAATTAAATCGAACAAAGTATTTAATTTTGTTTATTTAATTAAGATGAATATTAGAAGAATTTAAATGCGATGTGAATGTGAACTATTTAAATAAATATTTCTATTTATTCAATAGTAGAGGAAATTAGGATAATTAATCAAATAAATCATATTTAATTAATAGGATGCTCCAGACCAATTTTAGGTGTATACACATGCATTTTACATAAATCTCATTCTCCTAAGTTGTCATTCCAACAAGTTGTTGTTTACACCAACTAAGAGCCAATAACTTGCATCGAATCCTTGGAGATAGAAAGAGAATGGGACGCATTTGAAGGAGCTGTTGTTATTCAGAGTTTGTTTTATCTTTTTAATTAGTTTCCTTTGATCTAATGTTTCATTGGTGTGTTAGTTTATCTTATTAGTTAGTCCATATATTCTCACACACACAAACAATAGGAAGTTCTTTCACATGTAAATTTGTTTCTAAGTTCCTTTCACCAGCAGAGGACCACAGATCATGAAATCTTCTGATTGACTGCAACAAATCTTTCCCCAAGTTTAAAATCCTTCAGCATTTGAATGAAATTCAAAATGGAAAAAAAATAATATGACTCTGTAAATTATCAGTCTGCAACTGGAGATTCAATGTTTTCCCCAGTAGAGTCACCATTTTTTTGGTGGTTTTTTCAACTAAACCTTGAAATTCTCTAAGAGGTAGCCAACCTCTATATTCAAGAATCATCAAAATTAGTGGCCAACTAATGGGTAAAGAGTTCCAAGCTCTTACCTCTGCACTTTAGGCTCTGTGAGACCAAGGAGGGTGCTCCTTCTTGTGTTCATTTGATATTTTCATTCCTCAAGAACACTTCAACACAAATCTATTCCTACTAAATGCAAATAGATATTATTTACTAAAGGCTTGGCAGACCTTTTGCAAATAACCACCTAATGCTAGGAAATAAATGATTCTTTACAACACATACATCAACAGTAAGTTGATTGAAAGTGTATTTATGAAATATTGTTCTCAAATCAAATACCAAAAGCATAGGAAATGCATTCAACACTTTAACATCAGTGCCATAGCTCAGGGCATGAAGTCAAAACAAAGTAAATTGAACTAAAAGGAAATTTAATTCTGAACATCCATAATCTTTGCAATTGCCTTAGAATTATAGATTATCACCCAAATTCCTATGACTACTTACCAAATCCAAATGACACAAGCATGAATCAATGATTTAACTAAAGCATTTAACTCATCCATTAGATCACACAAACAATTAAATCATATGTCAGAGTGAATGACTAAGACAATTAATGAACAAATTCTTGATCCCAATTCATTAATAATTCATGCACAATATCAAAATGGAGAGACAACAGGCTTGAGAAATTAACATTTATATTCAAGTATGCTCAGAAGCCAGCTAATTGACAAAATTTACTCAGCTAACCCAAAGCCTAAGCTACAGACTCATGATATATTTTTGTGTTCTCACTATACATTTCCAAATCTACAATTTGACAAAAGACCCCCCTACCAAATAGCCTTGAATTCATTTTATATTAAGGAGCAAACAAGCCTCGGGCTGTTGGAAAATTACATTTCATTTGCCCTACAATTTAAAATAAATTTCACTTGAATTTGCAATCTCGAGCGACTATATTTGCACTTTCATTTGCAATAGAAAATTTTCCAGCAACTTTAAAAATATTCAAGTACCACTGTCTTTATCCAGCCGAGAAAATTTATATCCACCTTGGGAAAACCCCTTTTAAATTCCCTTTACCTAGCTGTAAAGTATTTATTTGTGTAATCAAATTACTTTCTCAACAATAAAATACTTCACTTTTTAACCCATGAGGTTTCACTTTACATTTAAAGCACAAGATTTTAAATACTTCTTTAATATTTGTCACCCAACAAAGAATACTTAATTTCACATTTTACTCTAGGCCATCTTTTCACTTTTAGCACCTTAAATCTTTCACCATGTGATTAATACTCACCTTTCATTTTTCACTTTAAGAAACCTCACACACAATACTTTTTTTTTTACTTTCAAATATGAACAAAGGTGGTTTTAATTAAATCCTTCATTGGGAATAACTTTGCACTTAAATGCTTTGACCCCTTTTTATTTCATGGGGCCTGCCACATACTACCTCCCAACCCATTGCCCATCGCTTGATGGAGTGAAAAAATGGGAGATAAACCAGTGATGGGCGATGACCATTGCTCATCGCTTGATAAGAATGAAAAAGGCAATCTGAACCCACGATGGGCAATGGCATCAGAAAATTCCCTAATTTTCTCCGCAAATTTTCACTCGGTTGCATTTTGACAATGGCGCTCCATCTGCAACACGACCCTCCAATATAATCGATCCCTCCATTCATTTCTTAGCATCTAAGAAATAAGAAAACAAATCTCCAGTGGTGGCCATATGCAATGACTTCCTTTACTGCACATAAACTATAGAAAAAACTCTTATTCTTTGTGCGCTTATGGGTGATTAACCCTATTCCAGTGCACACATTCATCCCCACCTACATTTGCTTAAGAGTTTCAAAATCATTTTCAACAAATCTATTTTACGGGCAGCAAGGATTATGGTGTTCCATAGAGACCACATTCATTAGGTATCACATCAAGCTAGCTCCGTGCTTGAATGGTGTCCCTCCTCAGCCACTATTTGCATTTTTTTCATAGTTTCTGAGGTGTTTTCAACATTTCATTTTGTATATGCTGCTCCAATTCCATTTTCTTGAAATTCTTTAAAGTCTCTTCAACACTTTCTTCTTGTGTGTAGGATACAATCATGGTGTGCCTCTCATACAACTAGAGCTACCTCCTCTTTAATTTTTGACATCCATTTACAAATCCATCATATGATTTTTTAATATACTCTAGATGCATTGCCATTTTATCATTTTGTCACAATAATCAACAATATACTCTTTTTCCTTTTGGAGGATCAATCAAATGCCCAGTTGTACTCATCAATAATCTTGAAATATGCAGCCACATATCAATAAATCTAAACAATATTGGCTTGCAAAATGATTTTCTTTCTCAGTGTTATGTAACTATCTAACAACTTAGCAAAGATTAAATAGTATTGTGACTTTAATTGGGATCAGTAAAGTGCAACACCTCCATTCAAATCAATGGAAGAACTTCATTCAGCTAGACATAGGGAAATATTCATTCATGAGATGACATTGCTCTTAGGCATTGATCACAAGTCTTGCCATATGTCCATGCTTCCACATAGTCATCAGAATTTAGCTAGAAGCAAGTTTCAATAAAAAGATTTGCTTTATTTTATATCATGTAACTGCAAGATTTGAATTGTGTAATGACTTCATACCATGGAAATCAAGTAAAACGCCACCTTCAAGTTGTTGAATGAAGGAAGTTTTTGATGATGAAAAATGATAACCCACTACTGAAACAATGCTTTGGAATTCATGTCTTCACAACCAAAGTGTCCCTTGGCAAGAGCATGTCAGGTCCCAAAGTGGGCCCGGCTAAAAAAAAATCATTTTCAAACAACTTTCATGCTCAATTATATTAACACTGCCTTTTGAATGCTCCAAGCATGAAAATTTGAAATGGGTTGTCATTGAAATTTGCTTTCTAGCACATTTGAAGAATGGGAAAAACTAGCTAGGTGGGCTCTGGAATCACCCTGGAAAACTAGGTAAACCACCTCGTGAAACCATGAAAACTTGTAGGCATGCATAAATTAGTCTAGAGAATGCAATGCAAAAGACGGACTGGAAAAAGGAGGTACGAGGTGAAAGATATTAATCAAAAAAGTTTCTCAAATGAACTTTCTACAACAACAGCTTGTTCTGAACCAATTAAAACTCACCCAATTGCCAATTTGAAAAAATAGCAAATCAACTCCTGGGAGGCTACCACTGGACACAATAGATCATTTAGGTACACTAAGAATGTCTGCAAAAGTAATTTTCCTGAATCATCTCCCATCAAAAGATATTCAAGGTCAGAGTTGACCACCTTGAAAGATTTCTTAAAATGCAACTGCAAAACTGAAGAAATTGCATCTGGTTTTGATTTGTTAAAAATATAAAATCAACTCATAAAACTTTGAAACCTAACATATGAGCTCATCTCGGTATGGAGAATGCAAAGAAACAATCATTTTCCCTTGACGATCAACCGGCTGCAAAATGCAAGCTCAAACGAGAGGCAACTTTGCACAACTGAAAGTTTGCAAATAGCATAAAAGTGCCAAAACCCCCCAGCTTCACTTTTTAAAACCCTATCAAAACTCATTGTGGGAATCTGAAAATTGACATGCACACTCACATAGGACACATGAGTGGGCCTACAAATGGGTTTGGCTTGAAAATGAGCAGGCTTCAAATTACGACCCTCCAAAGTAGGTCACTTGGGCAGATTCTTCAGGTGCATTTCTGAAAATGCAGAGGCAATTTTTTTGAAATGGACACTTCAAATTTGAAAAATTTGAGAGTGCCATAATCACCTAAGGCTGATCAGAGAAAATATAGATCTATGATTGGATGATTTTTATATCTAACTACTAGTAGACCACATATCGTGCATGTAGTTTATCTTGTGGCTAGATTTCAAGAAGATCCTAAAGAGATGCATGTTGGAGCAGTGAAGAAGATATTCAGATATTTAAAAGGAACTCTAGATTATAGCTTATGGTATCCTAAGGATATTAATTTCACATTAAGTGCATACATAGATGCAGATTAAGCTGGTTGTGTTGATGATAGGAAAAGTACAAGTGGTGGTGCATTATTTCTTGGATGAAGATTGGTGTCATGGTTAAGTAAGAAGCAAGATTCAGTTTCTTTATCCACTGTAGAGGTTGAGTATATTGTAGTAGCATCTTGCTACACACAAGTATTGTGGATAAGACATACATTGAAGGATATCAAAGTAAGGTATGATGAGCCTATTTTTATCTTTTGTGATAATACAAGTGCAAATAAAATTTCAAAGAATCTAGTGTTTCTTTCAAGGACAAAGCATATATCAATCAGGCATCACTTTATGAGACAGAAGGTTATGGAGAATGAGGTGAAGCTTGAATATGTGCCTATTAAGGATTAGATTGTTGACATATTTACTAAGGCTCTTCCTAAAGATACTTTTGAGTATCTTCTGGATAATTTTTGGGTTATTTCCCCTCCATCCTTGAACTATATGCATATAGGGATGCATCAATCCAATGGATCTATGGATCCATTCCTTGTTTAGACTGATGTTGGTGGCTACCTCTCAAGGAGAGCAGGTAGTGTCACTGTTGTAGTAAGGAATGTTGTCATTGTACAAAGTTGTTGATTTGGTTGGGTGTACTCCTAAGGGGGATAATTTAGAACAAGTATCTTGGTTCAATTTCAAAGGGGGAGAACAATGCAAAACACTTTATCCTTTTCCATTGATGTAGAAAGGGGAGAAAGAATCATGTGAAATTCTTTATCTACACAAAGGGAGAAAAAAGTAAAAGAAAATCATGAGAGAATGTGTTCAGAGTTGTTGTGTTGTCTATGATGGTTTTCATACCATGTGTTGCCATCAATGACAAAGGGGAAGATTGTTTCAAGTATGAAGGTGTTGTCATTGATGTCAAATATGTGTTAATGAAGGTGTCGAGGATATTGAGAAAATTGTGTAAAAGAGGGAAATAATTTGTGTATAGTTGAGATATTGAGGAAGTGTTGTGAGTACATGGAGCTATCTTTATGTTGTATTTTCTAGAGATGTGTTGGGGTGAATTAATGTGTTAAGATGGTGTCTCTAGTACTTGGTTTCCAAATTCTTTTGAGAAAATTTCATAAACAGAGGAAATAGTGTTGTGCAAGTGTTCAAAATGTGCTTTGAGATGTGCTTCACATTTCTTTTGTGTTGATGTTATGCATGTGCAGATCTGATATATAATTCGGGATTGTTAATAGTTTATATATCTATAATTTAAGTTCCTAGATCATTGTACGAAGTGATATGTGTTCACCAGTGTGTGAACTAGGTTTTCAGTGGTGTTTGTTGTTGTCTGGGAGAAATGCATTTGCTTTGCATTCCTCCGCATTTTGGTTTCAAGTTTTGTGGATCTAGGAAGTTGCTTATAATATTTCTATCTTTCATAATTTAAGGCTTCTCTTGATTTACTATAATAAAATATGTGTTTCATGTGTCAATGTGTGTATGAGGTTAATTAGATGTTCTAGGTTGAAGTATTTCTATGGTGCGAGTTTGGATGAAATATTTTTTGGATCTCAGGTGTTTCATAGATTATTCTAGATCATGTAAAAGATATTTGTGTAGTTTGTGTGTCATCTTGATCAAATGGGAAGTGTGTACATAATATTTTTATGGTGTTTAGCATAGGTATGGTCGACTTGGTGTTAAAACTACATGTGAAGCCTTTCAAAGTTTGTGAAAGTGTGTTGAGGTGTGTTAGGACAAATTTGGGTCCTATCTAAGGATTTATATGGGTCACCTTCATTCCTATCCACCTCAAGAATTTTTGGGTGCCAACCTAATTTGAAATTTTAAATGTAAAGATCATTTTGTTGAACTTGGAGAAGGTTTTCAAGTTTAAGGTTGATATAAACAAGAGTGGTATTGCTAGAAGATATCAAGATAGATGCAAGATAGATGTGAGTGATGAATGTGATGTGAATTTCAGAAGTATAGATGCCAATTTAAGTAGAGCAATGTGAACTTCAAAGTGTTGGACTTTTGAAGGTAGTGAGTTGAAGGCATCTGCAATCTTTCAAACAAGTCTACAAAAGTGTTGGAGTAATTGTAGTGGATTCCTTATTGCATTGAGATAGTGTTCTCTTTGTAACATTTCTCTTCTATCTTCTTTGTATATTCTAAGTAGTGAGCTATGGTTGTGAGACCTATTGGACAATGTGTCCTATTCTGGCAGTGAGCCCTTGTAATAGTTTTGCAATTGCTTGTATTATGAGCTAATCCTCACCATGCTTTTTCCCTCATTGTTTTTTCTACGTAAATCTAGTGTTCTCTTATGTATGGTGTTGTTATTTAAATTTCTATTATTTGCATTTCACGATTAATCACTTTAACATAATAATGTTTTAATGAATGTTTGTGGATTTGATTACTATTGAGGGTTTTGATTTTTTAATTTGATACAATTGATTCACCCCCCCTCTCAATTGTCTTGTTCATTCAACAACCATTTAGGGAAGATAAAAAAACTCAAAAATTCCACACAACTAGTTTCTTGACACACCAAACTCCAAAAGGAGTGATACATTTCAAGGCCTTATGAGGAACCTAATTTTAAATTTGATTATTTAAATTAATTGATTTAGCCCAAAACTCTAGCGTGAAATAATAAGCATGAATATGCAACTAGCCATCTCCTTCAAGTACTTATTCTTCTATTCTACAACGTCATTCTATTATGGCATGTATGCAACTATATTTTGAAGATCAATCCCCTAAAGAATATAGAATTGTTTAAATCTAAGGTTCACATATTGTTGACCATTATCCATTTAGATAATAATGACATATTGAAGTTTTGAAACTTATCCAATACTTTACCCTTTGATTGAAGGAAGAAGACACATTTATATCTATAAAATTCATCAATGGATGTGAAAATATAGAAATTCTTACTAAATATAATGATGTAAAGGGTCCTACTAGTTCATTGTGAACTAATTCGAGGACTTGTCAAGATCCTGAAGACTTCACTTTGTTATATTTCTACCTTGGGTATTTTCCCATTACATAACCTATGCACGCACCATTTGAAAATATAATCTAAGGAAGACATATAATGATATCCTCTCAGCTAAGATATTAAATATAATGGTAATTGAGATGGTAAAATCAATTATTCCATAGTTTTCTCACCATGTTCAAATAAGTGAAAAAATAAATAGAAAGATAATTATGCATAAAGATGAAGATACATATAGCTATAATCAAGGAATTATCCTCAAGCTCTAGAATTATAGTTGAATCCAAAGTGAACTAAACTTTCTTTCCATTCCTATATTAAGTGATCTAGTAGATAGAAATAAAGTTGGCACACAAATTAGGCTCCAATAAAAAAATGTTCTTTATCGAAACCTAGATAGTGTATATAACCTAGGTCAATTATTCACTACTATGAAGAATCTACCAATGTAAAAAGTGCATTTCCTTTCCCTTTCCTTGATTTGGAAGAAGTGGAAGGAAATGATCCCTTTATATAAGAAGATAGAAAATTTATGTAAATTTTTTGAGGAATATGTGTCAACTCATCAATTTTATTAGCATAACAATGATGCTCATCATGACTAACTTTATTACAATAATAACAATTTGGTCTCTCCTTTAGAAATTTCCCCTTTCCTAAAATATTATTGAGATTCTACTTGTGAAGAAAAAGATGATTGTTCCTTGTCTTTCTATGGCTTGTGCTTAGATTACTTTTGTTTATTGTTATGATTATAGGACTGTTTCTCACTCTTTTATTGACTATCCACAAAATCTTATGATTTATATTGCTTCATAAGACCCTTTGTGATTAAATTTTCTTACTTTTTCATTGACATTTCTAAAAAATGACTCAAAATACTATACTGTGTATATCTATTAGTAATCAGCCAATGATAATTAAAACTAAAATAAAATGAAACATATTTAAAAGTATTTTTTCTAAGAAAATTGAAAATCTATTGTACATATTTCTTATCAATACCACATTATTTAATTTGTGCTCTTAAATTATTAACATTAGTCACATAATCTTAAATATTGTCAAAAGTTTTAGGATCTAGATGTAATGTAGAAAATTGTATACCTTTACAATTTCACACTATGTTTGGGTCCCTTAATTGATTGAACTTAATTAAGCTTCTTATTTTCTAAATTATGCATTTCAAAGCCTTATTCTTGCCATTTTCTGAAAGGGGAACCAACATTAAATAAATGAATTTAATAATTAAACTGCCTTGGATCATGTGTCCTAAAAATATAGTCCAAGATCCATTCACCCATGGGTGAATGGGTTCCCTTTATGAGCTAGGACCTAAATTAAAATATGTTTTTGGCAGAATTTTAATGATAAAAATTTAAATTGTGTCAGCTTTTAGAATCTATTTTTTGGGAAATTGGATAAACACCTATAAATACCTAATCATTTTATCATTTGAAATATAACTGGCTTTATGAAGCAATCCTATTGAGAAAATATTATTGTCAAGAGAATTCAATAGTAGCATTATCAATCATTTGTAGCAGCTATCAAGATCCTAACATCATGTCAAATTTTATGTGTGTTCATGTTGTCTTGTGAAGGCTAACAAGTGTTGTAGGTCTTCATATATTCAAGCATTCAAGCAAATCAAGCAATCAAGATCCAATTCCCTTGAAGTGATGTGTATATCTTAAGTCCTTCAAGGAAGCTATTGAAGGGTGGTGAGTTGCAAAAAAAATTCATTCATCATTTCCTCTCTTTCCATTCAGGTTCTTATCATTGACATTGTCATTGTGAAAGTGGGAACACTATTCATGGGGTTTGACTAAGGCAAGCCCCTATATGGCACAAACAATTTTCCCTCTTTGTGTATGTGTAGGTTGCGGGTTGAAGAATGATTGAAGAGATCTTGAAGAGAAATTTTGCATTGTTGCATTTGTTGTCATCACTCCTGTCAACCTTTGGAAACTAAGTTGCAAAATTCATTTTTGATATTTTGACAAGTTTGCAAGTGGAAAATAACATCTCATATCTAACACCAAAAGAATGTAAAAGGAATTTTTGAAATCCCTAACAAAGACCCATTTTCCTAAGGGTGAATCAGTCCTTCTGCAATACTAGCATCAACTTTTGGTGTCAAGTGCATGCCCTCTAATATCTCCCATATTTTCCTACAAAGTGTTGTTACAGTCCAATTATCTTTGAGAATCTGCATTTTACATATTAGGTCATATATTTAAATTAGCTTCATCATTTCAAATCATTTCTAAATCATTCCTAATCATCCTAAGACCCTAAAGAATCCACCAACCCATGTCTGATTGAGGCTTAAAGTCAATCTCTTATCTTTTTTATTGGTATTCTAATGAAATTTGAGAAGAGGTCCCTTGAATCCTAGGTTCTTTTCATTTGGGACCTAGGACCCCTTTTCCCAACATTTTATTTTGGTGAACCTGACATGTGACATCATAATTGTCTAATTTGGTAGTCTTTCAAACCCTAGATCTAGGTTTTGCATCATTAAATTTGTATCCTTCATTTAGGGTTGCATCTTGCATGTTTGTATAATTAATTCTCATAAAAATCCAAAAATATTGCATACATTTTACATCATAGTTTGCATTAGTGTTTGTTTCAGCCATTTAGATCAAATTTTCATTCAAAATTGTCACTTTTGTTTACATATTATCATACATTTACACTTGCATTTTTATCAAAAAAATTTGGAAAAAATAATCATTGTAAAATCACTTTGCAACCAGAAACAATAATCATAAACAGTAACCTAGACACTCAATTTTTAATTTTTTAGAACCCTGTACAAAGACTCATTCACCCCTAGGTGACCCTGTCCTTGTATAGGTGCTTCTAAAAAATTTTGCACACATTTCTATCTCTTTTTGCTCATAATTTTGGTACTTGTAGATCTTTGTTACAATTTCCAAAAATTGCATATTTTGAAGCATTTTACATTTAGCTCATTTGGTAAAAGAAAGAGCATTGTTTAAAATCAAAATTTACATTTAAAGGTCATCATTTTTAGGTCTTTGCATTTTACAATCAATCAATTGTCATACTTCATATCTAAAAGTTACATTAAAATTTGTTCAAACATCTTTAACATTCATGCATACTTGCATTGGAATAAATTTAGCAAAATTCTAGAAATTCATTTACTGTTTCAACTGTCTACAAGTAGATTCAAGATCCTTAAGTAGTGTAGAACTCACAGCCAAACTATCATTTCTTAGAACCCCTGAGCAGGACCCCTTTTCCCTTGGGCAACCTTGTCCTACTTGTATTGGTTAAATAAAAAAAATTATACCTTTTTTATTGTGATTGTTGTTTTCTCCTATTGGTTGCTTCCTATTTCTAGATGTTTGTTGTCTTTATTTAGTCTATTGGTATTCATCTTGGGTGAAATTTTGGTATTGTAAAACTTGCATGAGTTTCACAACATGGTGTCCTATTGCCAATACTTTGGTGAGATTTAGTTTGAGACTCATAGCATCCCAAACTGTTGGTACATCCATTATGCATCTTGGGTTTTCCAACTCTTTCACACAAAGTGTTGAAAATAGCCAACCCATGTTGGAATCCATCCCTAATGTCACATTTCCCATGACCACTTTAACGCCAACCACCATTATTGATGTTGAAACCATGGTTTTCCCATGTTCCTCAAGAAAAACTCAAATAATTAGACAAAGATTTAGAAAAACTTCAAGGCTATGTGAGTATGCAATATATTAATGGTACGACAATTCCTATCATAGATAAAATGAGGAAAATGATTGATAATGAACAAGGATTAGATTTTGTGTGTAGCTTAGCCCATATTATTAATGATCATAAACCAAAAATGGCTAGTTGTGCTCAAGCTTTGGGATATACTCAAATCTAAGGAGTAAACCAAATTCCTCCCTACAACTATAACCTCTATTCCCACATACACAAATTCAACTGTTACCACAACGATGCAACCAAACAATGGTATGGATCCAACCTTGGGTATTTCCACTAGGAATCCTTTTATTTTTAAGAGATCAAACATAATTTCTCCAAATCCATCACCCCTCACAAACTTGAAATTTAGTTGTCCACCCAACACATATACACCTCCACCATATTCACCTCCATCCCAAAACACAACCAATGATTTCGTCATGAACCAAATTTTGCAAAATGTCAAATTCCTTCCACAACAAATAGCAACATTGAACTAAAACCAAAATGGAAAACCTTCACAATATGTCAAAAGAAGCCCATTTTCACTAGAAATATTGAAAACGCAAGTGCCACAATGTATAGAGATACCTCTCTTTGAGAAATACGGTAGTAAAGGAGACCCTAGTAACCATGTATCAGCATATAAGCATTATATAGTGACTTCATCTTTGAAGATAAGCTCTTGGCTAAACCCTTTCCTAGGTCCTTGAAAGACATGTCCTTGGAATGGTTTTGTTCATTACCAAATAATTCAATGAGTTTGTTGATTCCTTTATTAACCATTTCCAAGTACACATTGGTCCTAAGATGGATCTAGCTAACTTAATGAGATGTAAGCAATGACAAGGAGAAAAGGTCACAGATTTTATAGCACGTTCTTGATTGCTTTACTCACAAATCAATATTAACCTCCCCGATGTGGATCTTCAAATAATTTTCATTGACAACTTACAAAAGGAAATAACAGATAGGATTGGACTAATGAATTTCCCATCCTATACACATTTTTGTGTGGCTCTCCATGATTATCAAAATTCAGTTAGTCAACATGAAGAGAAAAATTCCTTGAATCATGATGAAAAATTTGAACCCATTGTTGGCAAGAGACACTACTAATATCATTTGGTGTTTTCGTTGATGGTAACCCTAGTTGGTGATTGGATCCGCACGTCGTCATTTGATCATACCGACAGTCAAATTGAAGGCAGTTAAGGAAAAACAAAGCATCCGACAATTTTGTGTTCATCGATTCACATGAAGATTTTTTGTTAATATTTTGTGTTGTGTATTTTAGGGAGGGTAGATCGATGTCTGCTTTGTGTTATCTATGAATCTCAATGCCTCGTATTGATCCATTTTTGAATTAGAAGATCTGGTTGGCTAATTATCTACTTTATCAGTACAGGAGCCGACTTCATGAATGCAACATGTTGTGGATATTCAAAGAATACTTATTCAAGTGTTTTTGAGTTTGAACATTTTTTTTTGGGTCCTAACTAAGTTATGGCCGACCATTGTGGATGTGCATTATATATTACTCATGTTTTGGGTTGACAGTTGTAAATATTTTGTGTTCTATTGATGCCGACATATTGCGATTAAATTCTTGGTCACGGATATATATAAGTAATCATTCATATCATTTTGAGGTGTGTATGAATTGTGTTGATGCGAATTTTGAATCAGAGTAGATAAGAAGAGTGATAATGCACAGTTCTAGTTGTGCATAAAGGATTTGTGTTGCGAGTCTGAGTAGAACATAGCAGAAGTGCAGAATCAGTCAGAAGGATAGAAGATCGATTGTTGAGCCTAATCAAAATAGTAATCAAGCATATGTAGATGCTAATTTCTCAGTTCAATATCTTAGATGGATTTAATCTGATTATTTTTGTAAGGTGGTGAGTCTTCTTGAGTAGTGAGCTCTAGGCAGTATGTTTGAATGCAAGTGCATTCCCCATATTTTAAACTTTATTTTTTGAGTATACTCAGATCATATTGTGGATTGGCCATCCACTATGGTTTTTCCCCCAACAGGATTTCCACGTAAAAAATCTTGTGTTATGGTGTTTTGATTGTTTGCTTCATGTTCATGCATTTTGGTTGAATGTTACAAATGCTTTGAAGATAAAGATTAATAAAGTTAATTTTTGCACAACACTAATTCACCCCCCCCTCTCAGTGTAGCTTGTTTCCAAAAATTGGTATCAGAGCTAGTTACTCAAAAGAATTCTGACAACTTGGGGAGATCTTGGAAAGTGTTTCAATGGATTCAAGCAATCTCCTCTGGTGGCCCTAGATGATCTTGACCAATCAAAATTTTAGAATCGAGAATTGCAAGAAATTCTTGGGAATGCAAAAAAAATCATTCAATCATTAAAATATAAGATCAATAATTCTAGAGAAAATAGAAAGGAACTATATGATTAGATTAAGCAAAATGATGGTAAAAGCATTGAAGATGAGCAACTAAGTCAAGCCCTAAAGGAAAAGATAGAAGAATGTGAAAAACTTGCCAAAGATAATGATGTCCTAAAGCACAAGATGGAATCTATCATGATGAGGATGAACAAGGAGATTGAAGACAGAAAGAAGAATGAAGATAACCTAGCATAGTCCTTGAAAGAAAAATCTGAAGTATAGCTGATTGGACAATGAACTGGAACAATCTAAAAATAAAGAGGAAGTGCTCGAAAAATAGATTGATGATCTACAAAATAAACTTGTTACTGCAAATGAATACAAGGAGAAGTTCAAAGCTAGCTCATCCATGCTTGATGAACTGATTAAAAGTTAGAGGACTCATGGTGACAAGAGAGGTCTTGGATATGAGGAAGGAGAAAGATCAAAATCTAGACAAAGGAGATTTAGGCAAGGAAATCAGATGAACAATGTTGGAAGGTATCTGGTAAGGAAACCTAATGCTCAAATTTTTAATGGATATTGTTTTAGTTGCAATAAATTTGGACACATGGCTACCCAATGTAGAAGTAGGATGAATTCAAGCAGTCCATCATTCTTAGGTCAATGCTTTAATTACAATAAGTTTCAGCATAAGTCAAATAAATGAAAAAATGTGATGAACAACTTTCATAGAGATGTCAGATGTTATACATGCAATAGACTTGGCCATATTGCTAACCAATTTAGATCAAGAGAAAATCAGTGGAACTACTGGTTTGGACAGAGAAATTTTTTCGTGTTATAACTGCAACAAGTTTGGTCACATTGCCAAATTCTATTGGAATAAAAAAGGTCTGGTAAATCAAAAGAGAAACATGCAAAAGGACGTTAACGGAAAAGGAAAAGTCACTACAGATGTGATCAAGAAGCAAATGTAGAAGAAATGGGTGAAGAAAAGTCACTCTGGTGAAGGAAATGTGCCAGCACCAAAATCTTCTTCTCGTAATTCCTCTAGGAACTAGTTTCAAGCCTTTGGCCTAGGGGGAGTTGTCAAGAAAATCTCTTAACCCCCTACCGATAACTAACACCGAGATGTGGATAAGCTTAGTAAGTGCATAGATTTTTTACAGATGTTGTTAAATCTATTAAGAAATTATTATGTATTATTGGAGGTACACAAAAGAATTATATGTCACAATGCATGGAAACAGGGTAACCGAATGAGTTAGGGTAAAAGCATTTATTGTATCAAAAAGGGTTAAGTGTGCGAGTGATAAAAGATCATTATTATCTTTCATTTTCCACTTTTCATTTTGAAGAAAAGAATTTTGGAGTGCTTTGAGGTGAACCTTGGTGAATTAAGGCGATATTCAAGTGAAGAAGTTTTCATCAATTCAAACTCCGATCCGACAAAAAGGTATTTATCAGCAAAACCTATAAATTTGTGAATTGGTGAAAATGGCTACTCCTCTGGTAGTTGAAGTCAAGGATAGACCTCGTCACAAATTCAAGTGGAATCCTTTCAAGTCTATCGAGACCGACTTGATAGGTTCTTTTTCACCTATTTCATATGACATCTTACACACTGAAGATATTAGGGAATATATTCATGCAAGCATTGAAGAGATAGGAAGCTTGCAGCTGCTGAATTTGTATAACAATCACATTATAAGAGAATATTTTTGTGTCAAGCCTGAATTTAAAACCCTAGAAAATAAGAAATTTACATAGATTGTTAAATTTCCCGTGCTTGATGAGAGTGAATGGGTTTGTTACATCTTGAATTGATTTCATGATGAATTCATGTGGTTAAGTATACCCTTCAAGATTATGAATGAGGTTGTAAGTGTCGTAACAAGTTTAAATTATTCTGGTTGATTACCTATTTTGAAATCCGTAAAGAATCAAACGGTGACTGATGCAACATGTTCAAAGTATGATAGAAGAGCCATGGCAATCAAAGATATCATTGATGCAGATGTCATATTCGCATCCATGGTCATTGGTTACAGGATCTATCACTCAAGTCGAGAAAATTTTGTGTTTGGTACAACCATTTATGTAGCCTATCAAATGGTAAAGGAGAATGCAGACTATGATCTTTGTAAATTGCTCAAGAGTCAGCTGATGGAGAATCTTGGGAAGATCAAGAAAGACAAGAAAATGTATTTAAGTATGGTAATTTTCTATTGTTTTTGTTCTTCTATTTCATGAGTGAAGTTTCGGGTGTTGGGAAAGTACATTGGCAAGGCGGTCAGCCTATAGCTATTCAGATTAGAGAGATGTTTTATGGAATTGGAAATATTCAAGCCAAAAAATCTACAATCTGGGGATACTTCAAGAACTTTCAGAATATGATGCATGCTAGAGAAATAATTCCTACTTCTATTATGGAGAAATATAAGGGCACTATCTATTTTATGGTAGATATTGATCAATGCATGATGCAATCCATTGATCCCATAATAGTTTGGATCATGTCGATGGATTATGAAGTTGAGGAGAACATTCTGGAAATGTATGCACAACATTTGTTGAACAAGCCTTTGGATCCGATAGAAGAGAGGTTTCGAACTTATGCAAAAAATAATATATAGGTGCACAATGAACTAAGGAAAATTGTGATAGTTAAGAGAGTGAGGAAAGAGGTGGAAATATTTGTAGAAAGTATGGGCATACCTGTAGAAAAGATAAGAGAAGCCAAAAAAAGGAGAGAATAAGCTAAAGAAGAAAAAGAGAAAGTAATAATTGAATCTACTAGTCTAGCAACATCCTCTACCTAAATTAGGTCAACAAGGAGCTTTGCATCCCTATCAGTCCCTACAACAAAGCCTATTCTTGTGCAAAATCAAGTAAAGACATCTGGTAAGGAAGGGAAAATAAAGAAGGATAAAAGAAAAAGAGTCTATGTGGCAGTCTCTGAAGATGAAGAGACTGAGTCTGATGAAGGAGTTAGAGAAATCAAGCATCAAGGTTCCAAGGCAGAAAAGGTTACTAAAAGCAATCCATCCGGTGAAGATGAAAAAGCAAAGAAGAAGGAACTTTTTGACAAACCTAGCATGACAGTAGAAGAAGTTGAGAAAGCTTTGGTCAAAGATGGGAATCTTAAGCCACTTTGTAAATTGTATGAAACCTTTGATAAATCTGGACAAAGAACTCTTGAGGAGGCAACAATAAAGCATTTGAATATTTTCAATAAATTTCTTATTGAAATAATGCCTAATTTACTTAAAAGCTTGTATGAGATCTTGGAAATGAGAAGAGTAAATGCTAGATCAAAAGAAGAGCAAATGAGAGAGAGAATTCTTGCAAAGTTATGTCTAGTGGTATCTATGGAAGAAATGAAGGCAATATTGAACAAATCTAAAAGGGAATTCAAGAGAAAGACAAGAGTGAATAAGCTCATGATTGGTTAGACTAAGGAAGTTGCAAAAGAAACTAAACAAATTCAGAGAAAAGTTTTGTTAAGTAACATAATTGATGTTGTAGCTGAAGAAGTGAATGTTGAAGGTATTGCATCCGATCTGATGAATGAAGAGGTAAACGATGATATGGTTGAGGATACTCAGATTCCTCCTGTTTTGGATAATACATAAATACCTATGGAGGTTGATGCTCCTAAAATTGTATTGGTTGAGAAAGTTGAGATTCCTCAAGATAAGCAAGGACCTACAGCTGAAGAAACAATGGTTAAGGAAAAGAAAGTTGATGTAAAGGAAATTCCAGTAGAAGCAAGAGACATTGCAGAGGCAGTGAAGAAATTTTTGATAGATCAAAAGGAATAATTTGATCTTGAATTGAATGAAGGTCCTATCGACCTATCCACTTTGTCTCCAATTTAGAAAATGAAGGTAGCTTCATTTTCTCAGGTGAAGGCTAGATAAGAACTATTGAATTCTCACATTGAGGACAATGAACTCCTAAATCTTGCATCTAGAGTTCTAGAGAAGATAATTCCTACTTATGTCAAGGATCCGACTAGTTCCTCCTCCAATGAACTGAAAAATATCATAAATTTTGTAACTACTCATTTTGAGTCTCTTGAGAAGTCTGCCATGGTTAAATTTTAGAAGGAATTCAATGCAAAAAGGTTTAGCAGCTCAAAAGAAATGATAGCTAAAGATAACACTCTGTTAGCCACCTGTGTGAAGAATAGTCAAAATTCTCTATCTAAAGGTGGAAAGATCTATAAATCATGTTTTTCTTTGTCTAAATTTACCAAAGGCAATGAAAAGAAGGTCAGGGATCTTGAAAAATAGGTAGCTTCTATTTCTGAAGCTTTTGATCCTTTAGCTGGTGGTGTTGAAAAACAAGAAGGTTAGGTGATATCTCTGCTTGACAAGATAAGGATCTTGAAGCATGAAAATGACAGAATTATGGAAAGAGCATGTGGGCTTAGAAGCCTAATTGTTCTGGAGATTGAAATCATGTTGAGTGCACTAAAGGAAGCTAAAGATGCTATGGTAGTTCGTGATCCAGTGAACCTTGAGTCTATAGAGACACAATCCTACCTGGTATGTTGTCACATAACAATTTTAAAGAGTCTTAAAATGGTTTGGGATACAAATTTGAGCATGTTGAAGAAAGATTTTGTAGATGTTTTCAAGTTTGTGTAAGTTGTACTTGTACAGTCTGAAGATTTTGTTTGATTTTTGGTATGCATGTTCCCCAAATTTTTCCATTGATGTCAAAGGGGGAGAGTAGTGGAGTAAAAAATTGCATAATCATCTCAAGGGGAGAATTTTTTTTTTGAAATTTTGAAGAGTGGCAGTGTATTGATGTTGGTACTGATCCGACACTTAGTCATTTTTCACTAAGTGTTGTCATCAATGCCAAAGGGGGAGATTGTTGGAAAGAGACACTGCTAATATCATTCGGTGTTGTCATTGATGGAAACCCTAGTCGGTGATTGGATCCACACATCATCATTTGATCATACTGGTAGTTAGATTGAAGGTAGTTAAGGAAGAACAGAGCTTCCGATAGTTTTGTGTTCATCGATTCACATGAATATTTTTAGTTGTGTATCTCAGGGAAGGTTGATCAATGCATGCTTTGTGTTATCTATGAATCTCAGTGCCTCATATTGATTCATGTGTAAATTAGATCTAACTGGCTAATTCTCTTCTTTATCAGTACAGGAGCCGACTTCATGAATGCAACATGTTGTGAATATTCACAAAGTAATTATTCAAGTGTTTTTGTGTTTGAGCATTTTTGTTTGGGTCCTAACTAAGTTATGGCCAACTGTTGTGGATGCACATTATACATTACTCATGTTTTGGGCTGACAATTATAAATATTTTTGTGTTTAATTGATGCCAACATATTGTGATTAAATTATTGGTTGCGGATAAATATAAGTAATCGTTCATATCATTTTGAGGTGTGTATGAAGTGTGCTGATGCAAATTGTGAATCAAAGTAGAGAAGAAGAGCGATAATGCATAGTTCCACTTGTGCATAAAGGATTTTTGTTTTGAGTCTAAGAATAACATAGCAGAAGTGTAGAATCAGTTAGAAGGACAGAAGATCAATTGTTGAGCCTAACCAGAACTGTAATCAAGCATATGTAGATGCTAATTTCTTAGTTCAATATCTTAGATGGATTTAATCTGATTATTTTTGTAAGACAACGAGTCTTCTTGAGCAGTGAGCTCTAGGCAGTGTGCCTGAATACAAGTGCATTCCCCATATTGTAAAATTCATTTGAGTATACTTAGATCATATTGAGGATTGGCCATCCACCGTGGTTTTTCCCCTAACAGGGTTTCCATGTAAAAACTCTTGTGTTATGTTGTTGTGATTGTTTGCTTTATGTTCATGCATTTTGGTTGAATGTTAAAAGTGCTTTGAAGATAAAGATTAATAAAGTTAATTTTTGCACAACACTGATTCACCCCCCCCTCTTAGTGTAGCTTGTTTCCAACACCCATACCTCACAAAAAAATTCAATCATTTAAGAAGCAAAATAAGGGTTTTATTAAAATAAATCAACCTCAAGAAACCCTCCATGTTGAGCCTCAAGTTTTTGTCATTAAAACAACCCCATACTAATTTAGGGATAGGACTAGGTGATTCACACCGCTCCCTGATTCCCTTCACTTGATTATGTTGCAATTCTAAGAACCTAATAATTTTACCTACGATTAGACCTATCGATAAAACCAAGAAGTTGCATCTAAACCATAACCCAAATTCATTTTGTCACTATCATTGACAAATTAGACATGATACGAAATGATGCATGTGTCTTAAACATCAAGTGCAAGACCTCATTGATTCTAATCACATCCATTTGGGTGGTGTTAATGATTAAGGGAATAAGTCTATCACCCCACCAAACCAAAATTTTCAAATCTTCATGAGCCCAATTCTAAATCATTCAATCACCTTTGTAAAAGCTAGTGCAGATAAGAATGATGTGATGAATTTTGATGATGATAAGAGTGATAATGAGGACTGGTGAGCCTGATTAATAGCTTGTTTTCTCTTGTTTAGTTCGTATCTTTCAAACACTTTAAGTTGCTTATTTCATATACCTTCTTGAACTTATATACCTTTTATATCTTTTGTGCCATTCAAACTAGACTTTGATCTATAGGTGGAAATATGATTATGATATGATGATATTTACATGGATGAATGTGTGAATTTGTATGAAAATTAGTGTGAATATGTGTTTAATTTATGATTGTTAATTTTGTGTATGCTTTAGATGAAACTAACTCCTTGGACCAAGAATAATTTCAACCCACAACAACTGGAGAAATCAACCCGCAACCAAAGGATTCCAAGCCGACTGTAGGGGAGATTTTAAGGATGTTGGAAATATGAAAGCTATACAAATTATGGAAGTGATCATTAGAGTGGTAAATTATGATTCATCAAAGAATTCAATAAGATGATGGAGCAAAGAAGAATTTTGCAGTGATCAAGAAACTAACATGACTATTTGCATAGAGCACGTCTTTGTCATGTTGTTAAAGCATAATTGCAAACCTATTTGTCTTCTTCTATCTGTTTCAATTATAGTTTCAATTGAAAAGAATTTTTCTCTCTCTATTTTGAAGGAGAGTGGACATCTTGATTTAATTTTTTTTTCCACTCCTTATGCAAATAAACCTCCTCCCAAACCTATATAGTTGGATCGGTGATTGAGGAGTAGATTTGGTTGGAAGATATGTTTTGATAGTTGTAGATTTTATTTCATAGACAATATCTTTGTTAGTTTTATGTTATATGTTCATGAATGAGAAATCTATGAAGATTCTTATCAGATTGTAGAGTTCAGCTATATGCAATAAAGATGTTCCAGTTTATTGTTATGGTTAGTTGAATCAAGTAGCACATATTTGGTTTTTCTTGTGGGTACAGTAGCTTGATTAAGGGTCACTCAAGGTATTGTTCACCTACCTTCATTTTTTTTGTAAATTTAGATGTTTACATTATTGCATTCATTCCAATAGATTTTTCATTGCATGCACATGAATGATATTTATTCTCATGATTTAAGTTATGTCATGCATCATTGATTCATCCTCCAGAGTGAGTCAAGTAATTAGAAGTAATAATCAAAAGTGCAAGTGAAATTGTAGAGTTCAGGTTTATCAGTTCACAGTTACAATGTTAAGGTGAAGGTACCCACAACATCAGTACCAAATTAAGTATTCCCCTATTTTACAGTTTATGCTTTGTTTTCCTTTTCCAATATTCACTATTTTGTTTCACATGTGTAAACCACCTATACTTGATGACATAGGTTGTGTAGAGTTTTTGAATGCACATATAGTTCCATCATCATCAAAAGCTTACAAATCCCTGGTTGATAATTTAATGGAGTCTTTGCAAGGGTTTAGTGGACTTTTCAGTTAGGAACGCTTCCTCTAAATTATGTGTCTAACACCAAGTTGAGTGTACATTAGTGAGGTCTTATATTTTTTGTGGAATTGTTGAGGATGGTGCTACATTCAAGATTCACATGTGTTATTTTGAAGCTTTCATAGCTAGAATTTTTTCTTCAAAATTAAGGTAATTAGGATTTAGTTATCAATACAAAAAATTCTTTACTTACAATGTGCATGATTCATTGATCCATAGAGTCAAATCTATTGTATGTGGAGGTGACAAGACACTCTAGGAATATTTCTCCCCTCAACACACAAAGATTTAGAAGATATTGGTGATCATAGTGAACATAGCAAGGGTATTTCTAAAGAAGAATCATCCCTAACACCAATATCCATGCCAAATAAAAAGGAGACTTCCCATACACATATCATCACCATGGGTGATGTTACAATGGAAGACCCACTAGAGCATGTAACCTTTGAGTTCCCCATTGCCAACTAGGATAGAGAAACTACACTGAAGAACATACCTCCTGCACATGAATGATATTTATTCTCATGATTTAAGTTATGTCATGCATCATTGATTCATCCTCCAGAGTGAGTCAAGTAATTAGAAGTAATAATCAAAAGTGCAAGTGAAATTGTAGAGTTCAGGTTTATCAGTTCACAGTTACAATGTTAAGGTGAAGGTACCCACAACATCAGTACCAGATTAAGTATTCCCCTATTTTACAGTTTATGCTTTGTTTTCCTTTTCCAATATTCACTATTTTGTTGCACATGTGTAAACCACCTATACTTGATGACATAGGTTGTGTAGAGTTTTTGAATGCACATATAGTTCCATCATCATCAAAAGCTTACAAATCCCTGGTCAATAATTTAATGGAGTCTTTGCAAGGGTTTAGTGGACTTTTTCAGTTAGGAACCCTTCCTCTGAATTATGTGTCTAACACCAAGTTGAGTGTACATTAGTGAGGTCTTATATTTTTTGTGGAATTGTCGAGGATGGTGCTAGATTCAAGATTCACATGTGTTATTTCAAAGCTTTCATAGCTAGAATTTTTTCTTCAAAATTAAGGTAATTAGGATTTAGTTATCAATACAAAAAATGCTTTACTTACAATGTGCATGATTCATTGATCCATAGAGTCAAATCTATTGTATGTGGAGGTGACAAGACACTCTAGGAAGATTTCTCCCCTCAACACACAAAGCTTTAGAAGATATTGGTGATCATAGTGAACATAGCAAGGGTATTTCTAAAGAAGAATCATCCCTAACACCAATATCCATGCCAAATAAAAAGGAGATTTCCCATACACATATCATCACCATGGGTGATGTTACAGTGGAAGACCCACCAGAGCATGTAACCTTTGAGTTCCCCATTGCCAACTAGGATAGAGAAACTGCATTGAAAAACATACCTCCTTCAGTATTACCTATCTTCTATGGGTTGGTCACGAAGGACCCAAATACATTCTTATTTAAGTTTGATTTGTTGTGTAAAATTTATTATTATACTATAGATGCACATAGGCTCAAATTGTTTTCAAACACCCTGAAGGATGTTGCTTTGAGATGGTTTATGGGTTTGGGAAGAGATGTTGTTACAAATTGGAATACCATGAAGACAAAGTTCTTGGAGAAGTACTAGGACTAATATAGAGGAATAGATAGAAAGAGAGGTGACATCTTTGGTATGTCACAAAAGGAGGTTGAATCCCTAAAGGACTACATGGAAAGGTTTTAATTTTTCCTTAATAAATCTCACCAAAATAGACTCTCTAATGAGTCTTTAAATTTGATATTCTTAAGGGGGATTAATGAGGATTGCATGGATGCACTTAACCTTATTGGGGCAAGATATTTCTCTCAAGAACCATTTGAGGAGATTTTCAGTGCATGTAGGAACTATTCAAGTTCTTTCAAAAAGAAGGTTAGAGGAGACAAGGCATCTTCCATCATCAAACCATCCAATGGAGTCTCTAGATTTAAAATGAGTAATCTTCTATTAAACATGAAGGAGGATATTATCAGCCATCTAGCTACATAGCTAGATACCCTCCATATAAAAAATAAGAAAGAGGAGGTAGAAGCAACTCTTACAGAATATTTTGCACATTGTAGATAAAGAAGGACCAACTACAAATGCAAGGTGGCAAGTATCTCTAAATGGGTATCAAAATTTCATGCATTAGAAGGAGAATATGGACAAGTATTCTACATAGATCAAAGGAAACCATGGTAGCCAAGACAAGGTATACCCCAAGATCCTTTGAATTGTAATTTCCTGGTAATAATTCAAATCTTCCTAATTAGAATCCTCAGTCTTGGGCCAAATTGCAAAATCGGCAATGGAAAACTCCTCAAACCAATTAGAACCAACAGTAGAAAAATATGTGGCCATCAAAAAATAACCAAGGATCTAATTCCCAATGGCCACTCCAAAAAAACCAATGGAAACCCTAATGGAAAAGAGGCCAGCAATGGAAAAACCAAAACATAAATTACCAACAGCCACAATAGCCCTTACATCCACAACAACAAGCTATTACGTCAAACCCAACAAATCCAACACCATAGCCACCTAGAGCACCCCAGCTACTAGCACAGCCTACACCTAACCCCAATAACAATCCTGTTTAGCAAGGCTACAATAATGAATTTTTTCAATACCCTACTTATGGGATAGAGGTGAGTGATTTCTACCGTAGATTAGGGAAAATTTTGGTTGGACCTTTATCCCCTCAAATCATTGAATTGGTTGGTGAAGAACCCCTGTAGAGACCTGTTGATGGTGAAAATGACAAACAACATTAAAAAAAATATTTCTACTCTATTTCTCCTAAAAAAGAAAGACAACATATAGTAGCACAACTTCCAAGGTCCTAGTAGTTGGTTCTCAACTGTCTGGTGTCACTCCATTGGTCCATGCAACTGTAATGTTCAAGGGGCCTTTGCTGGTAATAAGGAATGCAAGCAACAACAAATTCATCAATCTATACTTAATGAATGGGGGTTTAAATAAACAGAAAAAGATAGGTCAAGGCATAAATTAGTAAAACATGAATGAAATTCTCTAATATCCAGAGATATGCTTTCAACAATGAATTCTCCTTCAATAGATCAAGAAAACCATAACATGATGCAATTTACAGAACATCCCATACCATTGCATGCATCTACAGTGATTAGTTTAACCATCACAATCACTCATCACAATACTTTTTAAGATTTAAAAAGAACAAACTCTTCATTCGTTGCTAATAACACAGATCAACAAACATGTAACAATTCCATCCATAGACAATTTAATGAAATAATCTTTGAAATTTGGTTCCTTCTATTGATTCTCATCAAATAAGAAACATTTATGCTTCAACAAACTCACTGGCATACATACAGATTATGATTCATTAAACTCATCCAGTAAACTCAATCTCAACATAACACTATATAAAAGTGTATTTAAATTCAACTTTAACAAAAAAAACAAAGTATCCTTTTAAAGATATGAAATTCCTATTTTTCTACTATCAGGTGGCTAATTCTATTCTCATCAGTCGACCTTTACAATATGGCACCCAAAAATACATATAGGCATGTAAAGCATAAATTCCTCTCAATCAAAATTGAGATCCACTAATCAAGGAATTGAAATCTCCTCTGAAACTTAGACTAGTTGATCTCCAGTTCCAACGTTGATTTCCCTGTGAAATAGGAAAGAAAGAAGGGGGGGAAATCATGCGCCCAAAATAGACTACCAACTCATTCATTTGTAGTTTTCTCTAGAATGTATTCATCATAACTAGAGAAGACCTGTAGAACAATATCTATATTAGGACCATCAATCCAGCTGTCCTCAAATTTAATTCTCTTCAGTTCTGTGGAGGCAAACCCCTTCATTTCTTTCAATTTAGTCAACTCCTGTCTTGCATCCTTCACTCCTTCCTTGACATCCATCAATCTATCTAATAATAGATCCTCTCCATCATCCTCTTTTTGCATAACCTCTTGAAATCTATTATCCCATTTCTCTTTTAATTGACCTAGAGGCAAACCCTCTTTAACCGATATATCAACATTAACTAGAATAGCTACAATAGCTTCTAGTTCATCAAGTTGTTCATTCAAATCCTTACTAGCATCTTGTATTTCATTCCTATGCCTATATATAAAATCAGATCTGAGCTGGATTATGCTAGAGGCTTTTTCCAAGAAGTCTACATTGTCTTCCTCAAGGATTGACTGCTCAAGAAGAGTTGACTTTGGCAATTTATTGATATCTTTTATCCTCTGGGCATATCCTCTATATTCTTCCTCTTTCCTTTCCAACATTTCAGTATGGTGCTTCATTTCTTCTATTAATTCTAATGCTGCCTTGTGGATCTCAAAACTGATTACTAACACCTCTCCTACCTCTTGGTTAAGCTTATATGCCCATCTGTCCATCATCCCAACCTTATTCTTTATTTTCACTAGATCATCAACCTCTCTTTCGCTGAGAAAAACTGGTGTCTCTAAGGCCACCATTTGTTGTGATCTAGGAGCCGAAACATCCCTCAAAAAGGTATGCAGCTAATCCAACTGAGCTTTGAGCTCATCCTTTCTTTTTTTTTCCTTCATCATCTTTGACTTGGTGGATGAGGCTACAACATCAATTAGGTTCATCTATTGATTTCCTGTAGGCCTTCCTAAATTGACAGTGCCCAGTTGGTAATTAGTGACTTACATGTCTCCCATATCTTTATCCACTACTATTATTTCACATTCTACAATAATTTCCCCTGCCTCAGTTAGTCTTGTGGAATGAAGAATTCTAGCCCTCTTCTTGGGTCTCTCCTTTTCAATCTCCTTCATCATGTCTTCCCAATCAAGAGGTTGTGGGGAGCTATTTGTTTCTTTTCAAGATCAACCTTTAACCAGGTAGGAGCACTCAGAGTAGTAGCCATTATTGTAGAAGAAGAGGCAACAGTTGTAGAAGATAATGGCTGCAGTAAATTAACCCTAGGTTGAGAATCAACCTCTTGTACATTTTGTTGTTATTTTTCTGCATTCTCTTTTGCAAGCTTCTCAGCCTCTTCCCTATCTCTTTTCTCTTGTATCCTTTTATCTTCTTCCTCATTTTTCAATCACTCTTCCTCCAACCTCTTCTCTTCAAGCAGTTTATTTATTTCCTCTTCCAAGACCTTGAGTTTGTCTGATGCTTCCTTCTCTTTTTGTTGTTGCTTAGCCAAATCCTCGGCATCCTTACTCTTGGCCTTTTCTTCTTCCAGCTCATGTATCTTTTGCACCATTTCCAATCTATCATTTTCATCCTTTGTTCTGAGCTCATGCTCCTTTTACTGCTGCTGCTTGATCACTTCATCAACTCTCTTCTTGGCCTCCAACTGTTGTTGTTGGAGTACTACATCATCTTGTGTCTTTGCATCTATTTATTTTTGCTTTTCCATAGCTTCAGCATGTGCCTATGCATCTACGGCTTTCTTAGCCTCTTCAAATAATACCCACTGATCCTCTTTTATCAACACATGCTCAGTTTTCTCTAGAGGCATATCCTCCTATGTCTCCTTATCTGATAAAGTATCATCAGAGTTTGTTTCTATGTCATGAATCTCAATCTCTACTTCCTTTTCCTTTAAAGTCTCAGCTTCATCATGGAGAATCCCCTTAGGCATTTCTCCACTTTGTTAGTCTGTAGAAGGGAGTTGGGTAGATGATTCTCCCATAACTGATGTTGAGGGCATCGATCCCATTGGAACTTATCCTTCATGTGCCTCAGACAATTCTTGGGCTAGAGCTTCAAACTCAAACTCCCCTATGTCAGGGGGAAAGAACTCTAAAGGTTATTTGGGAGGCATTTTCCTCTTGGTTCTCTTATACCCTCTCCCTTTCTTAGAATTTTGACCCCTAGGAGCCTTGGTTCTGAGTACAACCAATTGGATACTCCTATCCAACACTGGTCTTTCTATTTGTTTGATATCAACCGTCTCCTCTACATCCCAATCCACCGGATCCAAACTCCTAGTACCTACATTCAGTGCCTCGTATGAAGGATCCAACACTACCCCATCATCTGATAGTGTATCAGAAATGTCAACTTTGACCCCAAATTCCACCATAAGTGGGACCGACAACCTCTCATAATTTCTCATTCTAAGGTCATATTCATCCTGGAGATCACTCAAGAAGTCTTCCAGTAGGTTGAAATGTTTATCAAATATTGAAGCAAGCAAGGCATTCATCTTTTTCTTCGAATCAAAATGCTTTCTAGAAATATATAGGCCCAACTTCAAATGCATTACCTCATTACAAACAACCTTAGCTCCCACAAGGTGTGGGCAGCTGTACTCATCCAATTGCATGGGGAATTTGTAACAACCTATTTTATGCTTTATTCCAAACTTTGTATTAACCCCTAAATCTTTGTAAAAAAACTCCATTAAGACAATTAAGTTGTTGCAGCACCTAGGGAGCAAGTGAGGATGACCCTCAAACCTAGCCAGCCTGAAATAAGTGAATTTTGAATATTGAATAAACCAATAACCCCACTTTGTAATGAAATACATGGCCTCCTGGATTAGTCTATATCCTACATCTCTATTAAGTTGGTTAATAACTAGATACAAAAATGCATCATTGACTCTTCTATAATGCAATTAAGAGATTTGCAAGGATAGTTGGTCATAATGGTTCCATACTTTCTTTTGCCCATCAGTTTCTCCTAATACTCCCACTTTGTTTAACCCTAGAAAGATGCCTCTCCTTGCTACTACATAAATGACATAAGAGTTCATAAAGAAACTCTTAGTTTCCCTCACTCTTATCATTTGATTATGTATGCTTTCCGACAAAATCATAGGCCAATCAAACTGTTGCCTTCCATCCAAGATTGTTTGAATGAATGGAAACATCCATTCTTTAAAATGAAAAGCATCTCTCTTTCCGAAGACTCTAGATAACATCATTATAATATCTCCAAATTCTTTGTAGAACTTTTCCCTTTTTGGCTGATCTGAAAGCTTTATTAGAGACTTCGTCTTCATTCTTAACCATTTCTTATTTAAATGAGTGTTGTTGGTCTCCTTATGATTTCTATATATCTTTAAAGCTTCTGCCTCATTAAGTTGTCCAAGATTCTTTGGATTAAGATTACTGAACATAAATTGAAAATTTTGGGGAGTCAAATCTATGATAACATTGCCTTGTGAATCGACACATTGTCTAGTGGCCAGATTATAAGCTCTAGCTACTATCATTATCAGCTTAGGACATTGGATTGATAGAGGAAAGATAGTAATGTGAACCAAACTAGAATCAACTATCCTTTGAGTTCTCCCTATCACCTCCTCAGCAAATGTCTCTAAGTACAACTCCTCATAATTAAATGGACCCAAATTTGTGTTAGTTATATCAACCCAATCAGATTCCACCTTGCTAGCAATGACAGTAGGACCCCTATGATTATACCTCAAGGTATAAGGGAGTTGTTCAGGTTTAACCTTTTTAGACTTAGTTGCTGCCTTTGAATTTTCTATAGGCTAACTCCTCTAAGAAGCCTCTCTTGATGCTCCAGACATCTTTTAATTTCCTACAATAAAAACCCCAGATTAGATCTATAAGAAGTATAACAAAAACATGATTAGAGATATTACCCTTCCATACATACCGGAGGCGGAACCAGGTAGAAGACATCCTTAAAAGTCTCCTTTAAAAACACTGTCAGGGTCGGGACCAGAATAGGCATTGAGCTTGCAATAAACCATACGACGGGATCGGAGTCAGAGTCGGGATGGCAACCAGAATCAGAATCAGAATGCAAACTGATTTGGTACCATGAAGAAATTTCAAATTTATGTCTCTCTGGTTTCAATTCTGTCCATTTTCACAACATTTTCAAATATTTTTTCTTATTGGAAGCGGGATCGGAGACGGAATGAAAATGGTAACCGATACTTACTATAAATCAAGGTTTAAGAACAAAAACAACTCCAATTTTGATTTTGCTTAAAACAATTATGACGTCACTAGAAACTTCAATAGGATAATAGATGACATCATAACCTAAAGACTAGGTCATGACAAATCGAGGGGGCTTAAAAACAACCATACGAGACCATCCCCATATGACCGAGAGGAAACCGCAGTAACTAGGGCATCATTTTCTAATTTAAATAGAAAACATGCAAATAACCCTAATTTATAAACCCCTCGACTTAAAATAATTAGGGCACAAACTTAACCCTATTCGAAACTAATCAAGTCGATTATGCCGAAGGACCCTAAAATCGTAAATCAACGAAACCTATAAATGAAATGTAGCAGATGATTCATATCTGAAAACCTAGGGCATCACGGTATGGTCATGAATAAAATGTGAAAATGACCATGATAGAAACAAACAAATGAGAAAATCCAAATACTTAAAAAGACAAAACAAAAAGAAGAAAACAAAACAAAAGAGAACACAGGCAAAACAAACAACAAGGATTTGAAAGAAAAACAAGAGGCATGAATCCATGCGAATCACAAGCGACCGAATAGAAAAAAACACAAAACAAACAAAAAAAGAACAAAAACCCTGCCTCCAAATGAAATCAAATAGGCTAACCCTTTGATGCAAATCCGCATGCAACTATCTCACTTTTGATTGAATCACGCGCTCAAAAGCTCCACCGCAGCTCTGGTTCATCCTTAATCTTTAAACAATGGTGATAAGATCCAGTTAATCATTAATTAAGGTTAAAAATGAAGCTTCATACATGTATGGCACCCACAATTAATGCCATAAATATGGTAGATTAGAGTTAGAACCACATAGGGAACTGGCACATTACTGTTATGCGACTAAAGTAAAGTCAAACAACAAAACAAAATAGCAGGATCGGAACGAGAATGGAAGTTGATTCAAAAACATTGTCCAAGTTTTGATTTTGGTTCCAGTTCTGATTCTAGTTCTACCAACAAAAAATAAAGAGGAAGGAAAAAGCTAATAAAAACACGAAGATCGAAACAAGAAAACCCATCACTGATCTTAGGAAAAATGAACAAACCAAAAGGGCGGAGGCGGAGGCAGAATGGGAAAAAATTCGAGACTTATGAATAAACCTCAGACTTAACATCCACTCCGGCTCTGGCTCTGGCAAATACAAACCTAAAAGACTAAAGAAAAGACAGTTGGGACTGGGATCGAAAAGGAATCCCTAAAACAAGTTTTAAACCTTATTCCATTCCGGTTCTAGTTCTGACAGAACAACAAAAGAAAAAAAAAGTGTTGGAGAAAAAAAACTCCAAACTTTGTTGAAAAAGCAACCAAGGACAGAAGAATAAAAAGGGGGACCCATTTTGACCAAGAAAAAATATGGGGTGGTTATGCAAGGCATAACAAGACCTTGGAATCTCAACCTAAGGAGCCTGATTCAAATCAGGTTAACCAAACCAATCCAAGTCTATAGCCTCCATTCCTTGAAAGATTAGCAGTTTAAAGACATCAAAAGCAAGTTGAAACAAACCTATTGGGACAACTTAAAGATGTTTGTATCAAAATAGCCCTTATCCAAGCTATTAATGAGGTTCCTATCTACACTAAAACAATGAGAGATATTTTCCTTAAAAATACAAGAAGGAAAAGGAAAGATCCTTAGATAGTACAAGTCCTAAGATAAATTTCAAACATCATGTTGGGAAACATAACTATTCCCAAGTATGAAAACCCTAGGAGTCTTGTGGTGGATGTAAAGATAAATGGCACTCTCATTAAGAACACCCTAATTAACTTGGGAGTATCTATAAATATAATGACTAAAGAGACCATGAAGTTTTTATAGTTGATAGAACTCAGACCTACACCTATTGTTCTACAATTGGAAAATAGGTCCACAGTCAAAGTTGAGGGTATAATTGAAGACTTGGTGATAAAATTGGATTCATGTGAGTACCTTGTAGAATTCATGGTGTTGCGACCAAAGTCTAATCTTGTAGGTTACCCACTCATTTTAGGAAGACCTTTACTAGAAGCAATAGATTCCTTCATAAGTTACAAGTATAAGAATATAATTATCTCTAATAGAAATTTGACTAAGAAATTATTCCTTTATCCACCAACCCAACCACATGCAGACCTAGAACAAACCATTTGGCCTTCCCTAGATGAGGAGGATCAATACTCCTTGCAAGCCTTGATGACTATTGAATGCAATCCACTGTTAGAACCCTAAGATGAAGATTAATTGATAGTAAACACCATGCAAAATGACTATGGTAGGGACATGTAGCATCAATACTACTTGACATGTTTGTAGGATCCTCTACAAAATATTATCCTTGCTAGTTCATCTAAGTCAATTTCCTAAATATTTCACAATTTGGTACCTCACCAATGTATTCCAAACATATCAATACTTGACATCTCATCAGTTTAAATAGCATCAAAGACTTTAGATATCATGTCAAGTAAAAAAATGAATTTTAATAGTCAATTAACTGATATACAGTAGACTTCGCTGATGAAAATGCTACAATAACATGCAAAAGAGATTACACAACCTCAATGCACTTGATGAAATTAGGATGGAGGCAATACACCACACTAAACTTGTTTAGAATCAAATTCAAATTATAATTATGAACGGTCACATCAAATCTCATTGTGGGCAATAATCAACAACTTTGCACTAGTTAAATTGAACTTCACAAGCATTCTACAAGTGCATGCATTAACTTCTCATAATTAGCATAGAATAATACTTGATTTTCTACATGTTTTAACATTAATTCATGCATGTTTCGTATTGAATTTTATTTTTCACTTCATACAATTTATCCATGTGCCATAACCCATACAATTAAGTGAGGACACTTAATACCTTTAGTTAGGGGAGGGGTACTCTTCATTTTCTTGATTTTCAAAAACTAAAAACTCTTTGCAGCATTTTTGCACAACATTTGTGTCATCCTATTTTCCTCCATTTTTACACAAATGCAAGCTCAAAGGAGAATGGTAAGAAGTAACTAAAATGAGAAGGTATAGCATAGTGGAAGTAGTGTAGTTGGTGTGACGAGAAAAAATTGAGTCCAAAAATTAAACCAAAATAGAGCATAATTAAGAGAATTTGAGAACAATAGTAGTATCATGGGTGGTGACATTATTCGGAGAGAACCAGTAGAAAATTCCTAGCTATTGGAAGATAGGCTAGTATTACCTATTTTTAGACAGGCTGGATGGGTAGAGTACTTCTTGAAACTCACAGAGTTCAATAAAGTCATGGAACAATAATTTGTTGCCACACTACAAAATGATGAAGTGATTGTAAGAGGTTTGAATGTGGATGTTTCAAAGGTTTATGTTGTTGAGGTATTGGGACTATCACAGGAAGGAGAAGATTTCCTAGTGAGGGTAGATGCCATAGTTTCCAAGAACAAATTTAGAGAATATGGAGAAAACCTAGACTCATCATCTCAAGGTACAAAAATAGTATCCTTACCCTGAATATGGGCTTCAATAGCTTCTTGCATAATTGAATACTTAACCTGTGATGGTAGGAAATCATTATTATATACAGTGGAAATTTCAAAATTTTAAGCCATCTTCACCATGATAGTCATATAAATGTTCCAAATTTTCTTTACAATTTTTTGAAAAGAATGAGGTTTGAGTACAAGAAGAAGAGGAGTACCACAACATTGTCACATTTTTTCTTAGTCACATTGTTAATAAAAAGAAGTTTGAGAATTGAATTCTCACATGTTTCTTGGAAAATTTTCTTAAATTGCAATCATATCAACACCATCCTTGAAGAACCTATTGTCCTAGAAAGAGAAGAGGAACCTATTGTATCAGAGAGGGAAATTCCCTTTAGCTCCCCTACTATGTCACCTACCCGCAACATAAGAGAGCCAGAGGAGCAGAGCCTACAGGACAATCAACTTGCAGCCTCTAAACAACCCACAACAAAAATTACACAAGAGACCCCTACCTCTAGAAAAACACCAAGAATCAAGAAAAGGAAATGAAATACATCCCCTGTTGTAAACTATATCATATTTTTTCAAATAAATATTATCTCCCTTAGAAATGTTATTTGCAACAAATAGTGAAATCGGATATGAGATAAACTTCACCAAAATGAGCAATTCCAACACAAAAAGGCATGCAAATAAAATGTGATGATATATGAATTAAAATACCATGGAATTACATTATATTTTCTATCATGAATAGCAGATTACATCAAACAACAGTTGCAGCAAAATACATAGAGAAAACCTCACAAAAGAAATCCAAAATATGCACCCAATTGATGCCAAACTCAACACAACTAAACAAACCAAACTTTGAAAATATGAGCAGAAATATTACACCAAAATATTTTTCTAATACAAGGATTTTTTCTTCACCCTACAACAAAAACAAACAAAAGCATCCAAACAAACCTCTACACTAAACAACACCTGCAACAATAGAAAATCAAGCTCTAAACTATATCTTTGAAGCACATTGTTAGACACTGAGTGAATCTACACCTAGAGACCATCAAAACCACTGCCTTCAAGTCTCAAACTCCTTGGTTTATCATCCTTGGATCTCTTCTTTCTTTATTTTCCCGGCCTCAAAAGAAAATATCACAAACTGTGAAATAAAACGTATAAAATGAATGAGTGAAAAATTAGAATTTTTCCTTTAATGCAAACCACATGCAAAAGGTAAATTTGGGCACCAAAAACTCCACTCAAAAATTGAAATAATCTTGCATTCCATGATTTGTTACTCCTTTTTCCCAATTGGCCTCCATGAATCAACTATTTCTCAAATGATTTTCTTTTTTGACAAATATTGTCATAAGCAATTAAATCTTCTTTTTCAGTCAAATATGATCTTCCCAGAACCCACGCCACTTTAGGGAAATTAACAACCTTGCAACAATATTTAATATTTATCAATAATTAAGGTTTTTCCCAATCAATTTGAAATATAAACTTTTCTGGTTTATTGATAAGTCCTAACTTACTATTTTTGGATAGCTGGCTTACTTAAATAGTAATTTGTTAATTTAAAAAAAAAAAAAAAAAAGAGACATGACAAGTCCTCCGTGCAAAAATTTCTTTTCCTCAATCAATTGCAAAAATGATGCTCCAAAATAATGATGCCCAAAATGACCAAATGTTTCATTCTATAAAATAGAGTGTGATCCTATGCTTGTGTGAAATTACATCTTGTTCTCAAGTATGTTGAAAATTTCTAAGAAAAAATATCTTTTCTCTGGAATATTATGAAGATTGTATGGACTATACAACCTCTTATTCTATATCACTTGAGGTCTTGTAGTATTCCTTCCATATTTTTGAATCAATAACCTTCTCTTTTCAACTCATTTTTGGAATTGTGTATGTGCATTATCACCAAGGAAACTAGACCAAAAGCTCATGCAATCTTTCTCAAATATATAAATCTAATTATTGTAGCCTATAATATGGTTTAAATAGAAAATAAACCCTTCATTAAACTGAATATACAACTCAAAAATAATCACCTCTTTTACCCTAGAGTTATGGGGACATTCCTTGCAAGATACATCACAAATTGTTTCAAACTTTGATACTGCTAGAAGGTTGCTTGTTGCAACTTTATGATTTGTTTAGGAGAAATATTGGAACATAAGAAGGTCATATAATGACATCACATAATAACAAACCAAACCCCACCAAAATCTAAATGTTGATATTGAAAACCACAAGCCCTTCCGATGGTAATCTATGAACTCCTTGAGTCCTCTAGCTAGCATACACTAATCACTCAATAAAATCTTCAAAATGTTAGTAGAAAAGAATATTATTACATCTTTCACTAAATAAAATTATTTACTAATTTTCTTGAATTTCTCCCCCATGAAACACTTCCAAAATAATCTCTCTACATGATAAATAGTGCCTAGGTTCTCTAGCAAGAAATGCACTGTCAATAAGCAACTTGTACTTGAGACTTCTGATAAAATTAATAATGCTATGAATCTGATTTTTGTTGCTAATAGGAATTTTATAACAACCATTGTATTTTCTACCACATCAAATACATACTTTTATAAAATTGATTCCATTCACATCTACACTATTGAGATTCATATCATGAAAATGAATAACCAAATACCCAAATATTACCTCAATCTAAGAGAAGTCTTTTTCAACTTCTTGGGTTCATCTATAGGATCCAAAATGCAGCAGTTGAGTGACCATACAACAACAATAATAATTCCATGGTACTCTACATACCCAAAAGATAAAAAACTTATTATGTAGGAATATGATGAACTCTTTGTATTTATTCATTTGCTTATACTTGACTTCCTTCACAAATCCATTTAGAATGTCAGAGATAAATGCATCATCAAAAAAATGTAACATGAGGAAAATAATTTGACATATATGGAAGACTAGATAATTCCAAGAAACAATCATTCTTAAAAATTCATCTATCACAATCTTTTGAGATGCCCATTTTTGTGACCCCTCACTCCTATAGTACCAAAATAAAAAGTCTCCTTCCAAACTGATCTATCTCCAACAAAAAAAATTCATGAACCATACGATTTATGAATTCTTTCAAATCATAACTAATGGAAAAATTATCATCATAACTTGTGAATCCATATTTCAAAACTTTGAGATTTATTTCATCAAGTTTCTTGAATTCCCACAATTGCATTGAGATCCCAAAAATGTGCCTATTCTCAACAATGAACTGCTCATGAAATGATGTCTCCACAATAAACCAAATGATGTAAGGGCAGCAATAACCAAACTAAAATCCAATTTAAAATGTAGGGGAGAAGTATATGGTAGTAGAAACAAGATCACATCATATAGTCACAATATTGCTACCAACCAACCTTACCCAAAAAGTATTATGTTGTAGAGTTGAAGAGTCCATCCAACTCATCTACAAATCAGGATCTAGAGTAATGTACAAGATTATTTGAAAGTGTGTAGAAGTAATAACACTGTAGGTTGACCAACTATTCCAATCTTGAGACAACATGTAACGTCCCGCTATGCAACCCTGAAGGTTAAGAGCCAAAAGAGGACAAGATAAAAAAAAATTAAACATAAAGTCTATCAAACACATAAAGTAATTACTAACTCGATAAAATGACAACAAACATAGTCAAATATGACCTAAAGGACATCCCAATGGAGATGAATAATCCACTCTCTAGAGGAAATCCAAATAGGAGCAAACCAGACAACTCCAAAGATCTGCTTCGGAACTTGCTGCTCTACTTCGGAACCTGCAGTTTTGGAGCCCGATACTACAGAACCTGCAATTCCTAGCAGTTCTGGAGCTCGATGCTCCGGAACTACTATTCCTGGAGCCTGATGCTCTGGAACATGCTGTTCTGAAGCTCGATGCTCCGGAACCTATTGCTGCAACATACAAGACAGCAACAGAAGGCTCTGGTGCTCCGGAACCTAAGCAAACAAAAACTTGAAGGAAGACACACATTTATAATTCAAGTATTTACATGAAAAATTAAGGAAAGAAAAACCAATAATAATCTTCATAATACGAAGGATTTTGATACCAACATCGGAACCCATAAACCAAATATAAAACATTCCATTTCTTCTCATTAATCTATATGATTACATCATCTTTCACAAGAGAGTGCATTATACATAAAGGAACAAGTATGAATACGATAGCATTTCCATGAACAAGATACAACCTCATAAAAGATAAATATACAAAGGCATGTACATGAGTGGGAAATGATAAATCAAATACACAAGAGTACAATGGCATAGTCATGATTAAGATACATCAACTGATAGAATAAGTACAAGAGAGAGAGAGAGTGAATGTCTCCAATTTGTGCTCCCATAACCTGTACACTAGTCTCCAATGGCGGTGGCAATGCCTCCCTACCATGTGGACTCCAAAGAGACCACCCCACCATGCTCAAAGGTAGTCACAAGGCCCAATCAAACATAACAAGACAAAGGTAACATATGACCAACACTCACATCATGCATGAAGCA
The DNA here is from genome assembly GCA_007115665.2 of Sequoiadendron giganteum. Taxonomy (NCBI): domain Eukaryota; kingdom Viridiplantae; phylum Streptophyta; class Pinopsida; order Cupressales; family Cupressaceae; genus Sequoiadendron; species Sequoiadendron giganteum. Next base: position 725,072,297 of record CM021100.1, read on the forward strand.
AGGACATAATACAATACACAAGGCCAATGTCACAACATGGAGAGGTTCATACCATAACATGCCAGGTACTACTCAAGTTGACTAAGGTGCAAGATATCAGATGACAAACTGGGTAAGGAGACTCAACCGTGACCCACATCAACACCTCATAGACGGATAACTCAACGCCCTACAGGTGGACAGGCTTTCTCGAGTGCATCCTTAGCCTTTTCATGTGCTCAAGGCCATGCATGAGGAGTCATAAGATTATAAGAAATTTACACCATTTTTTATTCAATCATCGCATGCATACAACAAACCAGCTACTAGTTCCTTTGCAGCCACTTACGGGCCACTCTGTAGGGCCACCCTAATGACCTCGACTTAAGCCCATCTCGTTTAACCAAATGAGGGATTCAACAAAATAAAATAAAAGGAAAAGCCATAAATTTTTGTCCAAGAAACCATTTTAGACAGCCAAGATAAAATTGTTGTAAGAAGACTAATTTAACGGCAAAAAAACATATCATGAAGAAGAGACATCAAGATTACATAGAAATTCAAAGTGCCCAAATCAAATTTCTGACCTAAACCCAGTTCATATTTTGCTGTTTCAAATTGAAAACCACCTTCAAATTTTTTATTTTAATCTAGAAAAGAGGTGATGTTTAAAAACGCCATTATGGATATTTGGGCAAGAAATCATGAAAAAAACGAAAGTGCCCAGAAATTAAATTCATGAAAACCCAGTTGAGATATGGGCATTTAAAAACATAATACACTATGATTTTATCAATTTATAGCCAAGAATAGAGTGTTGTTCAAAAACGTCATTTGACCATGTTTGACAAAAATTCATTAAAAAACAGAAAGTGTCCGAATTGAAAATTGGACAACAACCCATTTGAGATATGGGTGTTTCTACCTAGAATACATTCTTATTTTCCATTTATATCAAGTGGTGTAAGAGAAGCAAATAAAAATGTTTTTCAGCAAAAGGGCAAAACATCAAAATAAATAAATAAACCCAGAAATCCAATTTTTCCTTTGACCCAGTTTGGATTTAACCATTTCAATTTAAATTTCATCTTTGTCTCCAAGTTTATGGTAGAAGAATTAGATCTATTTTAAAAAAATAACAATCAAAGGTGAAGAAACAAGCTGGAATTGTGAAATCAAGTCAACCTTAAGAAAACTATAGGGCAACAAACCAACTTCCACACAAACATTATTCAATCCACCCAACAATCACACCAATTAAAAGGAGGAATAAATATGTCATAGGAAAATGAAAAATTTACCATTTCTAAGCTAAATTGTATTCAATACCACCAAAAAAATTCAAGGGTTTCAAGAACCACAGAAAAATATCTCAATGTTGCTCAAAATTGTAGTGAAAGAATGGTGTGAATATGAGACATGACTGAGTTCCAAAATAAGACAGCGAGAGAAAAATGGCATCCTCCATCCAACAATCAGATGCCCACAATTTATTCTCTACAAAATCTTCACAAATTTGCTGCCCAAATCTGGGGTTTTTCTTCTCCTTCCAAAATAGAGCAATTTCTTCTCTCCTTCCCCAAATCAAAATAATAATCCCCCAAAAGTTCAAAACAAAGAATATATATATCAATGATAAAGCTGCCCCATTTACCTTTTTTTTTTTTTAATGTATACAATAAATCTTCCTTCCCAAATTATACATACTCTCAAAATAATAAAATGGAATAAATCATTTCAATAAACAAGCTATTAACTCTCTCCCATTTAATTAATTTAAAAACTCTTCATATCCAACATTCACAATAACACACACAAAATGATAATTTAAATCCAATCATTAAAATACACGAACTCTCCAAAATGATTAATAAAATCAATTAAAATGACATATTCAAATTCTCAAGGATATAACACTCCAAATCAATAAAACACCATAAAATTCCATATTTTAAAACTATGCAAATATGCTTTGAAACTGCATCATAACACTGACAACCAAAATATGGCCACACAACAGATTCACGAAAACCATAATAAAACAAAATACTTCAACAAGGCATACTGGTAGACCACATATAACTGAAGGGTGATCTGGAGGTTACCATTAGATAATCGGATGGTGGGACAACACAAGAACACTGCACTAATGAGGTACAGTGGGCTAGGGTAGGGGACATTTGGTCTATATGACTACCTCCAGTTACCACCATCGGGGAATAAGAGTACGCTCAGACCTGTGAATCCAAGCAGAGTCGATACTTAGTACCTGCATTAGTCCAATTACACGTCAAAGTACCTGTGCATATAACATATATCATATAGCTGAAACTACACCAATTATTAAGAAGGTGGTCATAATATCGTAAGCCTCTCGAATACGAGTGTTATGACATCAACCCTTCCAATCCATAATCATACAAGAGCAATTATAACTAGCATGTAATCTAGCATAATACTAATCATGATAACCTATCACATAATCGTCAATGTTTAATCTCATTATGATGACATTTATAATTCTAAATCAAAATTAAAATACCATCTTACCCATGTTAGAGTTGGAGAAATGTTACATCGGTCAAAACAAAAATCAGATTTCTGGGTTTATTTATTTATTTTGATGCTTTGTCCTTTTGCTGAAAAATATTTTATTTGTTGTTTTTACACCACTTGACATAAATTGAAAATGAGAATGTATTCTAGGTAGAAACACCCATATCTCAAATGGGTTTTTGTTCGATTTTCAATCTGGACACTTCCTGTTTTTTAATATTTTTTGTCAAACATGACCGAATGACGTTTTTGAACAGCACCTTGTTCTTCGCCATAAATTGATAAAATAATAGTGTGTTATGTTTTTAAATGTCCATATCTCAATTGGGTTTTCATGTATTAAATTTTTGGGCACTTTCATTTTTTTCATGATTTTCTTGCCCAAATGGCCATAATGGCGTTTTCTGAACATCACCTCTTTTCTGGATTAAAATCAAAAATTTGAAGGTGGTTTTCAATTTGAAACAGCAAAATATGAACTGGGTTTAGGTCAGAAATTCAATCTGGGCACTTTGAATTTCTATGTAATCTTGATGCCTCTTCTTCATGATATGTTTTTTTGTTATTAAATAAGTCTTCTTACAGCAATTTTATCTTGGTTGTCTAAAATAGTTTCTTGGATAGAAAATTATGGCTTTCCCTTTTATTTTCTTTTGTTGAATCCCTCATTTGGTTAAACGATATGGGCTTAAGTCGAGGTCATTAGAGTGGCCCTACAGAGTAGCTCGTAAGCGGTTGCAAAGGAACTAGTAGCTGGTTTATTTTATGCATGTGATGATTGAATCAAAAAATGGTGTAAATTTCTTATAATCTTATGACTCCTCATGCATGGCCTTGAGCACATGAAAAGGCTTAGGATGCACTCGAGAAGGCCTATCCACTTGTAGGGCGTTGAGTTATCCATCTATGAGGTGTTGATGTGGGTCACGGTTGAGTCTCCTTACCCGGTTTGTCATCTGGTATCTTGCACCTTAGTCATCTTGAGTAGTACCTGGCATGTTATGGTATGAAACTCTCCATGTTGTGACATTGGCCTTATGTATTGTATTATGTTCTTGTTTCATGCATGATGTGAGTGTTGGCCATATGTTACCTTTGTTTTGTTATGTCTGATTGGGCCTTGTGACTACCTCCGAGCATGGTGGGGTGGTCTCTCTGGAGTCCACATGGTAGGGAGGCATTGCCACTGCCATTGGAGACCGATGTATAGGTTATGGGAGCACTAATTGGAAATATTCACTCTCTCTCTCTCTTGTACTTATTCTATCAGTTGATGTATCTTAATCATGGATATGCCATTGTACTCTTGTGTATTTGATTTATCATATCACACTCATATACATGCCTTTGTATATTTATCTTTTATGAGGATGTATCTTGTTCATGGAAATGCTATCATATTCATACTTGTTCCTTTATGTATAATGCACTCTCTTGTGAAAGATGATGTAATCATATAGATTAAGGAGAAGAAATGGAATGTTTTATATTTGGTTTATGGGTTCCAGTGCTGGTATCAGAATCCTTCGTATTATGAAGATTATTATTGGCTTTTCTTTCTTTAATTTTTTATATAAATACTTGAATTATAAATGTGTGTCTTCCTTCAAGCTTTTGTTTGCTTAGGTTCCGAAGCACCAGAGCCTTCTGTTGCTGTCTTGTATGTTGCAGCAACAGGTTCCGGAGCATCGGGCTCCAGAAACAGGTTTCGGAGCATCGGGCTCTAGGAACAGTAGTTCTGGAGCATCGGGCTCCAGAACTACCAGGAATTGCAGGTTCCATAGTATCGAGCTTCAGAACTGCAGGTTCCGAAGTAGAGTAGCAAGTTCTGGAGTAGATCTCTGGAGTTGTCCGGTTTGCTCCTATTTGGATTTTCTCTAGAGAGTGGATTATTCATCTCCATTGGTATGTCCTTTAGGTCATATTTGACTATGTTTGTTGTTGTTTTATCGAGTTAGTAATTATTTTATGTTTAAAAAAAAAAATTGTCCTCTTTTGGCTCTTAACCTCCAGGGTTGCGTAGCAGGACGTTACATCTGGTATCAAAGCCCATGTTCACACACTAAGAGCTCTGGCGTACATGAGCCTTCTATGTTATGTTGTGTTTTGTGTGTGTGGCATGAGCTTGTAAAATTATTTTCCATAGTCTTGTTTGACTAGCTTCATGCCTTAGTATAGTGTATAGGTCATCCTTGTGATGACATATTTTTATGTGTTCCTAGTTTCATTTAGGATTCCCTAGAGGTAGAGCCCATGTTGCAGCACCGGGATCCTTGCTTTTGGTTGATACCTGCTTGGTGTGTTGGGTGTGGTGGATGGAAACAAGTGATGTTGTTTCCTACCCCTTGCCTATGTTGTTGAGGGATTCTTTTGTGAGGGTTAGTTAGACCCTTGAGCCTACCAAGAAGTGAATTCTATTTAGCTTTATTCTTTATGTGTGGCTCTTTCATTGTGTAAGGGTTGTGACCCTTGACTGGACCTTGAGTGTGGTTGTAGCCCATGTGGTTCTGGAGTTGCTTTTGCATGTTATATTCAAATTATAAATATGGTAACAGAAATGAATGATCATGTTGTTAGTTCATAGAGATTTTTTTTGCATGCTCTCTTATGATTGATGCATTTGTGTGAAAGTGATTATGTGATAATGAAACCATGTTTTCATTTGTTCCTGTGTCAGAATTGTAAACCTCCCTCTCCTTATCTCTTTTCCCATTGGTTTAATGAAGATGTTTATCTTTGTGTGTGTGGTGTATTGAAATCTATTGTATGCTTGTCTCTTATGAGCAAATTTCTATGCATTCATGAAGGTTGTTTTATTAGATCAAACGTTGGGTAAAGGACCTAAGTCCTCAGGTTACATTAATAATGATGGAACATGTATAAATATGAATAGAAGATTATTTTGCATTAAGTAAAAGCTTAGAGAAAAAGGGAATAGTGAATCCATTTCAATGTTGATGTTAACTGCAAAATGCTTAATGTATTATGAAGCGATAATGCTGCATACCTTGTTTTAAGTAAACGGTGTAATGATATTGCACTATGTATAGGAGATAAATGTGGTTAACACATGTGTTTAGTAAGGTGATTTATCACTTAATAATTGTGAATGTGAGAATTCTTATGGAATTGATGATTTACTCCATGTAACACTGTGATGTATTGCATGTGGTGATCGGTTGTAATTATAAAATTATGTTTAATGACTTTATTGTCTTGAAAAGAAAAGATTGTATGGATGTTGGGAGTACATGTTCTTGGGAAGTTTGTATTGTTCTTGCATAATTAATAAGTGGATAAGTGTTTTATTTTGGTAAGAGGAAATTGGAAAATGTACTCCCTACTATGTGAACATATTGTATTAGTGCTCATGTTGAGTGTTGTGGATATCATGTGCTTGAGTTGTGTTCCCGTGGGATTGTGGTACAGGGTACCCATCCATGGATGATATGAGTTTGGAAAGGGAATCACATTGTCTATGGAAATAAATGTACTCGTGTTATGTGATATTTTGAAAAGTAGTGGAATTGTGTATGTAATTGTACCCCCTGTAAATGTGAGAAACTAGTAATTGTGCATTGGTTGAGTGTTGTGAATACCCCGTACTTTCATTGTGTGCCCATAGATGGTGATACTGTTTACCCATCCATGAGGAATATGTTGTATCATAGGTGTGGGATTTACCACACCATTTTATGTGTGATTGTATTTTGTTACCTGATTGAGGGCCAACCCACGTGTGGTTGAAATTTATATATATACAAGAGTAGCCAAAAGTTAGCTTCTTAGATTCTCTTCTATTGGTTCTCTAGTCCCTCAGTCCATGAAGGGGTAGTAGTAGCCACAAAGTTCCTTGGGTGAAGTGTGTAGTGTGTGCATATTGTGATGTAGAGCAGTCTTAGCTCAACCGATCCCAATGAAAGTACTCACTACTTCCCCTTATGATGGATCAAGGTACTTGATCCATATGTGCTAGCCTATTTTCCCAGATTTGAGTACAGCAGCATTGGTTTGTTAGTATTGTCTGGCCACCTATAGGGGCATTGAGTTGGCATTAGCGAGTCAACCTCATCTATATGAGAGGTGAGACTCGAGTAGCCTCATATTGATATACTCATATATGCATTATATATACCGTATCTGCTCATGTTTCAACATGATGCAATAGATACGATGCTACATGCATAGACAGGTGAAAGTGCACTATTAGATTCTGTTTTGTTAGCCTACTTGTGATGAGCATAATGGGGCCTCGTACACTTGTAGAGGGACACTCATGCTTGATTTCAACAGTTTTTGGGTCGGTTAGCATATGGGTATGTCCTAGCCATGTATACCTCTGGCTACGGCGAGTACTTATGTGTGCCTTCTCCACGAGGTATCGCTATGCGGGGTGTGTTTTGCGCATGCCTACTTCCATGAAGCCACAGACACACTGCCATGCAAGATATGACCAGTGTGTTCCTTCTCCAGCTGGTGTATGCCATGCTGCACTGAGACGCGATGCAGGATGGGGTCAAGGTGCACATCCCATGCGGGCAGCCAAGGAGTGTGTGGGCCACTTGCGAGTCCATGCCGTGCGATGACGTGATGTGGGGTGTAGCCTAGGAGTACACCTCATGCCATGTGGTTGGTGTGTTCACTCCACACCACATGAGGGGCTATTGCGATAGTTAGACGTTGTTCCCTCCTTCCTCATTTGATGGCTAGTATCTAGTCACACAGTGTTGTACAGTGCAATTTCAAGGATTGTGAACTTTCTTTGTGGTTATTGATGATCTTCTATTGATTGTGAAAACTGGAAATTTATTTATAATTGATTATGATGGTTCAGCCCCACCTTGTGATCTTCATTTGCATGTAACTCCCGTAGTTACATTTGATTTAGTGTTGAAATGGTACACATTTCTTGCTTTAATGCTGAAATTGAATCTTTATTTGATATTTATTTATGATCTTTGGTGGCTAAACTAGTTTCCTAGTTGTTTTCAAATGTTGGTCTTGTGTTGTAATGCGATTCCTCATCGAGTACAGGAGAGCTAGACTTGGTTGAGAGTATACGAGGAAGTAGACGCAGGAAACCTTGAGGATGGGGGTGTGTGAGGTTGTTATACAGCTAGGATCCACTACCTACCTATGTGTGATGACTATCTCTTGGAGGCTAACCAATTTATACAAGAGATATGTCATTGTGGTCTTGTTTGGATGGTCTCACCATGTGCGTGTGGCCTAACACCATCAAGCCACTATGTGTGAGGTATGGATTATGTAAGATGGATTTTGGCTTTTGGCTCACGGATTATGTATCATGGATTAGTATGTTGCTTTCTGGTGTCTAGATGGACCCTTTTGTAGCCTTGTGATGTGATTCCCAATGATGCAAGTATGTATGTATGCATAAATGCATGTTTCATATTGGATATGGTTTCATATGAAAAGTTCAAAAGTTGGATTATTGTGTTTTAGAAAGTGTAAATTATTATATTCTATTGAAAATGATGCCAAATGTGTTCTAATGTGTGGGATTGGAAGTGTGTGGAAAAAAAATATTGTTGCAAACAATAGTGTTTTGGAAAGAATTGAGTGCTTATGCATCTTTTTTACCCTATTCTTAGTGGAAATCAATGTATATTTTAACTTATCTTTAAATGAATGTGGATGTTAAAATAAATGTTTATTATGAGAATTGTGATACATGTGATGTTAGCAAGATTAACCATGATATTTTGTTTCATGTTAAGACCTTATGAGTAAGGCATATGTCAATTTATTGATAATAATTTTTATGAAGGTGAATGTTAAAATGATGTCCTTTCTATTTCGTTCATTGATGAATGATGAATATTATATTCCTCATCTTTGGAATGAAGTACAATTGATTAATGATGATTATTATATTTATTTTTTTGAGTACTAATGTGTGACATGGCTGCATATTGAGCTTACATGACTTTCAGGAGTAAGTCAAATCTTAGGGAGGGAGGATGTAACATCTCTCCAACTCTAGCATGGGTAAGATGGTATTTTAATTTTGATTTAGAATTATAAATGTTATCATAATGAGATTAAACATTGATGATTATGTGATAGGTTATCATGATTAGTATTATGTTGGATTACATGCTAGTTATAATTGCTCTTGTATGATTATGGACTGGAAGGGTTGATGTCGTAAAACTCATATTTGAGAGGCTTAAGATATCATGACCACCTTCCTAATAATTGGTGTAGTTTCAGTTATATGATATATGTTATATGCACAGGTACTTTGACGTGTAATTGGAGTAATGCAGGTATTGAGTATCGACTCCGCCTAGATTCACAAGCTTAAGCATACTCCTATTCCCCAATGGTGGTAACTGGAGGTAGTCATATAGGCCAAATGTCCCCTACCCTAGCCCACTGTATCTCATTAGTGCAGTGTTCTTGTGTTGTCCCACCATCTAGTTACCTAACGGTAACGTCCGGAGCACCCTCCAGTTATATGTGGTCTACCGGTATGCCTTGTTGAAGTATTTTGTTATGGTTTTCGTGAATCTGTTGTGTGGCCATATTTTGGTTGTCAGTGTTATGATGTGGTTTCAAAGCATATTTGCATAGTTTTAAAATATGGAATTTTATGGTGTTTTGTTGATTTGGAGTGTTATATCCTTGAGATTTTGAATATGTCATTTTAATTGATTTTATTAATCATTTAATGAGCTCTTATAATCTTATTTAATCATTTTGGAGAGTTTGTGTATTTTAATGATTGGATTTAAATTATCATTTTGTGTGTGTTATTGTGAATGTTGGATATGAAGAGTTTTTAAACTAATTAAATTGGAGAGAGTTAATAGCTTGTTTATTGAAATGATTTATTCCATTTAATTATTTTGAGAGTATGTATAATTTGGGAAGGAAGATTTATTATATACATTAAAAAAAAAAAAGGTAAATGGGGCAGCTTTATCATTGATATATATATTCTTTGTTCTGAACTTTTGGGGGATTATTATTTTGATTTGGGGAAGGAGAGAAGAAATTGCTCTATTTTGGAAGGAGAAGAGAAACCCCAGATTTGGGCAGCAAATTTGTGAAGATTTTGTAGAGAATAAATTGTGGCATCTGAATGTTGGATGGAGGATGCCATTTTTGTCTTGCTATCCTATTTTGGAACTCAGCCATGCCTCATATTCAGACCATTTTTTCACTACAATTTTAAGCAGCATTGAGATATTTTTCTGTGATTCTTGAAACCCTTGAATTTTTTTGATGGTATTGAATACAATTTAGCTTAGAAATGGTAAATTTTGCATTTTCCTATGACAGATTTATTCCTCTTTTTAATTGGTGTGATTGTTGGGTGGGTTGAATAATGTTTGTGTGGAAGTTGGTTTGTTGCCCTATAGTTTTCTTGAGGCAGACTTGATTTCACAATTCCAACTTGTTTCTCCTCCTTTGATTGCTATTTTTTTTAAATAGATCTAATTATCCTGCCATAAACTTGGAGAAAAAGATGAAATTTAAATTGAAATGGTTAAATCCAAACTGGGTCAAAGGAAATATTGAATTTATGGGTTTATTTATTTATTTCGATATTTTGCCCTTTTGTTGAAAAACGTTTTTATTTGTTACTCTTACACCACTTGACATAAATGGAAAATAAAAATGTATTCCAATTAGAAAGACCCATATCTCAAATGGGTTGTTATCCAATTTTCAATCCGAGCCCTTTCTGTTTTTTAATGAATTTTTGTCAAACATGGCTGAATGACATTTTTGAGCAGCACCCTGTTCTTGGCCATAAATTGATAGAATAATAGTATACTATGTTTTTAAATGCCTATATCTCAATTGGGTTTTCATGTATTTAATTTTTCAGCACTTTCATTTTTTTCATGATTTTCTTGCCCAAATGGCCATAATGGCATTTTCTGAACAACACTTCTTTTATGGATTAAAACCAAAAATTTGAAAGTGGTTTTCAATTTGTAATAGCAAAATATGAACTAGGTCTAGGTCAAAAATTCAATCTGGGCACTTTGAATTTCTATGTAATTTTGATGTCTCTTCTTCATGATATGTTTTTTTGCTGTTAAATTAGTCTTCTTACAACAATTTTATCATGACTGTCTAAAATGGTTTCTTGGACAAAAAATTATGGCTTTTCCTTTTATTTTATTTTGTTGAATCCCTCATTTGGTTAAACGAAATGGGCTTAAGTCGAGGTCATTAGGGTGGCCCTACAGAGTGGCTCGTAAGTGGCTGCAAAAGAACTAGTAGCTGGTTTATTGTATGCATGTGATGATTGAATAAAAAATGGTGTAAATTTCTTATAATCTTATGACTCCTCATGCATGGCCTTGAGCACATGAAAAGGCTAAGGATGCACTCGAGAAGGCCTATCCACCTATAGGGTGTTGAGTTATCCATCTATGAGGTGTTGATGTGGGCCACGGTTGAGTCTCCTTATCCAGTTTGTCATCTGGTATCTTGCACCTTAGTCATCTTGAGTAGTACCTGGCATGTTATGGTATGAAACTCTCCATGTTGTGACATTGGCCTTATGTATTGTATTATGTCCTTGCTTCATGCATGATGTGAGTGTTGGCCATATGTTACCTTTGTCTTGTTATGTCTGATTGGGCCTTGTGACTACCTCCGAACATGGTGGGTTGGTCTCTCTAGAGTCCACATGGTAGGGAAGCATTGCTACTACCATTGGGGACCGGTGTATAGGTTATGGGAGCACCAGTTGGAGACATTCACTCTCTCTCTCTCTTGTACTTATTCTATCAGTTGATGTATCTTAATCATGGATATGCCATTGTACTCTTGTGTATTTGATTTATCATATCGCACTCATTTACATGCCTTTGTATATTTATCTTTTCTGAGGTTGTATCCTGTTCATGGAAATGTTATCATATTCATACTTGTTCCTTTATGTATAATGCACTCTCTTATGAAAGATGATGTAATCATATAGATTAATGAGAAGAAATGGAATGTTTTATATTTGGTTTATGGGTTCCGGTGTTGGTATCAGAATCTTTCGTATTATGAAGATTATTATTGGCTTTTCTTTCCTTAATTTTTCATGTAAATACTTGAATTATAAATGTGTGTCTTCCTTCAAGCTTTTGTTTGCTTAGGTTTCGGAGCACCGGAGCCTTTTGTTGCTGTCTTGTATGTTGCAACAATAGGTTCCGAAGCATCGGGCTCCAGAACAACAGGTTCTGGAGCATCAGGCTCTAGGAACAGTAGTTCTGGAGCATCGGATTCCAGAACTGTAGGTTCTGTAGTATCGAGCTCCAGAACTGCAGGTTCTAGAGTAGAGCAGCAAGTTCCAAAGCAAATCTTTGGAGTTGTCCAGTTTGCTCCTATTTGGATTTTCTCTGGAGAGTGGATTATTCATCTCCATTGGGATGTCCTTTAGGTCATGTTTGACTATGTTTGTTGTCATTTTATCGAGTTAGTAATTACTTTATGTGTTTGATAGACTTTATGTTTAAAAAAAAATTATCTTGTCCTCTTTTGGCTCTTAACATTCAGGGTTGCGTAGCGGGACATTACACAACATCTCATGGTAAGAAACTGCACCTAGGTCCTAAATCTTGTAACCAAGTCCAATCTCATCATTGTAATCGGTTAGATCTTCATAACCTAACGCAAACAAATGATTATCATGAGTCAAATTAGTATCTATCTCAAATAAAGGGTTATCAACAAGCTGAATATTACATCCATCCTCTTGTTGGTCCAAACTCCAACTATTTGAATGTGCCAAGTCATGCTCCTCGTGGATGTAATCTAACTCCTCCATTACCTATTTGTCCTCTATTATTTGCAAATCAGCAGAGGCAATATTAAGCTCATCTTGATAACTTGGTGTATTTTGAATGATGCTTCCAAAATGCATGCTTTTGTTATCCAATCTATATGAAATTTACATTTAATTTTCAATAGACACCAAGAATTGTCTTCCACAATTTCCCTCATGCATGCCAAGTTTTTGTAGATCTAATGCACTGTTTTATAATGCATGCAAGAATGAAAACCTTCTTCATACCTATCATTAACCTCATCATGGTTGTCACAAACCTTCTTCATACCTATCATCAACCTCATCATGGTTGTCCCAAACCTCATAAACATCCCTTTGACAATCAACATTCAAAATCAAATCTCCTATGTCTTTTCTCAAAATCAGCATCAAGCAACAATAAATCAGATTTGTGATCAATATCATTTACATACCTAGCAGCATTAGCTCCCTCAATGTCATCCTCCTTATATGATGAATTAAAAAAAACATTGGAATGAAATTTAAATTCATCCCAAGATAGATCCCCATCCCACTTATATTCTGACACACCTAGATCCCATGTGAAAGAGGGTTGATTGCTTTGATAAAAATATAAGTAGTCATTGTGCTCCCCATGTGTGATAGACTCTTTGAAAGTTTCATTCTCCATCTTCCTAAGAATAAAATCTTCATCAAATCCTTTCTCCATAGGCTTGGTTTGGAAGCCAAACTCAAAGCCACCTATGATCTCATCAATGAAATTATATGAGTAAGAATTAAAAACTAAATTGGAGATATCATCACCTTTTCCTCTTTCATGTCCATCTTCTAAAAGAACCTCAAAGACCCCATCATCAGTTTCAGCTCCACAAAAGACATCAAGGTATATATTAGTCTTAGCTTTTTTTTAAAATTAATTCAAATTGGGATTCAAGGCTTCCATTTGTTCTCCTTTCAATTCTGATTTTTCTTTGTGTTGCATCATCGCCATCTCTTCCATGTCATTAATTTGTGTCTCAAGTTTTTCTATCACTATCTCAATTTCTTCATGCACCACATTATCCATAGTAATTTTATGCATGTCCAAAGAATCATCCCAAGAATTTTTCACACATCCATAATTCTTAAAAACAATCATTGCATTAGACTCTCTTTCTATAAAATATTCTACAACTATTTTCTCCCTTTCAACCTTTTGTTCAAATCTATCAATCAAAATTTGAAAAAATTCTTCAAAAGAATCCACCTGAATATGGAATTGGGTGTTCATACCTTGGTACCACAATCATGAGTAGCTCCTTCAAGGTGAAATATCACATATTGAATGGAAACTCGCTCCTCCAAGGAACTAGAATAGTAATAGTCCTACATCTCAAATAACCAATCTCTGACTGAGATCTTGTTTGATCCATCAAAAGTGGGAGTTGAAGATTTAATAACTTTGCTCTTGAAATCTTTTCCACCTAAATTTGAATATTCTCTATAGTCCTTGATATCCATCATGTTCTACATCTAAATGATATAATCATTGTATGGAATTACATTTCTAAATCCTTTGTCTTGATTAATATATGATTCTTTGATGGTTGCTAGATCTCTAGCCAAATCTTCCATATGATCAACCATCTTTTAACTCCTCTTTCCTTTTGAAAATATAATAAAACCCTTAGGCTGGAAACATTATGGATATAATACCACTGAAATGTCTCTTGCTGTAAATTATAATATATTTTTTTAAGTAAATATTATCTCCCTTAGAAATGCTATTTGCAACAAACAGTAAAATCAGGTATGAGATAAACTTCACCAAAATAAGCAATTCCAACACAAAAAGGCATGCAAATAAAATGTGATGATATATGAATGAAAAGACCATGGAATTAAATTATATTTTCTGTCATGAACAACAGCTAACAGAAAACAACATCTACAACAAAATACATAGAGAAAACCTCACAAAAGCAAGCCAAAATATGCACCCAATTGATGTCAAACTCAACACAACTCAACAAACCAAAATTTGAAAATATGAGCAATAATATTAAACCAAGATATGTTTCTCATACAAGGATGCACCCTGCAGCAAAAAAAAACTAAAACATCCAAACAAACTTGTACACTAAACAACACCTACAACGATAGAAAATCAAGCTCTAAATTGTACTTTGAAGCACATTGTCAGACCCTCAGTGAATTTTCACCTAGAGACCATCAGAACCAATGCCTTCAAGTCTCAAACTCCTTGGTTTATCATCCTTGGAGCTCTTCCTTGTTTGGTTTCCCGACCTTAGAAGAAAATATCACAAACTGTGAAATAACATGCATAGAATGAATCAGTGAAAAATCAGAATTTTTCCTTTAATGGAAACCACATGCAAAAGGTATATTTGGGCACCCAAAACTCCACTCCAAAATGGAAATAATATTGTATTCCATTATTTTTAACTCCTTTTTCCTAATTGGCCTCCATGAATCAACTATTTCTCAAATGATTTTTTTTTTTGACAAATATTGTCATGAGCAATTAAATCTTCTTTTTCAGCCAAATATGCTCTTCCAAAAACCCATGCCACTTTGGAGAAATTAAAAACCTTGCAAAAATATCTAATATTTATCATTAAATCAGGTTTGTCCCAATCAATTTGAAATATAAAAATTTGGTTTATTTATAAGTCCCGACTTACTATTTTTGGATAACTAGCGTACTAAAAATAGTAATTTGCTATTTTTAGAAAATTCAAAAAAGGGACATGACAAGAAAGGTGAATCTTCTTCTGCACCTACAAGGAGGAAGAATAAATCCACACAACCTAGGAGGTAGTCACATTTCCTTAAGAGGAAAGGTGTTATGAGAGGGTTAGTCAAAAATCAAAAGGAGGGAGATGTTGTTATGGTTGAAACTGACTCGGAATTAAAGGGGAATTCCCTTGGAAATGAAAATTTACCTAATGCACAAACATGGAATTTTAATATAACCTCTGAATTTAATTCAAAGGATGCTCTTTTTGCAAGGAAAACAAGAAAAATAACCTAAAAGAGCCCTAATTCAGAGGGTAATCAGCATACAAGTGAAAGGAATGATTAGTTGTTGGAAAGAGATGAAGAATATTTTGTTGAGAAAAAATATATTGGAAAATAATTACAAGAGGCTATGGAAAGGATTAAGCAATTAGAAGGTTTATTGAAAACACACAAGTAAAGAGAAAGTGAGAGGGATAAAATAATTAAAGAGTTGGAGGAAAATCTATATAAATTTGAGCATGGGGTCTAGGTTGGATGAATTGGCACATCTTGCTATCATAGAAGTAGGAAATAAGGAACTAGTACCCCAAATTCCAATTCCTCCTTTTTGTGTTCCCTTTGGACCATATATAGTGACCTTAGCTATGGAATTGTGGAAAAGAACCCAAGAGTTCTTTGAGAAGAAGAAGGAATGGGAAAAAGAAAATTTTGAGTTAATGTCCAAACACACCAAGACACTTGAACGGAAAGATGCAAAAATAAAATGGTTGAAAGTGAATATTGAAGAAGTAGCAGACAAGGATGTACAAATTCTAAAGTTCAGACCCCCTGTAAGAGTTTATGCACTATTTCTATAAGAAAAATACTTATGTTTTTAGTTTAGCCAACTAATTAGTGATTTTCTAATGTCGATGAATAGGAAAATTTGTTTTTATAAACTTTCTTGGACTCTACATTGGATATGTAAGATCAATTATGTGAGTTTTACATGCATAATTTTGTGATCTCAGATCAAATAGAATTGGATCCTCTAATGTTTGTGGTGGATTTATAGATTAAATCATTGGCCTCTTATATTAGGAATGAATAGAAAAGGGGTGATATTTTGTAGGAATATACTAAAAAGAAGAAATCTCTAACTTTTCAACTAAGGAAATAATCCAAAGATCCCAATGTAATTATTGATGAATGGTTAGAGCTCCTAAACTATAAAGGTGTAGGGAGGAAAATAATGAGTGTCAGGGAATGTGATTATACTAGGATGAAGCAACTAGTTATAGGACCTATTGATCACACCTTCCATTTTGTGAGGAAGAGATGGGGGAAACTAACCCTTGAATTAAAGAAAAAGGAACCTCACTCTCTATAATTTTATAGCCATTATTAGAAGATCTCATAGGTATATAGATATTTCCAAGGACAATGGACTTAAATGGTTTCCACTAATAATTCATCCAGCTCTCCTTCTCTACCCACTACCACATTGGATAGGAAGGAACTGGGATGAAAAGAAAGCAGTAAAGGACCTGAGGCTGACAAAGATTTCATGTTGAAAGGGCTAATATCTGAGACAAGTTAAGGGAGTTGATGTTGTTTCATACTTTAGGGAGATCACTTTGCAGTACAACCTCTATGACCCAAATGTTGCTTGAGGACAAGCAATTACTCAATTAGGGGGAATTATGAGCCTAATTAATAGCTATTTTTCTTTTGTTTAGTTCTGCATACACCTAAAATTGGTTTGGAGCATCCTATTAATTAAATACGACTTATTTGATTAATTATCCTAAATTTCCTCTACTTTTGAATAAATAGAAATATTTATTTATATAGTTCACATTTAAATTCATCTTAATTAAATAAACAAAATTAAATACTCTGTTCAATTTAATTATCAAATCCCTATTTCAATCTATCACATCAATCTCAAATTAATTAAATAAAGATTAAACACTTTATTGATTAATTGTCGTATTCTTCTGTTTAATTTAATAAACAACTATCCTATAGTTCATTTTATTAAATTATTTATCCCTCTTTTGCTAATTTAAATAAATCAAAAATATTTGAATTAAAGCACAAAGAATATTCCATCTATTTTCTCTCAAAAATGAATTAGATATCCCATGTCTAAACTATGTCTAAAATATGTCACAATTAATGCTTTGAAACTTCACGCGAAGTTTTGGAGACAAATTGGAGACAAATTCCAAAATATTCTCTCAATCCTCCTCCATCAATCCTTCCTCTTCTCTTGCTTGATGTTTTCATGGGTAGAGACAATCTCCATTTTTCTCTCAATCTCCTCCATCTCTCACCATTCAATCCTCCAGATTGAATCCAAGCCTCTCAAAGCTTTCCCTATGCATTTCTACAGCCAGGAAATCTATAAATAAAGCCTCATTGAACCAAGAAAGGATCCAAATAATCTAACTTTTGCACTCTTACTCTGCAAGAATTCAAGCATCCAAAATCCAACAATCAATCTTTCACATCAATGGTTTCCTCCTATAGCTGCAATTATTTGTTTCATGTCCATGTCATGCTAATTAATTCATTTATCATCTAGTATTTTCTTTTAGCTCCATATCATTGCATTAGTACCATCTCATTCTTTAGATAGTCATTTTAACAATCATAGTGCTTAACAATCTGAGAGCAATTTTGATTTAATAAATCTTTGGAGATAGAGAACAATATGACGCTTTCAATTGATTACTGTTTTGAATTGCTTCATTTTGATTAATCTTTGATATAATGTCTTATTAAGAAGTGTTTTATGCTTTACACCTAATTCACACTTACAATTTGGTGCCCATCGTGGGGCATTAACCCCAATTTTTCCCAATTTTACAATTTTCTGGAAAGTATCACGCAGGTTCTCGACGTGTTTTTCTTGTAGCGCTTCCGTTAAAAGTTTTAGTGCTTTTGGTCAAAATTTCAGCGCTTTCAACTTTGGTGCTTCCGGTCACTGTTTTAGCGCATCAGGTGATTTAGCGCTTCCATGGCAAACTGCGGTGCTTCGGTGTCCTATTTCGGCGCTTTCGGGTTTTAGCGCATCAGGTAACTGTTTTAGCGCTTCCGTGCAATATTCCAGCACTTTTGTAAAAATTAGTTTGGATCCAACGCAACCATGGCCAGATTTTATTTTTTTCACAGTTGGACTAAAACTTATCAATCTAGGATAGTCGCTTCAAAGTTTCTAAAATATATCAATCCTAGGATATTCACTTTCTTGTTTTTCTTAAAGCAAATCTATCAATCCTAGGATAGTCATCACATTCTTACAATAGAAGTTAAAAAGAACATCATGATTTTTGTGAAGCAACACCTTCACATAGATTAGAAAATTTCTTTTTGGGCTTTTAAAATAGAACAAACTTATATGTTGTGTTTGTGGTGATTAGGATTATGCTCTCCCCTTAACTGGGTGACCAAAGTGCCAGATTCACTTTTATTTCATGTTATTTACGCTTTATTAAAACCTTTAGCAGGCCTACTGTAGTGGGAAAAAGTACTCACCCTACTGGAACGACCTAAGTGGGAACAACCAAAGCCAGATTTTCCAACCCACTATAATAAAAATGCAAGTTGTTGATGAAAGTCCAACTTGACGGTAGTGAGCAAGATAACCATCCCCAAAATATTTGTTCTAAAGATTGGGAGGTCTCCTGAGGGAGTTTATCTATTTGCCACACCGCACAGAAACCCTTTCTAAAAACCATAGAGTAGTATCTGGCTGAGTTAGTATCCATACATTGTCATACTCACGATGCAAGGGGAGGGAAGAATCTGCCCCCAAGACACTCACCATATAATTACTAAGGACCGCTTGCTCAATAGATTCGGTATCCACTTCTGGCACTTTGAGTACGCACCTGGCAACGACAAAAACACGGGCGCCCTCTAGGGGGTGACACTGTTGTGTGAGTCAACGTAATTCAAGATGTTGGTTGTGAGTATAATGATGACCTACTTGTCCTTAAGTGTGAGTCTGTTTGATTTGTGTACAATTGTCAAAACAACCCGTCAAAATCAATAAGAATCATTCGTGATTTTTGAACATACACGATATATTCAGTTAAAACAATTATTCACAATTGCTTGTTGTGTTTTCACAAATATTTAAAATCATATTTAAAGATCATCCTGAAAACAACAAATTCAAGTTAGATCAGAAAACCCCATGCTTCGAAAGTGGAAGTCCACCACGTTTCTCAAAAGAAAAATCAAGGTCACAAAACCCAAGAAACCTCTCGGTTATAGAAATAAACTGAAAAAACAACGTTTTCTATATCAAAATCGAAAACTATTTTTACAACATAGAACATTCATCCACATATATCATTATTTTGCTAGGGGTCACACATTAGATTACGTGGTAGAACCACTCTATTCATGGGCCTTCTTTCAAAGAAGAGCTCTCACTCAGTATCACAACCATAGTCAACACATACATCCTTCTTATCTTCCACAATCCCTATTACAGTATGCCACAAGACTAGATCATATTTTACAATAAAGAGTCTTAAAAATCCTGTTTTTAAGCGTTCTGGAAACCTGTTTCAGCGTTTCTGGTCACTATTTTAGCGCTTCGGTGAAATAGCACTTTTAGGCACTGTTTCGACGCTTACAGTCGGTATTTTAGCACTTTCGGGCACTGTTTCAATGCTTCTGTCAAAGTAGCGCTTCCATCAATTTCTGCAACACTTTCATGCACTGTTTTAGCACTTCTGTCAAAGTAGCACTTCAGTCACCTGTTTCAGTGCTTCGGGACTCTGTTCTAGCGCTTCTCTGAAACATCGCTTCTGTCATCTGTTTTAGCGCTTTTAAAACAGAGAGTTCAAAATTTTTACCAGTCAATCAGTCTATCATTTTGTTCGTAGTATTCATCAGAACTAAATTTCTTTTTATCAGAATCACTATCTAGAGACCGAAATCAAAAAGGTTTATACAAATTTCCAATCTTATCAACTGAAACTAGATCTTGCAAATCACAAGTGTCAAAATCAAATACAAAATCAATTACTACACTGAAGTTTCATTATCAGGATAATATCATCCTTCATCATGAAACCAAGTATAGTAATCAAATTTTTAGCATTATCTCATCAATAAGATCAGTCATCTTATTTGACTTTATTTAAAAATTTAAAATTGACATTTTCCAGCAAATAAGATCAACATTTCCGAAGAAAGGGTTAAAATTTGTATGCCAACCTTCACTAGGTCCCAAAAAAAGAGACTCTTAGAACAAGAAATTTTAAAAACCCAAGCAATGGCAGAGGAAAATCCTTGGAACAATCTGAACTGAAATGATAAGAATGAAATAACTCCAGAAGATATCCAAGTGGCTCAACAAGATCCCAAGTTTCATATATTTATGGAAAAAATTCTAGAACAAGATATGGAGAAATATCTTTTAATGTTAGCAGAATCAGGGGCAAAACTTCTGAAAGATTTTGATGTAAAATGTTTGAAGGAAACACCGGGAACGAATGAGATTGAGATACTACAACCTATGCAAATGATAGATCTAGTTGTTGCTTTAACATCACAGATGCAAATGTTATAGCAACAAATACAAGATATGACGAAAGGGACTACCAAGAGATATGCGATACAGGACATTTGTCCTTATCCTTTTGATGCAACGGTCAGCTTGATACCTTTTCCTAGACATTTTGAGATCCCAAAATATGATAAGTATAATGGAAGAACGGATCCAATAGATCATATCAGAGAATTTAAAACAATGAGTTTTGAGTTTTCCCAAGAGGAAACGTATTTAATGAGATTATTCCCAAGGAGCTTGGGAGGATCATGCATGGAATGGTTTTTGAAATTAAAACCAGGTATCAGAACTTTTGAGGAACTCGTCAACAGATTTATATCTCAGTACTCATTCAACATCCAACACAATGTTACAATCAAAGATCTTTACAATCTAAAACAAAACAAAGGAGAAACATTCTTGTATTTTCTCCAAAGATGGCGATGTTTGTTCGCTAGATATCCTAGATCCATTCCTGAAGAAGAAAAGATGGAGTTGTTCATTGAAAATTTAACAGAAGAAATGAGTTATAGACTAGAACTACAATGTCCTCCAACATTCGAGAAAGTGATAGAAAATGGTCTTAAAATCGAAGAGCCGTTAGTCAAGAGAGGAGTTATTAAGCATTTCAATGATAAAACAAACAGCACAAGTAACTCCTCAAATCAATACTCAAGCGGTGAGAAGCCAAAATTTTGGCAAAAGAATCGAAACACAAATGAGACAACAAATGATCCCCAAAATGTCAAACCAGTTTTCAACTTGACCGCATCCACATCAAAGAATCCAAACAACGAGAAAAATGTCAAGTTGAATACCATACAAAGCAATGAGATCATAAAAAGACAGTCATATAAAAAATCGTCAAATCGGCGAAGGTTCACACCTTTGGGTCAAACAATGGAATCAGCAATGAAAGAATTAGTTATTAGAGGCCTTCTCACTACACGGGAAGCTAGATTCTAGGATCCAAAAGTCAAACCATCATGGTGGAATGACGCTAATTATTGCAACATTCATAATAACAAGGGTCACAAAACAAATGACTGTATGGAGTTGAAACACGCAGTACAAGATTTGGTGGATAGCAATAAAGTGTATGTGGAGGAACCTCAAAATAATAACGATCATTCTGCATTCAAAGATCCTTTGCCAAATTATGACAAAGGAGCATCATCCTCTTCGAACAACAAAGGAAAGAACATCAATCATATCTATGACAAAACAATCCTTTGTCTATCTGAAGTCAAAAATGATCATACAATTAGTGATAACATTGATGAAAATGAAACCAACAACATTACCTCTTTGGATTTACTCCCAAGCGTGCAAAACTTTGATAATCAAATAAATGTCTTAAAAATCAGAGAAAATCAAGAACATCAACCAGCCAATGTGATAAGTAGGGGAAATCCAAGGTAGTGTTAAAGGGAATTGGATCCACACATGCAGTTCTGCCTCCATCGCATTATAATACATTATCGATCAAGAACATCAACCGAAAAACATCATGACTAGGGGGTAAGCCAAGGTAGTCTTAAAAGGAGTTGGATCTCAACGTGCGGTTCTGCCTCAATCTCATTATAATATTGTCGATCAATTGCAAAACAACCCCACACAAATATCAATACTGAAACTCCTTAAATTGTCACCATCACATAAGGAAGTTCTCGAACAAGCATTAATTGCCACAACCGTACCAAAGAATCTGGATGTTTGTCAATTCCAAGCTATGGTGGGACATCTAACTACCCCGCATTGTTTGTCATTCTTTGAACAGGATGATGTCTCATTAAACCATCTGCATAATACTGCATTGCATATCGAAGTATTTATCCATAATCATCGCGTTAAGAGAGTTCTAATCGATGGGGGAGCTGGTCTGAACATTTGCACCCTCAAGTTAATCTGTGCACTAGGATATTCAAATGATGCTATTGATTCTCGAAGAAAAATGACCATCAAAGCATATGATGAGGAAGAAAGATCATCTAAAGGTTTAATTGTATTACCCATTCAAGTGGGACCCATGATGAATCATATAACATGTCAAGTATTGGAAAGAGAGTTGACATACAACATACTCTTAGGATGACCCTGGATTCATGAAATGCAGGCCGTACCTTCTACATACCATCAATGCCTAAAGTTTCCAGTAAATGGACAAGATGTGACTATAGCTACTGATTATAATCATCCACAACATTGTGACACATTGATAATATCTCAAGACACCTTTGTCCCTCACAAAAGGGAAGCATCATCATCCAAAGATGAAAAATTTCCAATCATCACTAATAAATGGGTAGAGAAGAAGGGTAAAGAAAAAGAGACAAATCCTGTTGAAATTCAATCAACAGATAATCCGGAACAGCAAACTTCTTTATCACATAAATTCCAAGAGCAAGTCCAACTGAAGGACAAAGGAATGGGAACATATTCTATGGAGCACTCGCTTAACCTATCACAGTTAATGCCATCTCCTAAGACATATGGTCAACCATCTCTGATAAAATCTCAAAGATCATTACCAGTCACGACTCTTGACAAAAAGTTTGTCAAAAAGGGTACAATAGAAGATGAAACAAGCAACAAAGCAATCCTAGATTGGCTGGTCTGTCTGCAACTAGAATGGCTGAGCAATAGCAAAATGCTCCCATTCCCACACCTATAATAGGGTCATCCCTGTTGATAAGCTCCTAGCTCCAAGGTATACAACCGAGTGTAGATCGTGATAGAGATGTGTCAGCATGCACATCCCCCATGCATATCTGGTACCGTGTACCATCATGCTCTCCAGTGTCCTGCCCCATCCAATGAGAAATCCCTTTGACCTACAATCAAGACAAAGGAAACCTCCAATGAATCCAGCTAACACTGCTGGTAGTGTCGCATAAGAGTCACCAATCCTCCTCCACCAAACGCTTGGACCCGCAATGTCCTGATCCTAAAACACTCTATGAAGAGCATCTCTACCGCCGATCCCATGGGAATCATATACAGCTATCTCACCCATAAATGAAATATGCAAAATATGCCACACATCCTCAAGTGTGACTGTCATCTCACCAGTAGGTAGGTGAAAGGTGTTGTGGTCACTATGCCACCTCTCAGCCAATGCAATCAATAGACCCTGATTAATCCTAATTTGGGGCATATCAAGCAAGCTAGTAAGGTTGCATCGTCCTATCACCTGAAGCTCATTTGGTGTCAGATGAGGTATCAATTTTGTCGTTTGTGGAAACCTCTCTCGCATTTGGAGAGTACCCAAATCCTCCTATCATCACAACAAAAAAATCCACAAATCAGTGAACTATGTCAAGATATCAAAAGTCATTCTGCTATCAAGTCTATCACAAATTGGTATAAATTTTAGATCCAAATTCATAGGCAAACATCAAACCTCACCTATCATGAGGTTCTCAAAACATCAACAAACCTCAACTATCATGAGGTTCATCAAAACATTATCTAGATCTCGCCTATCATGAGATTTATCAAATATTGAATCATTTCCTCGCCTATCATGAGGATCATCAAGAATAGGATTTCTTCTCGCTTATCATGAGAGTTAGTCTTATTTACATCATCCAAATCCAACATCAAGGATATGGATTATCAATCATACCAATTTGAAGAATGGACATGATCAGAATTGACAAAATCAGGGTTCAGTAAGTCAAAATCTTCAATTATGACATAGAAGTGCTAAAACGGGCTTCCAAAGCACTAAATCCCAAAAGCGCTACTTTATCAGTTAAAAGCGCTAAATCAGGGACCCAAAGCGCTAAATCTTGAAAGTGTTATTTTAGCACTCCGAAGCGCTAAAACAGGCTTTCGAAGCGTTAAAAGTCTCGAAGCGCTACTTTTCTGCATCAAAGCGCTACAACAGTCCATC
Source organism: Sequoiadendron giganteum (assembly GCA_007115665.2). NCBI lineage: Eukaryota > Viridiplantae > Streptophyta > Pinopsida > Cupressales > Cupressaceae > Sequoiadendron > Sequoiadendron giganteum. The sequence goes on from CM021100.1 coordinate 725,096,816, forward strand.
AAAGCGCCGCTTTACCAGAAGCACTAGAACAAACCATGTAAGCACTAATCCATCGAATCAAAGCACGAAAATTCTCAAAGTGCTAAAATCCGGCATCAAAGTGCTAATTCTTAACTCCTAAGCACTAAATCACTGAAAGTGCTACATTACCCTATGGAAGCGCTAGAGTTTTTAACCCAAGCACTAAAACTCAAAGAGCTAATCTACCTACTCGAAGTGCTACACCAGAGTGTAAGCACTACAACGCGACTTGAAAGCGCTAAAACAAGCTACAAAACATATAAAGCATTAAATGCATAAAAAACAAAAGGCACAAATTATGAGGAGGTCAAGGGGTACATACTGAAGGTCCATACGCGGCCAGCCATTGGTGACATCGAACACACTCGAATCGGTGAGTGTGGTAGGGGATAGGCATCTTGCTCCAGCTGGTAGAAAAGTCTCTATCACAAAGGTTTTTGAAATTAAATAGTGAAAATGAATTGGAAAATGACCTTTTGGAGTATTTATAATTTTTGGAAAGGTATTTTTGGTGGATTTTTATTATCTTTTAATTAATTTTATCTAGGAAATTAATTAGAAACTAATCTACGGGCTAGTTTTCTTCATTATTTGTCGGGAGATAAATTATTTCATTATCGAAACATCATAAAATCATCAGAAAATCATAAATTTTCGAAAAAATTCTAAAAATCATCAAATCATTAATTTATTTTCCGAGGGGGCATACTATCATCCATCATCTGAAAATCAATGTCTGGGGCATGTCTGGGGCACATAGAATTTTTTTATTTATATCATCGATCCTGGCACTAGCAGCAAAATTTTCTTCGAAGCAACGCGTAAACACATCACTTCGAAGAGGGGCAAAATGTATACTCCTAAAATTGGTCTAGAGCATCCTATTAATTAAATACGAATTATTTGATTAATTATCCTAAATTTCCTTTACTTTTGAATAAATAGAAATATTTATTTATATAGTTCACATTTAAATTCATCTTAATTAAATAAACAAAATTAAATACTTTGTTCAATTTAATTATCAAATCCCTATTTCAATCTATCACATCGATCTCAAATTAATTAAATAAAGATTAAACACTTTATTGATTAATTGTCGTATTCTTTTGTTTAATTTAATAAACAACTATCCTATAGTTCATTTTATTAAATTATTTATCCCTCTTTTTCTAATTTAAATAAATCAAAAATATTTGAATTAAAGCACGAAGAATATTCCATCTATTTTCTCTCAAAAATGAATTAGATATCCTATGTCTAAACTATGTCTAAAATATGTCACAATTAATACTTTGAAACTTCATGGGAAGTTTTGGAGACAAATTGGAGACAAATTCCAAAATCTTCTCTCAATCCTCCTCCATCAATCCTTCCTCTTCTCTTGCCTGGTGTTTTCATGGGTAGATACAATCTCCATTTTTTCTCTCAATCTCCTTCATCTCTCACCATTCAATCCTCCAGATTGAATCCAAGCCTCTCAAAGCTTTCCCTGTGCATTTCTACAGCCAGGAAATCTATAAATAAAGCCTCATTGAACCAAGAAAGGATCCAGATAATCTAACTTTTGCACTCTTACTCTATAGAAATTCAAGCATCAAAGCATCAAGCAATCAAGAATTCAAAATCCAACAATCAAGCTTTCATATCAATGGTTGCCTCCTATAGCTGCAATTATTTGTTTCATGTCCATGTCATGCTAGTTTAATTCATTTATCATCTAGTATTGTATTTTAGCTCCATATCATTGCATTAGTACCATCTTGTTCTTTAGATAGTCATTTTAACAATCATAGTGCTTAACACTCTGAGATCAATTTTGATTTAATAAATCTTTGGAGATAGAGAACAATATGACGCTTTCAATTGATTACAATTTTGAATTGATTCAATTTGATTAATCTTTGATATAATGTCTTATTAAGAAGTGTTTTGTGCTTTACACCTAATTCACACTTACAAGTTAATATCTTTCAAACACTTTAAGATGCTTATTTCATATGCATTCCTAAACTTATATACCTTTTGTATCTTTTATGCCATCCAAACCAGACTTTGATAAGTGAAAATATGATTACGATATGATGATATTTGCATGGATGAATGAATGAATGTGTATGAAATTCAATGTGAATCTATGTTTAATTTATGATTGTTAATTTTATGTATGATTTAGATGAAACTAACTCCTTGCGACCAGAAGAATTTCAACCCACAACAACTAGAGAACTCAACCCATAGCCAAAGGATTCCAGGTTGATTGTAGGGAGATTTCAAGGACATTACAAATGTGATAGTTGCAGAGATGATGGAAGTGATAATTTGAGTGGTCAATTGTGAGTCATTAGAGCATTCAATAAGATGATGGAGGAAAGAATAAGTTTTTAGTGATCAAGAAACTAACATGATTGTTTGCATAGAGTATGTCTCTATCATGTTGTTAAAGCAGAATTACAAACCTATTTATCTTCTTGCATCTTTTTCAGTTGTATTTTCAATTGCAACTACTTTGTCTCTCTCTATTTTGAAGGAGATTGGAAATATTCATTTAATTTTTGTTTTTAGTCTTTATGCAAATAAACCTCCTCTTGAACCTATATAGTTGGATTAGTGGTTGAGGAGAAGATCTAGTTGGAAGATATGTTTTTGTAGTTATAGTTTTTATTTTACAGACAATATCTTTGTTAGTTTTTTTTTGTGTTCATGAGTGATAAATCTATGAAGATTCCTGTTAGATTGTAGAGTTCAGCTATATGCAATAAATATGTTCTAGTTTACTATTATAGTTAGTTGAATAAAGTAGCACATATTTGGTTTCTCTTGTGGGTACAATAGCTTGAACAAGGGCCACTCAAGGTACTATTTACCCATGTTCATTTCTATTATCAATTTAGGTGTTTACATTATTTCATTCATTCCAATAGATTTTTCATTACATGCACAATATTTAGTCTCATGCTTTAAGTTTGTAATGCATCATTGAGTCATCCTCTGGAGTGAGTCAAGTAGTTAGAAGTAAGAATCAGAAGTGCTAGTGAAATTGTAGAGTTCAAGTTTAGTAGTTCATAGTTAGAGTGTTAAGCCAAAGGTACCTGTAGCATCAATAGCAGATTGATTATTTATTCTATTTTATATTTTATTTTATTTTCCTTTTCTAGTCTTTACTATTTTCCTACACATGTGTAAATTGCCTATACTTGATGATATAGGTTGTGTAGATTTTGTGAATGCACATATAGTGACAACATCATCAAAATCTTACAAGCCCTAGTTGATAATTTAATGGAGTATTGGCAAGAGTTTAGTGGAACTGATGTTAGGAACCCTTCCTTTTAAATTGTGTGTCTAACACCAAGTTGGCTGGACATTAGTGAGGCCTTACAAGGATGATCCTCTACAAGGCACAATCGGTCTCATTGACGTTCAACCTTGTAAGGGCCAAACCACTTTGTTACCTAGCATTGCTTTCACTAATGATGATGCATTTAGACATGCACCTAATGGTCCTCTCTACGTTGTTGGTCATATCAATAATAAACCTACACAAGGAATACCTTTTTATCCCACATGTGTAGAGAATGTGATCACCGAGGAATTATTATTTGTGCAAGAGCTTTGTCAAGATACTTATGAAGAATTAAAAGCATGGATTAAAACACATAATGGTTTTTCTTTCCCTATGATAGGTTTGATCACTCTTCCATTAAATTTAGGACCTAAACAATTAGATGTCTCATTCTCCATCATCTTGTCATCGGACCAAGTTTGTGTGAAGTTAGGCTACTCATGGTTACACTCCATGAATTTCATCATGTCAGTTATTCACAAGTGCATAAATTTTCCCATTGGAAATGAGATATTTATAATGCATCATAGTGGGTTTAATCCTTTTTCTTCCCATGGATTGTTTTCATTGATTTATTTTGGCTTGAACCTATGGAACCTATAAAGCCTTATGAAGATTTATTTTTCAAATCATATCAAAATTTCAAGGTAAAGTGCATAGAAAAATTATCTCTTAGCAATATTCTTGAGTCTATGGTTATTCCTTCCCTCAAACCTACCATTGATGTACCTATGACTAATCCACAAGCCCCTCTAAATAACCAAAATAAATTCATCATAGTTCCTCCACCCATTTCCTATAAGAAACTAAGAGATAATAAGATGATCCATTTTGTGCCTTTGAAGATAAAACAAGTCTATAGACCTAAAGAGACATTGGTTCCTTCTATTCCTCCCCTAATGGAATAAAAGAAACCAACGGTTGATAAACCTACTCCTACACCATTACAGCTTGAAAACCATGCAAAAAGAAACATAAATGCTAAAGAGTGTAGGCACAGACATGCTATCACTTGTCGATTGGAATAAAACAATAAACCAACAACCATGGAAACAACTCGAGAATAAATTCAACCTTCACAAAAATAAGACATTGAAGCAAAACAAGAGGTGAAACAAGAGAATTCAAATGCAATAGTCATAAAACCTCATATTGTGATCAATTTAGATAATGATGATGAGATTGCTAAGATTGATGAAGAAGTTCATAATGAGCTAAATTTGTTAGTTTTCACTTCTATGACTTAGATGGGGGAAACCTTGATGATCCTCATGTTGAGAGTGACACACCATGTTTTGAACCTGGTGATGCTCCTAGTATGACACTTTCTATAGTCCCATTGGCTAGTTATCTACCTTCCACTTATGATGAGCAATATTAGGATGTGAACAACTTCCTCTAGGATGGCTCACATGTGACATACTAATTCATTTTTTTTATTTCTATGTTATTTAATTTTTGTAATATTATCTATCATATCATGCTGCTTGGCATGCCTTTATGTTTTTGAGTTTTCTTTGGATGACCCTTGTTGATCTGATGGAATAAGGATACAAAGGAAATGAATTTGTCATGACATTCTTCTATTTGTATCTTTATTCTTCTATATGTCTTAAACATTTATCTTTTCTTTGTTTATTGTTTTCCTTTTGGGGATGATGTAAGGCATCAAGACATTTATGTCTCTTCCATGTTGACCCAAAAGCTTGTTTTTTCTCTCTCTCTTTATGTGTTATTCCTCCTCTGTGTTTGTTGTTCCATGAGTATTTTGGGGGATGATGATAGTGTTGAGATCTATTATATCATTGTAGCAAAGACATATTTTGACCCCATATCCTAGGATCCCTCAACGTACCTTTCATGGCATTATATTTTGGGGGGAAACCTCTTATCATGATATAATTTATTTGAAAACATATCATTGACATAGGGCTTTCCACATAAGATCTTATAATCCTTTATGACATGGAATTTATCATTTTCTACTTTAAAGTAATATCTCACAGCATGGTTTTTTGTAATTTCTTTAAAGTGGGGGCATACATTGGTATTATTTTTGCTTCACTTTGTTCACAGGCTGAACTTAGTGATGCTTTGACATTTGACAATTTTGACATTTTTTGGCTTCGCTTTTCTCATAGGAAGTTGAACCTAGTGTAAGAATTAACATAACGTATTAATCATTTTATGGCACCTTATCAAGGTTATTAGGGATTATAACTCTCGGTATGGTTATGAGTACACACCTAGTGAATATCAAGCTTCACTAGATCTTGTGTGTTTCTCATCTTGGCCTTGGGGCTCACCTAGTGAATATTGGAACTCATTAGACCTTGTGAGTATATTTTATGGACACATAGGATAACACAACTTGCTAGTCCATCCTTTTTTTCTTTTTTTTCCTTTTTGCATTTACTTTGGCATTGAATGTTTGTGTACCTTGTATCACTGCTATACATGTCTGTGTTCTTTTGTGCCTATGTTGGTTTTCCATGATATCATAGATCTTGGGGGCTTGATCACTCTCCTAGATCCCTAGTCATCTTATATTTCTAACAATCGCACAATTGGACCTCTCTTGACATATATTTATCTACTTGAGTGTGAGTCTGAGCATATGTTCATACTCTCACTAAAGTGAGGGCTAAATTTAGTGTAGAAAATTGTATACCTTTATAATTTCACACTATTTTTAGGTCCCTTAATTTATTGGACTTAATTAATCTTCTAATTTTCTAAATTATGCATTCCAACGCCTTATTCTTACCATTTTTTTAAAGGGGAGCCAAAATTAAATAAATGTATTTAATAATTAAATTGCCTTGGATCATGTGTTTCCTGGGGATATAGGCCAGGACCCATTCTCTCATGGGCAAATGGGTCCCCTTTGTGAGCCAAGACCTAAATTAAAATATGTTTTCGGTGGCATTTTAATGATCAAAATTCAAATTGTAAGTGTTGGCTTTTGGAATCTATTTTTGGGGGAATTGGATAAACACCTAGTCATTTTATCATTTGAAATATAACACACTTTATGAATCAATCCTATTGAGCAAAAATTATTGTCAAGAAAATTCAACAGTAGCATTATCAGTCATTTATAGTAGCAATTAAGATCCTAACATCATGTCAAACTTTATGTGTTCATGTCAAGTCTTGTGAAGGCTAACAAGTGTTGTAGGTCTTCATATATTCAAGCATTTAAGAAAATAAAGCAAGAAAGATCCAATTCCCTTGAAGTGATGTGTATGTCTTGATGGAACCTTCAAATTTAGCAAATTTGAAATGCCCATTATGTGAAATTTTGCTTTGCACACTCAAAAGTGCACCTAAAAATTTGCTCTAGTGACCTACTTTGGAGGGTCATAATTAAGAGCCAGTTGGCTTTCATGCCAAATCCATTGGTGGGTGTGTTACTTTGACATATGTGAACATGTATGTCTGATTTCAGCTTCTTGTGATGAGTTTTGGTAAGGTTTTGAAAAGAAAAGTTGGAGGGTTCTAGGACTGTTTTGTTGTTTGCAAATTCTTAGGCCTACGAAGTGGCCTCCTGTTCAAACTGATATTTCATAGTTGGATGATTGGCATGGAAAATGGATTGTTTCTCTACATTCACCTCATATTCATATGCTCCATGGTCCAGTTTGAGATTCTCAAGATCAGATTTGATATGTTTACTAGGTCCAAAGCAAATACAATTTGTTTTGTTTTTACATTTGCATTTTTAGAATGTTTCAAGGTGGTCAACTTTGACCCCTAATATTTGGTGAGGAATGTAGATTGAATTAAAACCCTCTTGCACACATACTCAATGGACCTAAATAATCTAATGTTTCTGGTGATAGCTTCCCAAGAGGTGATTTGATAATTTTCCAAGGAGGTGACTAGGTGTGCCCTAATTGGTTTTAAAAAGGTGCAATTGTAGAAATGTTTGAGTTAGCTAATTTGGTATTGAATATCTTGCACCTAAAAATATATTTTTCCAAGTCATTTGTTGCACTAAATTCTTGGATCAAATTTCTACATGCTTATGCATTTTCATGACATCAGGAGGTGGTTTGACTAGTTTTCCAGGATGATTCCAAAGGCCACTTGACCAATTTTGATCATTGTGCAATTATGCTAGAAAGAAAATTTTAATGATAAACCACTTCAATTTTCCTCGCCAGGAGCATTCAAAAGCAGCCTCAAGGTCAATTGAAGATAAAATTTGTTTCAAAATGAAAAAAATTTAGCCAGGCCCACATGGGGACAAAGCATGCTTTACACAATTATGAGGGAGAGTCAGGATGTGTGTTGTTTACAAGGTTCCCTGATTCCATTTTGAATATTCTTTATAGTTTCAGGCTCCAAGAGGCTTAGTGCATTACTTGGTTTATTGAAATGTATGATTTGGGTTTGTGATTTTTTCCTAAAAGATCAAAGCCATCTTGTTTTGCTCAAATTTTCTGATTGGATTGGCATGGTTGATAGTGCTAAGGTTTATTATGATCTGATTGGGTACATTTTTCCCATTGAGGTAGATGACAATGATATATTATTAGTTCATTTACAACCACCTGACACAAATAAATCAAGTAAAACTCTCAGAGATTTGGATGCTAGTGAAAGGGAATAACTATGCTAATGAAATTGTTATATCTGATATATTATTCAGTGACCTTAAATATTGTTATAATGTTGATCTTAATGAAAATGAAAATAACTAATATGATCCTAAGTAAATAATTCATAAGGATAAGGTAGTTCTTGAAATAGATCAAGAGCCTTTGTTTGTACTTGTTCAAGAGGGCATACTTTAGGGAATGGAGCATTGAAAAGGGGTTGTAGAGGCAATAGAAAATGGAGATAATTGCATCCCATACAGGGACAGTAAGTTGACCATGCTTCTCCAAGATTCTTTTGAGGATGACAAGGCTAAGATTCTAATGATTCTTTGTGCAAGCACTAATCCAAGAGATATTTTTTAAAAAATTGGCACCTTGGAATATGAATCCAAAGCCAAATACATTGTTAAATTACCTAAATATCTTATCAAAGAGAAGGTCAAGGCTACCGACCAAGTGGTTTTGTAGAATAGAATTAATGTCATGCTTCACTTGATTGCAATACTTCAAGCTAAGAATTAGTTGAAAGATGAATTTAGAGAAAAGATTAAAAAATAATTGAATACAAAGAACTAGCAAATCAAGAATTTGAATCAGGAATATCATGCATAGGAGAGGAGCTAGATGTGAGGCATAATTGGGGACACTATTTGAGTGGATAATCACTCATCAAAAGCTTTATGTATGCTCAAAAATATGGGATAGAAAGCAGATGATTGATTTAAAGAAAATGAAACTCTTAAAGGTTGCTCTGAGTGAATCATACACAATGAATTATTAAGTTGACAAATTCACTTAGAAATTGAAATAATGGTGATGTTTCTTTCCATGAGGAATGATCTAAAGATCATGGCTAGGTTACACATCTTGAGGAGGCTTGAGCCACTATAGGATAAAGTGACAACACTATTTAATCTTTTTGGGTTGTTTGAACGGCTACGTGATACTAAAAAAGCAAATATTTTACATAGGCTAATATTCTTAGGGTTTCCTAAAAACGTGGTGGCATATTATTCAAAAGATTTGGGATGCATTTCACAGATGAAAAAAAACTTCAAACATTTGATACGGCTTAGCATAGACCAGAAAGCAAGGGATCCACCCACAAAACAAAGGAAACATGTCTTCAGAGGGCTTGATGGAGTATTTGAAATGTTGGCATGAGGCTTGGAAATGCTTGTAAGCCGCTACCTGGGAAGTTGCCATCATGTAAACTAAGGGAGGTCTTTTGATATTGCAAAGGGAGATCAAACACATATTTTGTTTCCTGAGGAGCCTACATTTTGATGTTGGGTGTGCGAAAAGTCCAACTCATGTTTACTTTGCAAGGAGCAGTTTGTGCTTACAGTGCAATGTATCAAATTTGTTTGAGGAAATTTTGTTGTGACGCTGCTCCCAGGTTTCATTTTGTTTGGCTCAAGCATAGTGTGAATTCAAGCAATGGCAGAATTAGTTTGCAGTGGATCTTGAAGAATGGAGGAACTTCACCCATCTATGTTTTCTTTGCCCTTTCCTGAATGACATTGGTGATGGTGTGATGCCCTATCATGCATTGTGGCTGTGTTTCTTCATTTCCATGTTCTATTAGCAATACATGATGCTCTCCATCGAGTATCACTGATTGATATCTCCTTTTCCATAATGTATTAGAGATGTGTGATGTAAATGGTGGGCCTATGGATAAGTGCTCATTGGGAAAAGGTTTCAATCTTGTTTTAGTATGTGGGTAAAATATTTTATATTTCCCGATGCAAAAAGAATTAATGGCTTTCACATTTAAAAGGTAAAAAGTTTCAAATGTGAATAAATAATTAAAGGAAGGTGCTCGAGAATATTTTTTACAGCTCAACTAAAACTAAAGCCTCCATAAAGATAAATCAATTTTTTTGTGGATTAAATTATTCACTTTATGAAGAAAAAGGCTTTAATTGTAAATGCAAATTGAAGAGGCACGGGTAATTATTTTATTGCCTGATGAAGTGAAATTTGAACTTTCAAGATAAAATTTAAAAAATTATTTGTTGGGTAATGAAATAATGTATTTCACGGAGACTGCGCAAGAAATATGAAGGTGAATACATGGGTAAATAGGGATTTTCAATCCCTTATAAAATGAAGGATTTTTTACCAGAAAAATAAAAAGTTTTGAGTTGCAAATACAGTGAAAGTAAATACACCGGTAAAGAAGTTTTTACATAAAAGAGAAGTGTGAAATATTTTCACGGAGGGATTCTACAAACAGATATTTTCAGCTACAGGGCATAACGAAGAAGGTCATTATGGTGAGGAATATTTTCTATTATAGGGAAAGTCAAGCAGGAGGCGAGAATCAGAGAGCATATTGAAGATTCTTCATAAGCTAGAGGCGGTTACAAATCAAGGGAAGATGAAGGACCCAAGTGTCCCATGAAGATTTAGTTTTAGGGTTTCCTCTTCTCTTTATTATTCTCATTCTTTCTCATTTGTAAGGGTTCTGAATTTCTAGTTTAGGGGAAGGAAATAAAGAATGCTTAGTTGGGAGTTGGAGTTTTATTTACAATGAATGAATGTACATATTTCTAGAGCAGTATCAATTAGTTTGAGAAAATCAATGAAAATATTGTAGAAGTTGTCTCCATTTTGTGTTCTCAAATTGCATATGGATTAAATATATCAAGGATATGTTGACTTTTCATTGCAATATTTTTGTAGTTGTGTGATTTGTGTATGGGTTTCTTCAAGTAAAGAATTAAATTGTGTATGAAAATTATTTTGGGTTTGAGGGAATGAAATGGATTTTTAATTATGATTATGCATTAATATGAGAGGTTACATTAATGTAAGGCATTAATTGTTGGAGGGCCACTAATTTGAAATAAGTTGTTTAAATTTTCATTCATGATCTTAGATTTGACTCCATGCCTATGGATTAGGCACTGATCTATGATATTACCCAAATCATTTTCAAAAACAATCTAAATCATTTAAAACCCTTTTTACTTTTATGTTCGCTTGCTTGTTGTTTAATTTATCTTTGTTCTATATATCTTCATGATATTTGAAAGAGTGTAGAGGCTGAATGTGAGAGAACTTTATCTGTTAATCCTCTATGTGTTTAAGATGAAGATATCTAAGTTATGTGTTCTCAGTAATGTTCAATGCAAATGGGATTATGCTTGAACTTGGTAGAATATATAATACCCATTTCTCATATACCTGAGAACTATCCACTTTCATAGGTCTATAATTTGTTGTTTGGCATAAGTTTGTCATATATTCAGGCCTACAATTAGGAACACCCTCCTAAGTCCCATGGAGCTCAAAGTGTAGAAGTCTTTCATATCCTTATTTTTTGGCTTTTCTTTTCTTTAACTTGTTGATAGTGCAGATTCCTTGTCCTAAACATTGTATCCCCTAGTTTAGGCATTGTGTTTCTCTTTAGGGTTGAAGGTTGCAAGAAAAATGACAAACGTGTCTTCAGTCCTTCAAGGAATTTATTGAAGGGTGGTGAGTTACAACAAATTTTTCATTCATCATTTCCTTCCTTTCTATTAAGTTTTTTATCATTGAAATTTCCATTGTGAAAGTGGGAACACTATTCACGATTTTTGACTGAGGCAAACCCCTATATGGAAAAACATTTTTCCCTCTTTTTGTATGTGAAATTTATAGGTTGAAGAAGGATTGAAGAGATCTTGGTGAGAAATTTTACATTGTTGCATTTTTTGTCACCATTCTTGTCAACCTTCGGAAACTAAGTTGTAAAATTCATTTTCAGCATTCTAACAAATCTGCAGGTGGAAAATAACATCTCAAATCTAACACCAGAAGACTGTAAAAAGTATTTTTGGAAGTCCCAAAAAGACCCATTTTCCTAGGGGTGAATCAGTCCTTTTGCACATTTTGGAATCAATTTTTTTGTGATAGGTGCATGCCCTTTGATATCTCCCATATCTACTTGCAAAGTGTTGTTATAGTCTGATTATCTTCAGGAATATGCATTTTACATATTTTCTCATATAGTTCAATTAGCTCCATCATTTCAAATCATTTCTAGATCATTCCTAATCATCCTAAGACCCTAAAGAATCCACCAACCTAGGTTTGATTGAGCTTGAAAGTCAATCTCTTAGCTTTGTGGTTGGTATTTTAATGAAATTTTGGAAGAGGTCTCTTGAATCCTAGGTTCTTTGCATTTGGGACCTAGGACCCCTTTTCCCAACATTTCACTAGGTTCGTGACATTATTCTATTTTTATATTCCCTAACCTCATTAGTTTGATTCTATAGTTTTGAGAGTTTGTCCCTTACTTAGGTGGATTATACTTTTAAATGTTAAAAATAAGATCAAGATAAATAAATATATGTTTAATAATCCACACCTTCTTTCTTTTAGGAACTATTGGTTTTCGAATAGATTTCTATATAAGAACAATATATCCTTCATGAATAGAAGAATTCTATATATTTTAATTTCAAGATGAATAATTTTATAAATATAAGTGAGGGATCTTAGGATGACCTATTCTAGGTTTATATGAGTATAAATAAAAATCAAAATGGATAAAATTAACACAAACACATGAATATAGTCACTCAATCAAAGAACCTCAATTAAAATTGATTATGGAACTGTATATTTAGTGTATTTATAGTTTCCACTTGTTGAAAATGCAAAGTGGACTTGATTTAGATACTTTTACAATTTTCAAAGAAAGATATAATGTTAAAATTAAATTTTGGATTAAATGGTTACTAATCAATGACACCACTATAGGCACTCCCATTGGGGATCTAGACAAACCACTATGTTGAAGCTATGGTAGTCTATCATGGTTTAAAATTGGCTAGGGAGAAGGGGGTTTCCAAAATTTGGGTAGAAGGGGATTCTTTGAATATTATCAATTTCCTTGGGAATCTCTCCCCTCCTTCTTGGTCTATTGAAATATTTATCATTGATTCTCTCTCTTTTTTGAATGACTTTGAAGAAGTTTATATTTCCCATGCCTTTCATGAGGCTAATGGAGCTGTGGATTTTTTAGCTAATCTTGATGTGTCTTCGACTAGGTCATGGGATATTAATGATAACCTTTCAGTGGATCTTATATCCTTGTTTAACAATGATAACATCTAATTTTTTGGAGAGGGTCATTTCTTTTGGTGATTTCAAGGGGTGGCGAGTTAATAATTGTCATCTAATGTTGATTAGACACTTGATAGTTGTGGCACTCATTAGAAATTATAGGAGGATGAGTTGTATCTTTAGGTGGGATTTGGCCATTATCATTTTTTGTACCTCGAAAGGTAGGTACACATGCTTTCTAGGTATAATTTTATCCTTTTCCTTTTCGCTAATTTGCATTTGTGATTTGTGGGGTTTCTTATCTATGAAGTTTTTAGTGTCGTTGAAGATGGGGAGTGATAGATGCATGATAGAGTCCTTCTCGTGTGTTGATATCAAATCCAATGGTGATGTGTAGAGGATTTGACAAAAAGGATGGGTTACTTCGTTCATGGAGAAATTACATGAGTTTGAGTTGAATGTTTTGCAAGAGTTTGTGGAAGCCTGGCATGGTTAAGTGCTCAATTTGTTTGATATGGACATCACTATAAATGAGGACTTTATAACATATGTTACAAGGCTGTCAACTAGGGGGAGGAAATTCTTTAGAGAAAAATCCATGTCAAGTATGGTGAGAATGAACTTCCTGAGGGATAAGGAGAAGGAAAAAATGGTTAGAATCTAGTGTGGTGGTTTTGATCGCACCAAAATTAAGCCTATTTGGGGTGAGATGGTCATGGTTCTGACGTGGTACTTCACCTTGGACAAGAGGTACACAACACTTTATGGGCACCACTTCGTGCTGCTAAATCATTTATGTCATGGTAAGCTAGTTTTGTTCCCTTTCTATCTTCTTTCATCTTTAGAGAATGGGATTTCTGACTTCAGAAAGAATCCCAAAAATCCCTTTTTACATGAGGGTTTGATGATGTTGATTATGGAACATATTAAAGATAGATATGATTTTGTGTCCCCTATTCCTAGTAAGTTCAAAAAATCCAAGAAAAAGGCTAAGATGAGTGGGAAATGTCAGTTGGAGGAGGAGAAAGATGATGTTGAAACAAAAATGGAGGATGAATCTTCGGCATGGTCAGATGGTTACCATATAGACTTGGATTATACCCCATCTATTGGGGTTAAGTAAATCTCTTTGAAAAAGGATAAGCCCTCTTCCATGTTGCAAAATGTGAAATTTAGGTTGCTTGTGAAGAGGTGGTTTTGGAGGAAAAAGGGAGTAGAAGGAAGACTTTGAAGTAGGGGTTGATGAGTTCGTATGATGTTTTGGAAAATTTACAAGAGGGAATATGGGTTAATAAGGTTTTTGAGGTGGTGGAAAATGTTAATGAGGAGAATATTCAAGACTATGGTGGGGTTGAGGGGGTCCCAGTTGTTGGGAAGGTGAATAATTTTGTTGATTTGGAGGATTCCCCTGCAGTGTCAGCTTCCAAAGACAAAGGCAAAGAATGGGTTGTTCTTCCTAATGGTTTCCAATAAGAAGAACCTTCTATGAGCTCCCGTCAAGGGAGGGGTTTGTATTGGGGTGCAATGGACTTTACTTAGGCCTCAGGGTTGGTAAAGGAAGGCGCAGATGTATTTTTCAATTTTCTCATGTGGCTTGTTCAAGAGGTTCAGGACCTTCATGGAAAGTATGATATGATAGTTCACTGCAACATATTTACCTTGAGAAGTTTAAGGGAGAAGGACCCTATTTTTAGTATGGTTAGGTCATTGAACTCTAATCTTGGCCTAATGGTGGAGGATGTTGCTAATTTAAAAAGTGACCATGTTCCAAGGCTTTCCACTTTGCAAAGGAATTCCTTGCAGATGTGTAAAGATCTCAAAGCTTTGATTAATCTCAGCAAGGAGTCGCTTGAGACCTCTATTGAAGGTTTAGTGTTTCTAAATGAAAAAGAAAGAGAATGGATTGGTAAATCCTTGTTCAATGATCTAGTGAAGCAGGCTGGTAATGAAGACACTGAGATGGGTAAGCAGGCTATTGATTTGGGGACTGGGTCGAACGTCCATACTCATAGAAAAACAAAAAATAATAATGTGTTGTTGATGCAGGATTTCAAAGAAATCATGGATATGCACGACAAGGTGATAACAAAGGATATGGAAGTAGCAAGGATGTTAAAATAACTTCTTTAGTTTGTTGCTTATTTTGTCTTTTTTGTTTTTCTTGTGGATTTTATGTTTTCCTTCTGGTGATGGTTGGTTGATTTTTTTTAATTAGGCTGGTGTTTTTTGGTGGGGTAGCTTAATTGCTTTATCTTTGTGTTGCCTTTTTCTTTTGTAAAGGGTTTTAGAGCCCCTTCAAAACCTGTTTTACGCTAATAAAAAGTAAAACCACTATAAAATAAATGAAAAATAATGCACCTAAAAAGGAGTCCATATGAGCCCAAACAAAGCCTCAAAATTTCAAAATACAAACTATACAACACCTATAAAAATTATAAATTCTAGAAGATCCACATCAAAATCAAAAACTTGTCACGTGCACCCAAATAGAGAAAATTGTATTTTAAAACTAGTGTATAAAGTACATGGCTAAGAATATGTCATTAAAATTACAACCTTAAGCTATTAAACATTCAACACTACATACAATTGTACCATTTATCAATTGAGTGAATATTTATACCTAATTTCTAGGTGACTTAGGTGGGATTAAGTTTTGTAACCCGTATTCATACATTTATTTTTAATGTACATGTAGAACAACTAAGTCATGCATGTACATTGTTGGATGATCAATATATTAAGAGTGTACCTTTAATTAATTTTGCATACTCTTATATCATAAAACTACTTGATAAATTAAAAATTGATTTTTTTTATTAAACAAAGTAATAAAGTTATCTAGTATTAAATAATGAGAGTGTGTTTAGTAAATTATCATCAATTTCATTTATTTGTTAAGTTAGTCAATTTATAAGTTTAAACATTTATGTTGTACCGATTTTAGTAACATCAAATTTAATTTTCCAAATTGAATTTGAAATCATTTATTACACATTTGAATCATAATAAAAAATCATACCTTACAAGTGATTATTTAAATGAATCCTTTAATTACAATAGCTTAGTAGAAATAAATAGAAATATATAATTTCATAAATAAAATAGTAAAGCCTATATATTATATCATATCTTTTCATTATTTTTCCCTAAGAGAAATATTAATGTTAGAATGCATTCAAGTAACCAATTTCTCATATTAATAAGAGCAGGTCATATTCTTATAATTTTATAATTATAATTTAATAAAAATAATAATATAATAATCAACAACATTTCTTTATAATTAACCTTATATTAGGCTAAGCATTGAGTTATTTTAAAATTACATTATACTATCTTAATATGGGTATTGAACTAATTCATGTGATACCAATACATTTGTTCACATCTATTTTCATCATCAAATATAATTATCAAATTCACCATCCATAATAAGAAATAAAATCTCAAATATTTTCATTAGAGAATACATACCATGGATTCTTGACCTAGCCCAAACTCATCTCCCAAGCATAGGGCAAGGTAAAAATAGTCACATGCATTTATCATAATACTATTCAACACTAATTCAATCCGAGACCACCATTGAAAACTAAATTCATGATATAGTTGTGATATATCAAGCCAATGTTACCAACACTCATAATGGTTGATGTATAAAACTATACCTACAACAACCAAAGTCAATCTTGTCATAATAGTCAAGATTAAGTCAACAATTGACTACCAACACTATGTTACCAATCAAGCCCATAACATTACAACAATCAACTACTAATCACAACATTCAACTATAAAAATAGTCAACAATAAATTAATCAACTATGGTAATAGTATTAATAATACCCAACAAAAATAACAATACAATAATAAATTGTGATAAGCCATAAAAATGGCAAAAAAACCAAGAATATAAAACTTGATTATGATATAAAAGTTATAAAAATAGCTAATAATATAATAAAAAATGGACAATAATATAATGGCTAACAATTATAAAAATGGACAATAATATAATGGCTAACAATATAACAACTAACTATGATAAAAATCATAACAATGGTCAATAATCTATTAACCAAAATAATGATAATATTCATAACAATGACCAATAATATAATTAACTAGAATAAAACAAAATTTCAATAACTTTCAAAGTCTACAACATAGAATTATTTTCAATAATAGACAATGCTTGATTTACAAAATAAATAGAGAATTCCCATAATTAATATTTTATGAACCTTTCTCATAAATTTACAAGTAACCTTATGATTGTTCAAGGAAACTATGCTTCATGTATAAAAGAGAAGAAAATAAAAAATAAATATCCATAATAAGTTACTAAGCACCATGATTGCAATTGTTGTTGAACCAAAAGCTATTGACTTCAAGATTCAACATAAAATCTCATCATTCCCATACACAATCCCTATTCCTCTATAAAATTCATAGAAAATAGAAATGTGTCCCTTGAAATAGAGGATGCATGGACAGAGGTGAAAAGGAAGAAAACTCCATCAGTGAAACATAAGCATCCGATGAAATTAAGGTCCTCTAAGGAAGTAGAAAATCTAGATATGTAATATGTTATGTAATTTGGGGTTGAGGCAAGATTTTAATTTTTGAATCATGTAAAAAAAACATATATATAATTTCAATCATCCACAATAACATGTTTATATATAAAAATATTTTTATATATAAATATAAGTATACTATCTAGAACAATATAAGCTCTTTAAGTTATAAATTTAATAGACTACTCACAAGAGCATGACATAAATAAGACCATTAAGGTCTTTAATTTTCCAAATCAATATATATACACACACCAATATACAACATAAATAAGGATATACAAAATAAATACCAACAGAAAAGGACTTGTGTGAATTTATAAAAACCTCAAATAATTAAAGTGACTAATGAAGAAGGATTTAAACAAAAAATCACAACAAAGTTTCTTAGGACAATATCAAAAGATAATAATTAACCTAACTTCTTTAACCACTTGTGACCATTCTCTAAAGTAAATAGTTATACTTATGGTATTGTGTGTGTGTTTTTGTATGTTTATGTTAAATAAAATTGATGTACAAGACAACCAAACCTTTTGCATACAACAAGAAACTAAGTCTTGCATAAAGTATGATAATAAATAATAATCAAGATCATCATTACAGCTATCCATATAGTAAATTTTAGAATCAAATTTAAAGAGGTTCCTATTAGGGACTCCCATGACATCCTACCCTCCTTAAGAATAGAATTGTCCTTGATACATTAATAAAAAACTAAAATATAAGTTTGATATTTCACTTGTTAAACATTATTGATATAAAGTAAGGCTAGAAAATTCATTTCCATGAATTCTTGATCTTACTATCTAGCACTACTAAGACATATTTTGTCCCAGTAAACTAGTACTATCTATATGTTACAATTACATAAGTTAAAGTTGTGTTGGTTCATAATTCAAACCAATTTAAGTGGTATTTTTCCTATATTTGCTTGAAGATTCTAATAATTCAATATATTATAAATATCAACAACATACTTGTAGACACCTAAAAATTGATCATAGCTAACTACACTTGACTTTATCCTATCCATTAATTAAATAAGTTATATTTACTATTTATTTAATTAATTTTTCCTTCACCTTTCTCCCCTACTTTAAATAAATAAGTATTTTTTATTTATTTAATTAATTTATCCTTCACCTTTATCCTCCACTTTAATTAAATAAATATTTATTGTTGGTTTAATTAATTTATCCTTCCACATCAAGGGCAAGGGTCCTAGCTTGGTTGGATAAACCTTTCTTGTTGTAGGAGGTTGGTCATGATTTCTAGTCTCCCCCACCCCTGCGGTACAAGAGGGTGTGTCACGCTAGCACCGTTGATCACATTAAAAATTTTACCAAGTGCACTACAGTTTATAGGGGGTCGTGCTGCCCGATTCCTACAATCTAAAAAAATTTATCCTTCCATATCACCCTTCTCCAATAATTAATTAAATACTTTTATTATTTAATTAATTATTGAGAGTCACATGACTAACTAAGACCTTGTCTAGATTCATTGAACCTAGACACTTGCCACAAAATTCAAACTAGCTTTGCATCTCAACCATCCATTTCGGACTACCAAATCTCAATCATTCACATATGGATATGTCCTAGTGTTTCCCTAATTCACCTCCTAAACCTATCCCTTATCCTATTAGGATATAATGCATCATACCCACATTCTTAATCCATTTCCTACATAACCCCATGAGAGAAAAGCATGCATGCAAGATTACATAATAACCAAATGCATAGATCAAATAGACAAGCCACAGTACAACACAATATGCCTTGGGAAAACCCTCAAGAGGGGAAAACCTAGCCTCCAAAAGCATCCATACTCCATCTATTATTCACCAATAAAACAATATATGCATTTACAAAGTTACAATAAATACTTGGGTGGGTGCACAAAGATGGGGGCCAAAAAGTGGCCACTCCACTTTTTCATCCTAAAATTGTGAAAACACGAGTTCATTATAATAAAACATGCTCATGTTATGGGTTGGTAGTGACCAAGCCAAAATGCAAGCATGTTATAACATGCTCATGTTATGGTTTGAATTTCAAAAAATGTATGTTTTTAATGCATTGTCAAAATGTGAGTGTGTTATAATGTGCTCGTGTTTTGTGAATGCATTGAAAAAACACAAGCGCATTATAACACGCTTGCATTTTGGTCTACATTAAAAAAAAATCTTCTCTTTTTTTCTCTTTCTTCTTATTTTTTAGGGAAACTATATATGGACATTTACTTTCTTATACTTTAAGTTATATTTCATGTATATAGTTTTAGGATGTTCGAGAGTGGTTTTAGATCTCTAGGAATTATAATGCAAATTCTAGTTTTTGGAAGATCTTATAATTTTTTAGACAACAAAATTTCAGTAATCAATATGTCAAATTTCAATAATTAGGAGGTCAAATTTTTGTAATCAAAAATTTGTATCGTCTTTCTCTCTCTCTATCTCACTCATTGTTTATCCCTTATGCTCTAGACATCTCTCTCACACTCTCTCCTTCCTTCTATACCCCTCTCTCTCTCTCTCTCTCTCTCTCTCTCTCTCTCTCTGGAGGGGTAGTTAGTCATTGTCTCCTACCTCCTCACCTCCTTATCCTTTCCTATATATGAAAGGTTCATCATTGTATTTTACAAACTCTAATTTTTATATGATAGACATTTTTATTGCGCTAATTTTGTATCAATTGTAGAAGGTTATATTGTGCATTTTGATTATGGCTAATCCTAGCATGGTATCAGAGCGAGGTTTCGTTGAAGGCATTGGTTCATTTTTTACATGAGATTGCTCAATATTCTTGGCTTATTGAATACCATTTTTTTATCCAAGAGATCCTCATCATGGCCATTGGTTAAAGATGATAGTTCGCTTTTGTAGGTGTGAGATTGCTCAACTTTCTTTTCTTATCAAATATCAATTTTATGTCCATGATTGCACATTCCATTGTGCATCATAGTGACTCTAGCACATAGACCTATCATTGAAGAGGACCATAGATCCATTCTAGAATTTTTGGCATTGATTTATTTATATTTGGTAAGTTAATCTTTCAAAACACTAGTGCATGTATGCTTTAGTAGTCGGATGCTAGCAAGAAGTTGAATCCACTTTTTGGCCATTTAGTGGAAGTGTTTTCCCTGATTTTCAGAATTCGACACATTTGACCTTAAAGTTTGAAGCACTTAAAGATAGAATCTTGGAAAAAGTCACTAATAATAAAATGTAGTACTCAAAGTCTAATTTCCAAATATGTAATTTATTTCAATACCCAAATGATACAAATTGATTTTCAATAGGTGTTTCTAAAAACCACTGTTTAAAGGTCATTTTTTTAACCATACCATGCATGTGTATGTCATCCATATTTTGACCTAAATAATCATGTTTTTCTAAATCCTTTTGGGAAAATATTTGTAACTCACTAAAGCATGCTTTCCATATTTTTTGTAATTTTTTATTGAATATTTTTTTTGTTACTTTTTTATTGGCCATATTTGGTTTTTTTAAAAATTGTCATGTACATCACACATAAGATGACCTAAACTTATGATTTTTTGAAATTTTTTTTGAATTGAAAAGAATTGTCTGAAGTACACTTTCGTGCAATCCGCTTGTGAAAAATTTATGTTGATAAAAAGTTATTAAAATACTAAAAAACCTTGATAATTCAAGTTTATGGACCTGTTTCATCAAAAATTAAATGAAAAATAAAAAAATTAATCTAATTGTAAAAAAAAAAAATTGGAATCTAAACTGTCTCATCTATAATGGGTTTTATTTTCATCAAAAAAAATTGCAAAAAAAGTCTTCAGACGTATGCCCAAAGTCACCATTTTCTTGTGACACTCCTAGGACCTCCAACTTGCAAGTCAAATCAGGTCCAGGGCCTAGGTTCAGATCCCCAAACCTTTTCCC
This sequence comes from Sequoiadendron giganteum, assembly GCA_007115665.2. Lineage (NCBI taxonomy): Eukaryota > Viridiplantae > Streptophyta > Pinopsida > Cupressales > Cupressaceae > Sequoiadendron > Sequoiadendron giganteum. The sequence goes on from CM021100.1 coordinate 725,118,362, forward strand.
GAACTTGTTACCAAAACAAAAACCTAGCCTACATTTCAAATTTCAAGAAACGGGATCTCGTTTAATAAGCAGGGTCCCATTTTCTTTATAAACGAGATGCTATTAAGTAAACGGGGTCTCATTTCCCATGTGTCCATTGAAAATGGAAAGGGATCTCATTTAATAAACGAGATCTCGATTTATATAGCTTAGGATTTTGTTTACTAAATGGGATCTCGATTTATACAGATCAATATCTCATTTATTAAACGGGGTCTTGAGTTATTTTTGATAGTTTTTTTAATTTTACTCTCAAAGAGGTACATCTTGGGTTTGAGAATTATTTTGTACTGCCGATTGTGACATGTCCCCTATTTTCTATCAAATTTTGTCTTGTAGAAGCTCTTCAACTTGGAAAAAAAATTAATTTTGAAAGGAGGCATCATTGGGACGTTACAAAGGAATTTTGTTGAATTTCTACCTTTTTCAAAGGAGGAAGAAGAATTTTATTTAATTGCTACTTGTTTGAAGGAGGAAGAGAAATTTTGTTGAATTGCTATTTGTTTTGAAAGGAGGAAGAGGAATTTTATTTATTTTCTATTTGTTTGAAGGAGGAAGAGAAATTTTGTTGAATTGCTATTTATTTTCAAAGGAGGATAAGAAATTTTGTTTAATTGCTACTTGTTTGAAGGAGGAAGAGATTTTTTTTGCAATTGCTACTTGTTTGAAGGAGGAATATTAATTTTGTTTAATTGCTACTTTTTTGAATGAGGAAGAGGAATTTTGTTTAATTGCTACTTTTTTGAAGGAGGAAAAGGAAATTTGTTCAATTGCTATTTGTTTGAATGAGGGAGAGGAATTTTGTGAAAAATTTCTACTTGTTTGAAGGAGGAACAAACAAGGAAGACTCTCAATTTTTTGACATTCATTTGTGTATACTTCAAAAAAAATCAATCATGGGATCACAATGTCGAAATAAGAGGAAAGATAGGAAGGTATTGACCCCTAAAGAAAATCAAGAAAATAGAGAGGAGGCAAAATGACAAAGAGAAAGAAGAATGAGAATTTGATCAATGAATGATGGTGAAGGATCCAATTCCACAACTATTGAAGATAAAAAAATTGAGGAGACCATGGATGTAGACGATGCAAACTTACAAGAGGTGAATGTGGAAACTAATATGAATATACAAACTACTCTTGGTATGTCTTCAAATATCCCTTTATATGCTATGGATAATGTTTCAATAAGCACAAGTTCATGTACATCTTCAAATACACCTTTGAACCTCATGGAAATGGTGTTTATTAGAGATTTAAAAATGTTGGATATAACAATGCTCACATTGATAATATTTGTAGAGATCAAGATTTGAGTCAAATTGTTGTTGAAAATGAAAATGAAAATGAAAACCGTTTTGTTGTTGAAAATGAAAATGAAAATCCTTCCAATGAAAATGAAAATGAAAACCATTTTTTTATTGAAAATGAAAATGAAAATCCTTTTTATTAAAAATGAAAATGAAAATCCTTTTATTGAACCTAAAAAATGAAAACTGTTTTGTTGATGAAAATGAAAATAGTTTTGAAGTTGAAAATGAAAATGAATTTCTAGGAAGTGATTGTAAGAGAGGGGGACCAACCATGTCAAGGCTCCAATTCATGGAGAGCCGAGAGTGGCGGGCTTCCCTAACTTACCTCACTCTAAAGGATGTTGTAGGATGGATATTGAGAGTGAAGGGTGCTCTCAGGTGCTTCTATCAGCCTGCAGACCCGAGAGATGAAACAGAGCTAGACGAGCCAATTTTTTAATTCCTGACTGCACCTAAGACAACCCTCTATCTGAGGATGTCAGCATGGTTCTGGGATGGTAGCCTAGCACACTGGTGTCTCTCTAGCGTGTTGGAATCCATATGGCCAAAAATCATAAAGTGTAGTGGAAAAACATAAAAGACCTACTAAAAGTCTAGTAGCTTGATGTTGACAAATTAAAAAAATGATAAAGTACAAGAAATAGCTACACAAATGGTAGAGAAAGTAAATAAATGTTAGGGTGATGAATATTATCTCACAAAAGCACCAATTTTCCAACTAGCTCCCCATACACATTCTCCACCTCTGCCCAAAGGCTCACTAGCCAATGGAGGGCGAATGCAAGGTATGGACTTGGAAAAGTCACCATAGCCGTAGCGGTGATGAAGGGAGGTCTCACAAGACTACAAGCCCACAACTTATGTGGCTGCCTCACACTTTCAATGTGGAGTTGATGGAGTTCAAATAATGTTGTAATGGTTGCAATGAAGTGTTAGAATGCTGCTTAAGAGTGTGAAGAAGTTCAACCAACTGTGAAGAGGATCTAAAAAGAGATAAAGTGAATGAATCCAAAATGTTTTTAAAGGTGGAATGAGAATGAATAAGCCATTTTTAGGTCAGTTGGTTGAAGAGGGATGTTACAATTTAACCCCAATCAGGTGTGTAATGTCTCTGCCAACCTCAAACATAGGAATCCATCAAGAACGGCAGCGTGTCACATAGACTTCCACGTGTCACACTTGCATCCCTGATAAATATTCTCTCACCAACATAGGACAAATGCCACGTGGATGGAAGGCAGGTAGGTGATGTGGAGTTTCACCTTCGGTTTTGGCTTTCTAAGGCGAGGGTATGTGAAAAGAGAATTTTCCTAAGAGGTGCAAATTTACTCCTATACATTTTCCCCCCAATATAGCAAGCACAAGTATCAATGAGTGTTCGGTAAAGTATATTGAAGAGTTAGAAATGTATACCTGAATCATCGAGGAAGCAGTCCATAATCTAGTGAACTCAAAAGTAGAGGGAAGGCAAAGGACTCCATAGGTACTCTCTCTTGAGGAGTTTAAAACAAAAGGACTCCATAGCTCCGTAGAACTATGAAGTTGAACAAAGTACATTGAAGGCCCTCAAACCAATGATGGAAAAATCTCATAGGATGTAAGAGTCTCATATGCCCAAAGACCTACAAGAAGGCATTCCCCCAAGTACACTTTCATGAAGGAAGCCTAGTGTAATAAGCACCTTAGAGGCTCATAGACCTATAAGAAGGCATACCCCAAGTTCTCTCTCATGAAGGAAGCTCGTTGAAAGGGTACTTTGTAGAGTTGGATTGGAAAATGGCTTCACAGGCGCACCTACAAAGCAACATGTTAATCCATGGATAAAACATGCCAAATAACAAAAATTAGCCATGTAGGAAAACTAACAGACAGTCACATAGATAGTCAACAAGTTGGAAGGCTTTCCAAGGGGTCCCTCAGGAACCCTTCAAAAGAAGAGGGGTCCACTCAAAGGATGCTCTGTTTGAAAGTGAGAAAATGTTGATCATAAATTGATTCATTGTTAAGGAATCCTTTCAAAATATATTCAGTTCATCATGAAATTCAAAAGGAAGAAAATTTACCCTCACGAGGGGAAGGTTGAGGCTTTTCCCATAGGAAAGGTTGCTCTCTCCTCAGAGGAAAGTTCTCAAGTTATTTCTTTGCGAACCTATGATGCAGAACACGTTCCGTTGGGGGGTCCTTGTTGAGAATGTGAATTTTAAAAAAGCTTGAAAGGATTTTCGAAAAAATATTTGTTGGAAACAAATGCACTTTGTGAAAATAAAAGTACCATGGAAATGGCATTGTCACACTTACAAAGGACAACTCGAGAAAAGAAGAGAGAAAGGAAACACAAGAGACAGGGGGATCTAGTTTTGCGAGGTCAGATCTACTCATGCTTACATAAATAATAGGTAACCATGGTGCAAGGTGAAATACCATCAATCCCCACTAGATCAAGAGGAATGCACAAAAGAAAAAGTGAAAAATAAAAAATTGGGTAAACATGGAAGTGAAGCCTAAATGCCACAAATTCTTTGCATTGCCCCTAATTTTCCAAAATTAAAGGCACAAACATGGAAGAATGATGATACAAATAGAAGAATTTTACAACACATAATCACTCATGTATCCAAGCACCTACGAGGGTGATAAGGGTCATCTAGGAACACATAATGCAAGCACAGGGGAACACATCACAACAAACACACACCTAATCTAAAGGTAAAGAAGAGGACTCCCCCTAACACTCATCGAACAAGTGGTCTTCCACTTCCTAATCTAGATCAATATAATGGGAAGGTGGATAAGCCTACTGTGGTGTAATATTAAGGGGAGGTGCTTCTGATCCTCCTGAAACAAGGGTCAAGGATGAAGGCCCCGCAAGGTCTTCTCTGCAAAGCTCTTGTGGAGCTATGGTTGGAAATTTTGCAAAGATCACTGACAAGGCCAGGACCACATCTAAATAGTTTAACATGAACTTCATTGGATTTCCATGTGTTAATTCAATGGGTGAGGAAGGCGGCACCCAAGATTCACTGCTTGGCTCACCGACTTGGGAGCAATGACAAACTCAGGGGACGTCAAAGTTGGATCCATCACTAGGATGGTGCATGCTAATGCAGTACCACCCTTTGAAGAGGGTGTATTCCTCTTTCGACCCCCATTTTTGGAAGGCCCAACCTCTACTTTCTATTTTGGTGGAGATGGTGGACTCCCCACAAATGATACGAGAGGCACAGGCGAGGAGGAGAAAACTATGGTGGACACCACCAAAGTGTTCAGCATGTCCATAGGTTTTAGAAATGGTGGGATTTTTTTAAGGGAAATCAAAAGAGGCAACTTGACTAAGTGAGTGATAAACACCTACACCCTTTTAGGGTCAGAGGTACTTACGCTTGCGGCAAGAGTCGAAAGTAAAACTAATTTCTATTGAACGGAAGCATAGGGGAGGAGAGAGGAGGACGTGAGAAGAGGTCCTAAAATAGGGGCAGTTGACTCCCCCTCCTTTCTGATGAAGTGGCCTACTCAACCACCAAATCCTTTCATTGACACTTGTTCTCATGCACAAGGTGGTTTATGTGACTCTTTGAGCTAGAGGCTAGGTGCTACAAAGGAATAGAAAGATCCTACTCAGCCATAGGGGTGTCCATCATAGTTATTTTTGATAGAGGTAGAGAGTCCTGAACAGGATCAAGAGGAAGAGGTTGAGAGACAATGGGGAGATTTATCTCTAGTGCCTTGGTGGCGGGCCTCTTCCCATTCACTACTTTAGGAGAAGGGGTGGTGGGAGGCTACGGAGATCAAGACATAGAGGATTCCCTATGGGGACCCTTCCTTCTACCATATTGAATGGGCCTAGGCCTTGTGGATAGGACAGGAAGCTCAAATGTAGGATGCTTGGGATTTCACCAAGAAAGCACCATAGGATTCTCTCACAAACGTGAAGCAAAATCTGATGGCATCACAGCAGGGTGAGAGGAAGCATTAGGTTGAACAACGAAAGAGGAAGAATAGGAACATCAAGAGCACTTCTCTTATTTTCTTCTACAGGCCTTGGCAGCGTCACTATCATCTATTAAACATGCCCTATGCAAGACAACATAGGGAGATTTAGCATACCTCACTTTAGCTATTAAGCACCCTTTCTTGTACTTTTCATATGTATAGTACAAGAAGTCCTTCCTAGGTGGGAGCAGACCAACGGGTGTAGGCCAAAAGTGGTATAAGGAATAACTACCATATCCAACTAACGGTTTATAACCAATGTCATGGATCACATGTATTGAACCCTCATGAATAAACTTCAGACATTTGTGCAAAACTGATGGAATTGCATTCATAGCTACTAACTAGGGGATACCCAGCTTCAATTTGAAGAGTTCAGACCCCAGGATTATATTGAAAAGCATGCTCACTAATTTAGGTCCAACAAGGACCACTAAGACGATGCTACCAAGGGGAGGTACACAAAGTCCATTATGCATATGAATGGTTCTTATAGGTGCATTATACCCATCTTTACACAAGAAGTTTATTAACATAATCTCCTCAATAGCTACATTCACCTGGCACATCGGGTCAACAAGAACACCAACTTTATTGTTTCTATTGATTCGTGCAGGGATGTAAATAGGAGATAGTTCTCTATTAAAATCCATCGACAGGTCCTACGAGGTGAAGGTTATATCTATACCACTACTCATAGGTTGTGAAAATGGGATAGGTAGGTGCAGGAAAGAGGCCATCACACAAACTAAACGACACTCTCACAATTCCCCCCAAAGGTTTGAAATTGGGCAATGACCCAACTAAGGCTTCATTCTGCAATGCCTATGAAACCCTCCAACTACACCTACTAGGGTTTGTAAGTTGGGTTGCAAGGAAAAATTCCTCAAAAACACTCACACCTATAATGCTCCTAGAACACAAGGAAATGAGCCTTGAGCAATGCTAAATGAAACCAAAATGGTTCACGTTGAGTTCACCAAAAATGTAAGAGAGGGGTACCAACCACATCAAGGCTCTAGGTTACGAAGAGCCAAGAGAAAAGGGCTGCCCTAACTTACCTCTCTAAAGGATGTTTTAAGGTGGAGATCAAGAGTAAAGAGCACTCTTAGGTGCTTTTATCACCCTACAAAACTGAGAGATGAAACAGGGCTAGACGAGTCAGTTTTATGATTCCTAACTACATCTCAGACAACCCTCTATTTGAGGATGTCAGCGTGGTTCTAGGACAACAATGCAACATGCTAACATCTCTCTGGCATGTTGGTGTCCATATAGCCGAAAATGTAAAGTGTAGTGGAAAAATAGAAAAGACCTGTTAACAGTCTAGCAGCTTGATTTTGACGAAGTAAATAGAATGATAAAGTACAAGAAATAACTACGAAAATGATAGAGCAAGTAAATAAAAGCTAGGGTGATGAATATTATCTCACAAAAGCACCAGTTCGCGAGTTAGGTCCCTACACATGTTCTCCACCTCCACCCAAAGTCTCACTAGCCAATGGAGGGAGAATGCAAGGTATGGACTTGGCAAAGTCACCACAGCCACAACAGTGATGAAGGGAGGTCTCACAAGACTCAAATCCCAACACTTCTATGGCTTCCTCACACTTGCAATGTGGAGTTGATGGAGAGACAATTTTGTTGCAATTATCACAATGAAGTGAAGTGCTAGAATTTTGCTTGAGAGTGAAGAAGTTAAGCCAACTGCAAAGAGGATCTGAAAAGAGATGAAGTGAATGAATCTAGAATGTTTTTGTAGGTGGAATGTGAAGAAATAATTTGTTTTTAGGTCATTCAGTCAAAGAAGGATGTTACAATTCGACCCCAATCAGGTGTGTAACACCTCTTCCAACTTCATATGTGGGAATCCATCAAGGATGGTATCATTCCACGTAGAAATATGTGCGTCGTACTTGTGTCCCCGATAAATATTCTCTCACTGACACACAAGACAAACACTAGGTGGATGGAAGGCAGGTAGGTGATGTGGAATTTTTCCTTCAGATTTGGATTTCTAAGGCGAGGGTATGCGAAAGGGGAATTTTCCTAAGGGGTTTAAATTCACTCCTATATATTTTCCCCCCACTTTAGTGAGCACAAGTATCGATGAGTGTTTGGTAAAGTAGATTGAAAAGTTAGAAATGTATACTTGAACCATTAAGGAAGTAGATCACAATCTGGTGAACTCAAAAGTACAGGGTAGGCAAAGGACTCCATAGGTACTCTCTCCTAAGGAGTTTTGAACAAAAAGACTCCATAGCTTCATTGAACTATGAAGTTGCACAAAGTACACCGAAGGCCCTTGGACAAACGATAGAAAAATCTCGCAAGATGTAAGCATCTCATGGGCCCCTAGACCTACAAGAAGGCATTCCCCCAAGTACTGTCTCATGAAGGAAGCCCAATGTAATAAGCACCTTATAGGCCCACAGACCTGCAATAAGGCATCCCCCAAGTTCTCTCCCATGAAGGAATCCTAGTGAAAGGGGACTCCACAAAGTCAGACTGGAAAGCGGCTTCACAAGTGCACCTACAAAGAAACATGTCAATCCACAAATAAAACATGCCAAACAAAAAAAATCAACCACACAAGAAAAAAAATAGACAGTCACACAGACAGTCAACAAGTTGGAAGGCTTTCAAAGGGGTTCCTAGAGAACCCTTCAAAAGAAGAGGGGTCCACTCAAGGGACATGATTTTTGAAGTTGAGAAAATATTTTTCACAAATCAATTCATTGTCAAGGAATCCTTTCGAAAGATGTTCACTTCAATATGGAATTCAAAAGGAATAAAATTCCCCCTTGTGAGGGGAAGGTCGAAGCTTTTCCCATGGGAAATTTTGTTCCCTCCTCGGAGGAAAGTTCTAAAGTTCTTTCTTTGTGAACCCATGATGAAGGAAGCACATTCCATTGGGCGGTCCTTTTTGAGAATGCGAGTTTTGAAAAAGCTTGCAATGATTTTCAAGAGAAGATTCGTTGGCAATGAATGTGCTTTCTAAAAATAAAACTACCATGGAAATAATGTTGTCAAAATTACGAGGGACAACTCAAGCAAAGAAGAAAGAAAGGAAACACAAGAGACAGGGGGATCTAGTTTTGCGGGGTCATATATGCTCATGCTTACATAAATAATAGGTAACCATGGTGCAAGGAAAAAGATCATTAATCCCCACCAAATCAAGAGGAATGCATGGAATACAAAGTGAAAAATTAAAAAATGGTTCAACATGGAAGGGAAGCCTAAATGACCCCAATGCTTTGCATCATCCCCAATTTTCCAAAAAGTAAGGTATAAACATGGAAGAATGATGATACAGATAGATGAAGTTTACAACACATAATCACTCCTATATCCAAGCACCTACGAGGGTGACAAAGGTCATTCAATAACACATAACAAAAGCATGAGGGAAGACATCACAACAACCAGACACCTAATCTAAAGGTAAAGAAGAGGCCTTCTCCTAACACTCATCGACCAAGAGGTCATACACTTCCCGATCTAGATCATTATAAGGGGAAGGTGGGTGATCTTGTAGTGATGGAATATTAAGGGGAGGCACTTTTGATCCTTCTACAACAAGGGCCAAGGAAGAAGGCCCTGCAAGGTCTTCTTTGTTAGGCTCTTATGGAGCTATGGTCAATGATTTCGCAATTATCTCCAAAAAGTTCGGGACCTCATCCAGAGAGTTGAACATGCACTTCACGAGAGTTTCATGTGTTACTTCAATGAGAGAGGAAGGTGGCACCCGAGATTCTCTACTTGGCTCACTGAGTGAATCATGAGTAGTGACAAACTCAGGGGACACCGGAGCTAGCTCTATCACTATGACAACGCATGCTAATACAATACCACCCTGTGAAGAGGGTGGACTCCTCTTTCAACCCCCATTGTTGGAAGGGCCAACCTCTTCTATCTATTTTGGTGGAGGAGGTGAACTGCCCACATATGACGTGAGAGGTGCATGTGAGGAGGAGAAAACCGTGGTGAACACCACCAAAGTATTCGGCATGTCCATAGGTTTTAGGAATGGTAGAATTTCCAGAAGGGACATCAAAAGAGGTGGCTCGACCGATGGAGCAATGAACACCTACACCCTTTTAGGGTTAGAGGTGCTCACAGTCATGGTAGGAGCCAAAAGTAGAACTAAGTGTAGTTGAATAGAAGCAAAGGGGGGACAGAGTAGGATGCAACAGGATGTCCTAAAATAGGGGTGCTCGACCCCCCCTCCTTTTGTGAAGCGACCTCCTCAGCTGCCAAAGCCTTTCGTCAGTGCTTGTGCTCATGTGCAAGGTGGTTTCTATGACCCTTTGAGCTAGAGGTTGGGTGCTATGAAGGGATAGAAGGCTCCTACTCAACCATAGGGGTATCCATCACATCCATTTTTGGTGTTGGGATGAACTCCTAAATGGAAGTAGGAAGAAGAGGTTGAGAGACAACCAGGGACTCGGCTCTAACACCTAGGTGGTGGGCCTCTTCACATTCACTTTTATAGGAGCAGGGGTGGTGGGAGGTTGCAAAGGCCGAGATATAGAGGATTCCCTATGGGGACCCTTCCTTCTACCATATCGAATAGGCCTAGGCTCCGTGGGCAAGACAAGAAGCTCAAATTCAAAATGCTTAGGCTTTTTCCAAGCAAGCACCATAGGATTCTCTTGCAAACATGAAGAAAAATATGATGGTGTCATAGTGGGGAAAGAGGAAGCGTTAGGCTGGACAATACTAGAGGAAGAAGAGGAACCTCAAGATCACTTCTCTTATTTTCTTTTGCAAGCCCTAGTGGCATCACTGTCAGCTTTTAAACAGGCCCTATGTGAGAGCATAGGGAGACGGAGGGTACCTCAATTTAGGCATTAAGCGCCCTTTATTGTACTTTTCATATCTGTGGTACAAGAGGTCCTTCTTGGGTGGGATCAGACCAATGGGTACAGGCCAAAAGTGCTCTAAAGAATAACCACCACGCCCAACTGGTGGTTTATAACCAGTGTCATGGATCACATGTATTGAACCCTCATGAATAAACTTTAGAAATTCATGCACAACTGAAGGAACTTCTTTAATAGCTACTAACCAGGGGATACCCAACTTCACTTTGAAGAGTTTAGACCCCAGGATTATATCAAAAATCATGTTCATTGATTTAGGTCCAATAAGGACTGCCAAGATGATGCTACCAAGGGGAGGTATAAAAAGTTCGTTATGCATACGAATGGTTCTTACAGGTGCGGTGTATCCATCTTTATGCAATAAGTTGATTAACATAATATCCTCAATAATTACATTCACCTGGCATGTCAGGTCAACAAGAACATTGGCTATAGTGTTTTCGTTGATTCACGCAAGGATGTAAAGAGGAGATAGTTCTCTATTGAAATCCATCGAAAGGTCTTATAAGGTGAAGGTTATACCTAGACCACTAATTGCAGGTTGTGTAGAGGGGATAGGAAGGTGTAGGAAAGAGGCCATCATGCAAACTAAACAACACTCTCACAATGCCCACCAAAGGTTCACAATAAAATAGTGACCCAACTAAGGCCTCATTTTGTAATGTCTACAGAACCCTCCAACTACACCTACTAGGGGTCACAAGTTGGGTTGTAACACGAAATTCCTCACAACATTCACACCTAAAACTCTCCTAGAACATGAGGAAAGGATCCTTCAACACTACTAAATGGAACCAAAATGGTTCACATCGAGCTCACCAAAAATGTAAGAGAGGGGGACCAACCACGTCAAGGCTCCAGGTCATGGAGAGCCAACAACGAAGGGCTACCCTAAATTACCTCACTCTAAAGGATGTTTTAGGATGGACATCAGGAGTGAAGAGCACTCTTAGGTACTTCTATCACCCTGGAAACTCGAGAGATGAAATGGAGCTAGATGAGTCAGTTTTCTAATTCCTGACTGCACCTCAGACAACCCTCTGTCTAAGAATGTTTGTGTGGTTTTTCCACAAAAGTGCAGCACATTGGCATCTCTTTAGCACACTAGCATTTGTCTAGCCAAAAAACATAAAGTGCAATGGAAAAATAGAAAAGACATACTAACAGTCTAACATCTTGATTTTGATGAAGTAAACAAAATGATAAAGTACAAGAAATAACTACGCAAATGATAGGGAAAGTAAATAAAATCTAGGGTGACGAATATTATCTCACAAAAGCACTAGTTCACCAACTAGCTCCTCGCACATTTTCTCCACCTCCACCCAAAGCCTCACTAGATAATGGAGGGAGAATTCAAGGTATGGACTTGGAAAAGTCACCACAACCGCAACAGTGATGAAGGGACGTCTCACAAGACTCCAAGCCCATAACTTTTATGGCTTCCTCACACTTGCAATGTGGAGTTGATGGAGTGCCAATGCTAATACAATACTCACAATGAAGTGCTATAATGTTGCTTGAGAGTGAATAAGTTGAACCAACTAAGAAGAGGATCTGAAAAGAGATGAAGTGAATGAATCCAAAAAAAATTGAAGGTGTAATCAGAAGGAATAAGTTATTTTTGGGTCATTTGGTCAAAGAGGAACGCTACAATTCAACCCTAATCAGGTGTGTAACACCTCTACCAACTTTAGACATGGGAATCTGTCAGGGATGATAGCGCACCACTCTTCCTTCCTCGACAAATATTCTCTCACCGACACACAAGAAAAACGCTAGGTGGATGGAAGGTAGGTATGTGATGTGGATTTTTTCCTTAAAATTTGGATTTCTAAGGTGAGGTTTGGTGAAAGGGGAACTTTCCTAAGGGGTGCAAATTTGATCCTATACAATGATGTTGAAAATGAATAGATATTTTTTTAAATTGAAAGTGATGTTTTGGATAATCTTCCTAGTAAGATTTCTTGGAGGAAAATAAGAACACATGCTAATAGATTATATAATCAATTTTTTTATCATAAAAAACTTTCAATTCAATGTCAACTAATGATGCAATTGATGAGAATGTGGGAAATGAGAAAAGTAATGAAAAAGTTTGGAATTTTATTAAACAAAGAAGAAATGATCAATCAGTAAAACATGTTATGTCTACTATTCCTAGTTCCATTCAGACTATTGGAAAAAAATAGTCGATCTAAAGATAAGAATGCAGCAAGAAGAGCTATAACAACTACTATAGTTAATAAAGCATCTTTGAATAAAAGAATGGTAAGCAATAGTAGTGAAGTTTAAAAAATACATCCTAAAACATTGCTAAGAGCAACAAAAAGAAGAGAAAGTATATAAAATGATCCAATTAACCAATGTTGGAGTTTTAGTGGTCGACTCCCAAGGTCTGACATGAAATTGAATTTTGAAATTAAATCTTTGATTGAAAAATATTAGCATGATAATACTAGGGTATCATCTAATGCTAGAGATGTTTTAAAATTAAGAGTGGGGTCCAAATTTCACGATCCTCATCCAAAACACCTAATAGATACAACACAAACGGAATTTTATAGAAAAATTTGTGGTGATTTAGTGTTACCTGGTAATATTAAAATAATTCAAAGGTCTTTTGAAAAATGTAACCCTTGGTATGTAAAAATTAATAAGCAGCGAATATCTTGTTGTTGCAAAACACATGTTCAATTTCGTTATTTTTATGATTTATTTTGATATATACATTGTACTTTTCATACTAACATGATTATGTAGGAATGTGGTATTAATATGCCACCTGAAACAATAAGGGAGTTTATATCAAGTTTTTTTTGTGAAAGATCTAATGGAAAAATATTTTATTTAAGTTCTTGTATTTCTAGATAATGGACTAGTTGTGGAAATATTTCATTCTTAAGAGTTTGCATGCATGAAAGTGTTGATAATGATTTTGGAAAACAATTAGTGGATGTTAAAATATTTAAGAATGTTAAATATTCTCTAAAACATGGAAAAATTGGAAAGCATTGTGATTTAGTTACAGAAAAAGTTAGTGTACATGCATTCATATTAGAATTTAAGAATAAGATTGTACCAAAATATTTCATGCACTCTCAACATGTTTGATGGCTTGATGGCTGATTTTGTGCATGTAGAAACACAATTCTAGTTGGTAGTATACTATCAATGGTTGATTTTGTGAAAAACTATACTCTATCTTCGCAAAAGGAAATTCAATCATAGTATTATAAATCAATGTAAGTAGCTATGTTTGTGCATATTGTTTATAGACATGAAGATGATAGCACGGAGGATGATATAAAAATTTTTAGGGAGTATCATTTCTATTTGAGTGACAATCGGTTACACTCATCAGATTTTGTTCAATATTGTTTCAATATATTTTATAGAATTTTAAGAGAAAGAGGAATCCAGATGATAGAACACCTCATACGGTCAGATAATTTTACAAGATAGTTCAAGAATGCTTGAATGTTCTATTGGTTAAGTAGGGTTCACAAGGAACGTAATTTCCAACATATGTGGAGTTTTTTTTAAGGTGGGAATGGTAAAGGAGAACATGATCGAATTGGTGTGTGTGTTAAAATAATTCTTGCTAGAGAATAATTGAAATTTGAGGATGCAGTAAAGTTTAAAGATGCAAGTGGGATTACGGATTGGTGCAATACAAGATTATCTACACCTATTTTGAGTGAGTACTCTACAGTTCATTGATTATTTTGGTTGGTTGAAGAAGAGAACATTCTACCTAGACTTGATTGTGAGACAATTAGTGGATCTACTAAATGGCATTCATTTAAGAGTTTTAATGCAAGCACATGGACTATTTGGACAAGGGAGATTGAATTTTTTTGTCAGTTTTGTATCTCAAGAGATTGAGAAGCATGTGAAAATATGGAATGGTTTGAAGATTGGAAGCAAAGATCATTGACACTTGCACAAGCACATGATCAGTATGAAACAAAAATTGAAGACAATGATCAAGTGTTTGCATTAGAAGACTATGATTGTGTTTCAGACCTTGTACAAGAAGGTAATTTAATTCAATTTATTTCACTTTATTGATATTTTTAATACTAAATTATTTATTTATATACATATGAATGGATGTATATAGATTGGTCAAATTATATGGACACGCACGAGCTATTAAATAAAATTTTATTTGTAGGACATGTATATGTTGTTGTTGCACCTAAGGGGAATGAAGAGGAAGTAGAATATTGGTTGGATCATTGTGTGGATACTAAACATAAGTTAATATTCACCTCGATAAGATGATGATGGTTATCACTATCCAATAGCTACGATGATCCCCTTAAGTAAATTTTGATAACAAGTTTTTAATCCCCTTAAGAATTTTTTTAAAAATTCTTTGATCTTCTTAAGAAAATTTTGAGAACTTATTTGATGATGGTTATCATTTTTTCTAATAGGATCGATGGTGGTTGTTGGAACTTGGCTATGAAAATACCTAATAAGGATGAATGGTATGCATGTATTTGAAGATTATGAAACACATAGAAAGATTATACACTATTCACATTTGGTGGTGGCAACAAATATAAAACTAGATCGGTATTGTGGAAGACCTACAAATAAAGAGCTATGGACAATTTCTATGGAAGAGCATGAGACAATAATAGATGTGTTGCAAAAAAGAGAGGATGTAGATGGTACAATGGAATAAGTAAATACAGGTAAATATAGTTTTAGTTTTATGTTGTCCATTTAAATAGATTAATACATGTTTTGATATTGCTCAAGTGTATTATTAGTTGAAATTGATATAAATTTTCCTTTTATAGATCATTAAGCCATCATCACAAAAAGGAGATTCTGTGCAGATTCAACTTAGACAACATAGAATACTTGGTAAAGATAGGTAATTATTAGTTAAATTATATTTAAATACATGTTTTTATTATATATTGATATTGCTTGTACATTAATAGTTAAAATTGATTTATTATCCTTTTTTATATCCTTAAGCCATCATCACATTGATCTCATACTTTGAAACAAAAAGGAGAGGATGCAGATTCAACCTACACACATCTGTGGAATACTTTTAAATACAGGTACTTGAGTTGAGTACATATAGATAGTTTTATATAAATTAAAATGTGTATGTTTTTATGATTTCATTGATATTGCTTGTACCATTTTGATATAACGTGGCATGAAGACCTACTACATTCCAGGCACAAGTTTCAAATGTTCTTGAGATGGCATAGCCAAATTTTGTAAACATTGTTTTGAGTTGGCATATATGTACATACATACTTAAACAATTAAATATTTTATATAAATTACAAATACATGTACATACATAACTATACTCTATATACTTTTATGTATCAAAATCAATATTCTATTGTGTTTGTTAAATGTGCATGTTTTCCTACTTTGAAACTTTTAATTTGATTGTATAATCACTATTTATATCATGTATAAATTATTGTTAAATCAATTATATCAATTGCGATTAAATATGAGACATGTACTTTGAAGTATTTCATCCCCTTAAGACATCTTATTAGGACACATCCTATATATTATACTTAATTATATCATTTGTTATAATGAGCCACCCTACTTTGAAACTTTAAATTTGATTGTATAATCACTAAACAACATGATTGTTAAATTTGGTTTCCTTGAGAAACTTCACCAAATTTTGACTTCTTTGATCCCCTCAAGATGTCGTATTAGGACCCCTTAAGACATCGTATTAGGACATATCCTAAATATTAAACTTAATTATACCATTTTTTATGATGAGTCACCCTAAAGTATAATACTTGTTTACATCACTTAATATTTGCACTTAATTATGCTCTTCTTTGATCCCCTTAAGACGTCATATTAGGATCCCTTAAGACACCTAAAAATGTTGTATTAGGACATATCCTAAATATTATACTTAATTATATCATTTGTTATGATGAGTCACCCTAAAGTCTAATACGTGTTTCTATCACTTAATATTTATACTTAATTATACTCTTCTTTTATCCCCTTAAGATGTCGTATTAGGACCCCTTAAGACATCCTATTATGACATGAATTAAATAAATATTGACACTATTTAAATTGTATATAATATGATTGTTATGATGAGTCATCCTAAATTCTAAGTTAATTATATCAATTGCAATTAAATATGAGACATGTACTTTGAGAAATTTCATCCCCTTAAGACATCCATAGGTGAAGATGTTTTTTATTATTCTATTTGTATTTTGAAATCATTTAGTTTAGGATGTTTCCAATTACATGGAAACTTGTAGATTACCTTAGTTGTCTCTTTTGATAGAGGATGTGACTCCCATTCTAATAGATAGTACCAGAAGAAAGGGTGGACATAGAGGAAGAAGGCTGTAGTATTTTTGTTGGATGCTATTATTTGTTTTGACAACCTATAAATTAGTGTTTTTTGTGAAACATGAGGCCAAGAGGACTTTTATGTTCTTAAGTTTTCTCTAGGAGTTTCCATGATTTTGTAAATACAAGAGTATATGATTTAATTTCAAAACTTTAGCCTATTTTTGGACAATTAAATTATAGATTTTTTCTTTAATTTTATGTTGTAAAAGAACTAGGAAATATGGTGTATCCTTATAGAACAATTTTTTTGGCAAAACTCGTTGCATTTTGATTGGTATTTATGTTTATTTTATAGAATTTATTAATGCTTTTGTTCTCTAATCTTGTATGGTATTGTTTATTTCTTAAAATTTCACCCTTTGTGGTATATAAACGGATTGCTTTTGTTTGTAGATTATGATTTGTTTTCTTATTTTATTAGATAACTTGTGTATTAGGACCCCTTAAGACATCCTATTAGTACATAAATAAAATAAGTGAACATTGAATAATTATCACTAATTATTGAATGTATATCATGTATGGATCAATAAATTTGTAAAGTACAAATATTGAAATGTCCTATTAATTTCAACTTTAATTTCATATTTGTATTTAGAATTAAATGATAATAAATTCAATTATTTACAATATATTAAGTCCATGAAACCAATATATATTAAGTCCATAAGAGTACATGCCATGAAATAAAATCCATGAAACAAAATATTAAGTCCATGAAACCAATATATATTAAGACCATAAGAGTATAGCCCATGAAATAAAGCCCATGAAACAAAATATTAAGTCCATGAGAAACCAAATATGTAGTCCATGAAATAATCAAATACAACCCGTGAAATCATGTCTAACTCATATTATCTCTATAATAAAGAGACCTCTTCACACCATGTGGACTACGTGGATGACCTAGACCACTCTGTACAAGAGAAAAATGAAATCAAATGTAAGACAATTAAAAATGATTTAATGACAATTTAATTTATAATTCATCATAAAATTAAATTACCATGGTATTTGGCTCTAGATGCTCTGGTGCACCCAGACCAACCTCTAAATGCTCTAAATCAATCTACATATACAAGAGAAAGAAATCTGAAATTAGATGAAAGTCTACAATTAGAAATGATTTAATTCAATTCAATTTATAATTTATCATACTAAAATTGTACCATAAGAGGTTGTGCACCCTCTATTTCAGGACTTGTTTGTACGTGCTCAACTACAAAATGTGCCTCATGCTATAAAAGAAAAAGAATTTAACATGTATGAGCTTATATATATGTATGTATGTATGTATGTATGTATGTATGTATGTATGTGTGTATGTATGTACACACACACACACATATGTATATATATGTATATGTATAGATATATATTCAATTTTAAAGTTAATTAAAGTTATTCACAATGTATAGTTTCTAATTGACTTTAAATATAATAAAAAATTTAAATTACCATGATGTCTGGCTACTCTGCATGTCCTCCTATAGGTGTAACTATGACTGATTCAAGGCAGAAAGTGGCAATAACAAAGTCCTACAAGTCAAATTTAAAGTGTGTATACTTAAATTAGGTTAAAATATATATTCAAGTTTGCACATTTTGTGTACAAACTTTTTTAAATAACCTGAAATTTAGATGAATCATGAGTAGCCGCCACATCTAATATTTGTTTGATCCCCATTCTCATTATCGTTTCAATCTAGACATACATATAGACATTTAGTTCTCTTATAATATTTACAAGTGTACATACACATTTGATATATAGTGAATTCAAAATTTTCATAATTGTAAAGTTATAATAATGTAAATTAAATAATTTACAATATAAATGTACCTTCCCCTAATTTGAGACGCTCGACAGTGGATGAGTGCTCAACAACCCCTCAGGTGGAATTGACGTGGAAGTCGATTGAGTCCCCTGAACTAACATGAGTATTTTAAACATATGTTCATGATTGAATTATAAATTAAAAGTCAAGTTAAATAATTATTTCATATATAATTTAAAAAATTAAAATCAGAATACCCCATGAGGGTTGCCGACTGTCACTGGTGTCAACATATATACTCGAAGTGCAAATAATTTCCCTATCATTAGTGTCATCTACACCAAATGGTTTGAATGTTAGAATGTACTACAATTTTTTATATATATGTTCATTAAAATTCTTATATATTCATCATTTAGATGCATATTTATACCTATGTTGCACTATCCTTAGGGTGATTCTCTATAGTAAGAAATTCTAAGAATGAACTGAGGCAACCAGATGATCCACCAAAATCTCCATGTCCACTCAAACTAGGTGTGGCCTGATCAGGTCCATAGCATAACTGATGGAAACTAGTACATACATGTGGTGTGGAAACTCATGGAGTGGTACTATGACCAACTCCATAGGACACTCATCCATCATCGTGGTCTCTATGCTCCCTAACCACTATCATAGAAGCATGTTGATCAAGGTGTCATGTGATTGTACTCAGTGATCCTAATTTTGATACCACCATATGTTGATGCACAAGTGTGGGAATGGTAGGACCAAGAGGAGCAACAAGGGTTTACACATGCATAGGGTGTTGGGGATCAAGCCTTTCCCCTGACCTTTGTTGTGGCATGTCGCCACCAACACCCTAAAATGATTTAAAATCAAAATAATTGGGCTTTTTCCCCAAAACAAACTCTACATATAGTTTCCTCAAAAAATATAATGGGACCTCCAGATTAGTGTGTGGTGGATTTTCAAATACATATACCATCGATCCCAAAAATGTGCACTCATATATGGATGTATACACCACCTCATGGATATTCTAGATTTAGTGGCAAGAATGGGTTGTTGAATATTAGGGTCAATAAAATTAGGAGATAGATGGGATTTTGTTATTTTTAGGTCTAAAATATATTTATATGAGAGACCATCTGCATAAAATCATCTCATCTCCTCTCTATCTTGTTGATGCCTATCTAAGTCATAATCGATAGTCCTAATGGCATCGACAACGTTTTGCATTGCAGATGCAAAATGTCTCACATGTGGTGCAATAAATGCTTCATTTTTCATAGCATTGATTTTGTTTTGAATGGATACCACATGTTCATTGATACATGCTCGCAAGCGAGCCTCATC
This sequence comes from Sequoiadendron giganteum, assembly GCA_007115665.2. Classification (NCBI taxonomy): domain Eukaryota; kingdom Viridiplantae; phylum Streptophyta; class Pinopsida; order Cupressales; family Cupressaceae; genus Sequoiadendron; species Sequoiadendron giganteum. The sequence continues at coordinate 725,138,135 of CM021100.1, forward strand.
TGATCCAGCAGGTGGTGGAGGTGGGATATGAGGTAGACAGAGTGGAGGGTGAGGTGGAGGTGGAGGTTTCTAAGGTGGTGGATTGATGATATCATCAATGTCAAATTGATCCATGATATCTATATAAGTGTTCACGTGCATTAAATTATACAAAATTAACATACAAACTTACAATATTACAAGAAATAGTTAAATTTTAAATGTACATGCAATTTTTTTTAAATAGGATGTGCATACATATACATGCACATACATACATTGATTGAAATTGAGCATGTGCATATAAATTTCAAAATTTTAGATGTACATACATTTAAAATAAAAAATACGATGCATAATGCATGCATATGCATCATTAAACTAAACTATGTGTACATACAAATTTAAAAATTTAAGATCTAGAACTATGTAATTTTAATACATGTACATACTAAAAAATAAACTTGAAACATTCACAAAAAGTTCATTTATGTCTAATGCATATATAAATTACATTTGTCCAACAAGAGAAATCATGATAGTAGATAGTCATAAAATATATACTATTATAAGTTATTGGATTCATAAATTCAACACCAAAAAATATCCATCCAACCAAATTCATAAATTCATCACTAAAAATATCCATCCAACCAAATTCATAAATTCATCATTAAAAATATCCATCCAACCAGATTCTAAAATTCATCACACAAAATATCCATCAAACAAAATTCATAACTATAAGATCATTGTCTTAATTTATAAAGTGTTGCAGCTCTCTACTACATCTCTTCATTTCTTTGTGTTTTCCTTTTTAGAATTGGACTTTCTCCTCTCCTCTAACCATTTTTGATGCTCATCTATGGCCCCATTAATAGCCCTAAAAATATCAACAATATTTTTCATCCTAGATGCAAAAAGCCTCAAAGGTGGTGCGATACATTCTTCATTTTGAATAATGTTGATGTGATCATGAATGGTTCTAACATCGACATTGATCCATGCTTACAGGCGAGCACCATTAGTTTCAGGTGGTGGAGGTGGGGGGTTATGAGGTGGAGTGGGTGGAGGTGGAGGTGAAGGTGGTGGAGATGGAGGGCATGGAGGTGGATTATGGATATTATTGAATTGATCTATGATCTCTAAGATATAAGTGAACCTGCAATAGATTTGTAATTTCAAAATGTAAGATACATGTTTAGGAAATACCCTTAAACCATTCAATATAAATTGCCTAATTGAATACAAATGTTAAAATGTGTAAGCCCCATTTATGTCTAAGGCATGTTACTTGAATGAAAAAACAATTAACTATTAATATAGGATGGCTTAAGGGGGTCTATGTATTAATATAGGATGGTTTAAGGGGATCTATGTATACAAAATGACATGGCTTTAGGGAATAAAATTTGGTGAATTTTCCCAAGGCAACCAGATTTCATTAAGGTCTTAGGACAAAATTAATGCTTTAGGGTTTACGATTTAGAGTTTAGGGTTTAGGGTTTAGGGTAATGTTGTGAAGTTTTTGCACACACGCCCCACTTAGGGTGGGGGACCCTCTTTTTGCCTGCCCCTCTTGCATGCTTACCTTTGAAAATCTTGGGGTTTTGTTTGCCTTTCGTCTTGGGTTCCCTCTTGGTTGAGTTCTTGGTGGCCTTAGTTTCTTGCGGATGTCCTTTTGGGTGGTCTTCTTTTGCCTTTTGTTTTCCCCTTGTGTTGTCTTTGTTTGGGTCCTGGGGGTTGTGGTCTTCTCCCTTTGTTTTCCCTTGTTTCTTCTTCCCTTGTTTTCTTTTGTTTTGTCGGAGGCGAAACCAGGATGGAATTTGATTCTAAACTTTTTACAAGTTCTGAGTCTGGGTTCAGTACCAATTCCGGCTCCGCTTCCCGCTTCTCCGTTTTTGTCTTTGTGTTGTTCACTTTCGGCCTAAGGGTTGGTTCCCTTGGTCTTTTCTTCGCTTCCTTCACCGTTTCTTTGTTTTGTCGAGATTGGAGCTGAGATGGGATCGGATTTTGAACTTTTCCAAGTTCGAAATCCGATTTCATTTCCCTCTCCAGCTCTGACTCTTGTCCTTTGTCCTCGTCATTGCTTTCCCTTTTTGTTCCTGTCACTGGCTTTGCCTTCCTTTCTTCGGATTTTGGCAGAGCTGGGCACGGAATGGATCATGGTTGGGAACCTTTCTAAAAAGGCTCCCAGTCCCAGTTCTGATTCTGGTTCTGCTCCATTGGTTTGGCTCCTTCTTTGTCGGTGTTGTTTGTCAGGCTGGTGGCTCTGGTTTTCCTGCGTGTGTTTCATTTTCTCTGTTCGTGTTCGCCGGTGCCAGGCACGGAGTGGATCGTGGTAGGGAACTGGGCTTCCACTTGTTTCCTCTTGGGTTCCCGTTCTGGTTCCCGTCCCACTTCCACCTGGTTCACATTCCAGTTCCCGTTCTGGTTTTTGTCCCGCTTTCGTTGGGGTGTGTTTTGTTCCCGCCTGTCTTGGCCCTTCGCCTATGTTTTGTTTCGCCTCTGCCTACACCTGTTTCCTCTTGGGTTCCCATTTCAGTTTATGTTCCAATTCCGCTTGGATGGGTTGTGGGTTTTGTTTCGCCTGTTTCCCTCTCCTTTCCGCCTCTGCCTCCGCCTGTTTTTGGCTCCGCTCCCGCCTGCTTTGCTACTTGGTTATCTAACCTTGGGTTCTTTTCCTTGGCTAGTTTTCAGTGGTGTATCTTGTATTGATGGTGTTTTTTTTGCATGCAAGTTGGATCATGATGGACGTGGCTCAGATTTAAAAAGGTGGATGATGTGGATCTAGATGCGATTTGCAGTTGTGGTCACGTAGCCCGTTCTTGCACGCAGGGTCACTGTGGTTGATGGCCATTAATGGTTGGTTGGTGGGGTGTAATGGGCTCTTCATGGCTGGCATCAATCTGGGTCATTCATTGTGCATCTCAAGCCCGATCGATGACTGGTTTCATCTCCTAGTTTTGGCACGTGTTTCTTTGTTCACGGGTGTTCATTCATGCTGGGTGTGGCTCGAGGATCTATCCCTCGATGGTGTGTGACCCTAGTTGATCTAGTGGCATCCTTTTCTGCATTCATTGTTGGGCGGCAGGTTGCTGTTGTTTGTCAGGCCGATCTGGTTGGTGGTCGTGAGTTTTGTAACCCTAGTTATGTTCTCGCATTGGCAATTTTCTATATATATGGATTTTTTCCTCTTTGTAAAGGGGTCGATCTCCCAATAGTTAGAGGACTTGTTCAACAAATACTTGTCATCAGTAGGTTAATAGTATAGTAGCAAGCTAGCAGATTATAGGAAGCTTTCGCGTTTCAGGCATATGCTGTAATAAACCAGAAATGTTGTAAACATAATGATTTAATAAAGAGGTGCGGACATTGTGCTATGACTGGTGTCTTGGCATTAAATAATCTTGCATGTTTCTTGTTTCATCTCTTAAAATGCTTGGAAATGCTTGAATATAGTTTAGATTCGATTTTGTAATGTTTATGATCGGACATCCGAAGTGTTGTAGCAATCCTTGGTTCACATCTTGGGAAGCTTCTTGATTATTGGAATGTTGTGCAAGGTCAACTTGTACCCCATTCATGTGCTTAGTTCAGCTACACCTATTCATTCGTTCCCATCGAATGAATATTTTCAGCCTGAAAAATCTCTAAAACTGTTGAAGATTGCACTGTTTTCTACAAGATTGAAGGTATAACCTAGGTCAACCAAAAATTAGTTTTAAGGGATTGGTCCATTTTAGGTCTTTTGTCATTCACATGATTAATGTTAGAGGTAGTATTAGTGATTTAAAATTCTAAAACCCTTTCTTTTCCCATTTCTTTTATTATGTGGTCGAAACCCAAAGTCAAAGCACCACCATGTTCAGGATCTAATGAGTTTAGAAACCTCCATCATCAACACGTAAGACCCCTTGTGATTACCAGCATATTCACATTTTATCACTAAGTTTGTTCTACTACACGGTCATGACCTAACACCTGAGAGACCTTGGGGTTATCTCTTTGTTCACAGGAAATCAACCTTTCAAGGGATAGGATAGTTTTTTTTTATTCTATCTAAGTTGTTGATGTGTAGAAACACCAAACAACAAGTAATAGAATGGCTTAAGGTGATCTATGTAGTAAGTTCCTAGGACAAAATGACATGGCTTAAGGGAATAAAATTTAGTGGAGCTACCTAAGGCAACCAAATTTCATTAAGGTCCTAGGAAAAAATGATGGCTTTAGGGTTTAGGGTTTAAATTTTAGAGTTAATGGTTTAGGGGATATATGTAGTAAGGTCCTAGGACAAAATCAAATCACTTAAGTAAATAAAATTTGAAGTTTCCCAAAGCAACCAAATTTCATTAAGGTCCTAGGACAAAATGATGGCTTTAGGGTTTAGGGTTTAGAGTTTAGAGTTTAAGGTTTATTGTTAAATTTGGTTGCCTTGTTCAACTTCACCAAATTTTGAGAACATCTTTGATCCCCTTAATAAATGTCATATTAGAACCCCTTAAGACATCAGTTTATGGTTTAGGGTGATAGGATGGCTTAAAGGGATCTATTTAATAAGGTCCTAGGAAAAAATGACATGGATTAAGGGAATAAAATTTGGTGGAGTTGCCCAAGCCAACCAAATTTCATTTTAAGATCCTAGGACAAAATGACATGGATTAAGGGAATAAAATTTGATGGACTTTCCCACGCCAATCAAAATTTATTTTAAGGTCCTAGGACAAAATTATGGGTTTAGGGTTTAGGGTTTAGGGTTTAGGGTTTAGGGTGAAGTTTGGGTGGCCCTTGGAATAATGGACTTGCGAGTTAGTGAACAACATTTTCTTGTGGAATGGTTGATTGAGATAGCTCTTGTTTCGACTGACCAACCTCTCATGAAATCTCATTCATATTATAATCTTGCAAGATCTTATTATTGTTAAATTTGGTTGCCTTGGGTAACTTCACCAAATTTTGAGAACTTCTTTGATCCTCTTGAGAAATTTCATATTAGGACCCCTTAAGACATTGGTTTAGGGTGATAGGATGGCTTAAGGGGATCTATGTAGTAATGTCCTAGGACAAAATGACATCACTTAAGTGAATAAAATTTGAATTTTCCCAAAGCAACCAAATTTCATTAAGATCTTAGGACAAAATGATGGCTTTAGGGTTTAGGGTTTAGAGTTTAGAGTTTAGGGTTTATTGTTAAATTTGGTTGGCTTGTGCAACTTCACCAAATTTTGAGAAATTCTTTGATCCCCTTAAGAAATGTCATATTAGAACCCCTTAAGACATCGGTTTATGGTTTAGGGTGATAGGATGGCTTAAAGGGATCTATGTAGTAAGGTCCTACGACAAAATGACATGGATTAAGGGAATAAAATTTAGTGGAGTTTCCCAAGCCAACCAAATTTCATTTTAAGGTCCTAGGACAAAATGATGGCTTTAGGGTTTAGGGTTTAGGGTTTAGGGTTTAGGGTTTAGGGTGAAGTTTGGGTGGCCCTTGGAATAATGGACTTGCAAGTTAGTGAACAATATTTTCTTGTGGAACAGTTGATTGAGATAGCTCTTGTTTCGATTGACCAACCTCTCATGAAATCTCATTCATATTATAATCTTGCAAGATATTATTATTGTAAAATTTGGTTTCCTTGGGTAACTTCACCAAATTTTGAGAACTTCTTTGATCCTCTTAAGAAATGTCATATTAGGACACCTTAAGACATCGGTTTATGGTTTAGGGTGATAGGATGGCTTAAGGGGATCTATGTAGTAAGGTCCTAGGACAAAATGATAAGGCTTAAGTGAATATAATTTGGTGAAGTTTCCCAAGGCAACCAAATTTCATTAATTTCCTAGGAAAAAATTATGGCTTTAGGGTTTAGGGTTTAGAGTTTAGAGTTTAGAGTTTAGGGTTTAGGGTTTAGAGAAATAGGATGGATTAAGGGGATCTATGTAGTAAGGTCCTAGGACAAAATTACATGGCTTAAGGGAATAAAATTTGGTGGAGTTTCCCAAGGAAACCAAATTTCATTTTAAGGTCCTAGGACAAAATGATGGCTTTAGAATTTAGGGTTTAGGGTTTAGAGTTTAGAGTTCAAGGTTCGGGTTTTAGGGCTTAGGGTTTAGGGTGAAGTTTGGGTGGACCTTGGAATAATGGACTTGCTAGTTAACGAACAATATTTTCTTGTGGAATAGTTGATTGAGATAGCTCTTGTTTCGACTGACCAACCTCTCATGAAATCCCATTCATATTATAATCTTGCACGATCTTATTATTGTTAAATTTGGTTGCCTTGGGCAACTTCACCAAATTTTGAGAACTTCTTTGATCCCCTTAAGAAATTTCATATTAAGACCCCTTAAGACATCGGTTTAGGTTTTAGGGTAATAGGATGACAAGTAAGGGGGATAATATTTTTGATTTATCATATATGCAAGAACATTAGTTTATGAATATTTTTGATTTTATGAATAGACTAACTATTTCCTTAGATTACTTCTATGATGGAGGTATTTTCCCACATAATTATTGACCAAGTTTTATAATGCTCTGGCTAGATACCTTGCAAACATGGGTTTGATCCTAGGCTTCACACATATGTTTACTCATTGAAGATCCATAAAAATAGAGTATATATCACTATCATATAAGTATATAAGTTATCATAAAATTATGTTGATGTCTCTACTCTTTTAGTGAGGAAATTTAACTATCTACTCAATTTTAAACAATCATGGTTTAAATTGTAACATATTATGACATAGTATCATGTTGTAAGATAGTATGAATCATAATAGATGCATAAGGCCCATATTATTAACTCAATTAAGCATAATTTGTAATAGAAACACATAATTGAGCATAATCCGTAATAGAAACACATAATTTATATCAATTCTAATTTGTATCTCTCTAACTTAGTGAAAACAGATTTAAATGTATAATATTTATTAAATCCTATTTCATTGTCAATATCAAGGACCCTAATTTACAATGTATCAACCTAAATCTATCGAATAATTTGTTCCATAGGCATGCCTGCATACTTGTCTCTATACAATGGTTCAAATGAATTTGAATTCCATTATCAAATATTCTTGAGCTCCACATGAGTGTTTTAAAATGCAAAAAAAATTGTTCGATTTCAATTTAGGGTTTTCAAATGTAATTTTTTTTGTTTGAATTCAATTTACAGTTTCAAGAAGCAATTAGGGTTTTCAATGCAGTTTTTTTTTGTTTCATTTCAATTTAGGAGTTTCAAATGCAATTTTGTTTGTTTTATTTCAATTTAGGGTTTCAAAAAACAATCAAGGTTTTGAAATACAATTTTTTTTATCTCATTTCAATTTAGGGTTTTCAAATTCAATTTTTTTTTCCTATCAATTTAAGGTTTTCAAATGCAATTTTTTTTGTTTTCTTTCAATTTAGGGTTTTCAAACGCAATTTTTTTGTTTGATTGAACAATTTAATTATGGTTCAAAAGCTAAATTTTTTTCTTATGATACGATTTAAGGTTGATTTTTTTTTCTATTCAATATCTTGAGGGTTTCATTTCATTTTTTCTTATTCTTCTACAAATCAACATTTCTTCTATTACCCGTTTCATTGTTAAGCTGGTCCACTTCGTTACCAGCACTCTGTCTGCAGTCATGAAGGATGAGTTGGATGGGAAGAATGTCGATGATGATCAAGTTTGGGTTGGGGATGATGTTGTTGATCTCCTATCCAAGAACTAGGAAAATGCCAGTTAGTCTTTTCTTTTTCTATGTTTTGTTTGTCTGTAGTTGGACTACGGTTAATGTTTTTAATTAGGTACTGCCTCTGATGGTTTTTGAACTTGAACTTATTGGCCCTTGTGGCTCCTTGTGTTAAGGGTACAACACCCTGTAAATGTTTCTTACCTTATCAAAAACATTTCTTCTATTACAAATAAATAAAAATACATAAAACATTAAGTAAATTGAAAAAAAATACTCAAATCTATCATTGTGTTAAAAATTTCAAAAAAAACACAAACAAAAAAAAAATGGGGGTCGAGGCGTACCTGGAGGTCGATGTATGCTATGCAAAATCGGGATCCAGTGCGCCTTCAAAATGATTGAGTTTCGTTTATTTTAAAAAATAAATACCTCTTAAAAATGGGATCTCGCTTTTTACAATTTAATGGGATCCCGATTTTTACAAATCAGGATCCCATTTTGTAAAGGTTGGGATTGTATTTCCCCAATGTCGGTTTGGGACCCATTAATAAATGGGATCCTGATTTTTTAAAAATGGAATCTCGTTTAGAATTTAGGCTCGGGATCCTGAACCTAAATGGGATTCCATTTTTTGCAAACCAAGTTCATTTTTTTTCCTAAGGCAAAATCTTCCACGTTTCGTGGACTCATCTTTGCGCTTTTACCCAGTCTTTTTTTGTTGAAGGCATTTTATTTTTTCACAAATTTTGCATCTTCTACACATCAAACAAAAAATTATTTTTGATTTTGTTCACAACAATCAAAAACCATCTAGGTACCTATTAGTTTTTGTAGATATTAATCAAATCTTGCAAAAGATGTTGATAAAATAGCATGGCACATCCATTTTCCCTACAGGTCAATTTTTTTTTTTTATCAAATTACATCTTCAACATGTTGAAAAGAAAAAATCTTTTTGGGTTTTGATCACAAAAAAATTTTGTGGGTATTTTTTTATTTTTTGCATAAAGGAAGCATATTTTGGAAAAACTAGATCAAAAGTGTCTAGGCCATTGTTGATGAAAAAATAAACTATTGTAATAACTTGTGATCCGTAACTCAAAATTGAGTGTTGTTTTATGCAAAAATTCATATTTTAAATTTTTAATCCATTGGACTTACTTGCATTGTAAAAAACACTAAATTATAAATTGTCAAGTTTCGGGGCAGATCTCAAATATTTAATCAAGGGGGTGCCTTTATTTGTACCTTTGAGCACTTCTGTGAGTTGTTTCTTGAACACTTTCACATTTCCCTTAAGTTTTTTTTCTTCCTGCACTTCATTTATGCATTTGATCTTGTTAGTTTTAATCATGTCTCTAAATCCATGGAAAATAAAATGTGATTATTGTAAGAAGAAAAGGTATACCATAGATCAATGCATGTTTTAGAAACTTGATGACTTGTAACTTAGTTTGAAACTTCATTAGTTAACAACTTTACATTAGAAATGGAATCGACTTGCCAAATTATTCTAATTCAACACTTGTAGAAACATTTAGTCTCACTCAAATAGATCTTGTGATACATCCAAATCATTTGGAGATGAAAATTTTGTATTCTAATGACATACATTGAGATCTCATCACCTATTACTACATTTGAATTTATAGTTGTTTTATAAAGAGCATATAGAGATTATTTGTAGTGGGATATTGGTACTTATTATTTAGCATATTGGGACATATATCTACCAGATATTGTATCTTTATTTATAGAGTCTTGCATTACACATTTGGAAGACACTATTGAAGACATAAGTCTTCTTTTTTATGATAGTTCTTTCACTACCACAAAGTTTGAAGATTCTTCACAAATAGCATCTAGAGATTCTTTGGAGTATAACATCACATATTTGATACACATTCTACATCATTCTTTACATGGAGCATTTGAGTAGTTTTCAAATATTTCATCATCTTTGGATCATGTGTAGAATTGAAAGACATTCATTTCACTTCCTATATATTCCTATCAAGAATATGAAGTTATCTTACACAAATTTATGTTGTTTCTTCCCAAGGGGAGAAATGTTGTTCAATGATCATGGATCATATTTAGAATCCAATGTTGAGCATCTACCAACACCACATGCATTATTATGACCTAGGAGGCTACATGGTTTCTCTTCTCATCTCAATTTTGGAAGAGAATTTCCTCACATGGAATTCATTCCTTCTCACATTTTTGGGGGCTACATAGTCTCTCTTGTCTCTCCTATGGGAGGCAACATTTATTGTACTTTTTTGTATCATCTCTTTTTTGGAGAGGAGTTTTGTTCCCACTAGGTTGTCTCATTTTCTCCACTTTATGAGAGATTCCATTATACATGGGTTCTTAACATGGCTAATAGTCAAAGACCCACTATCATCTTTGTATACATTACTCCCTAAGTTGCACTTAAGGGGGTGTTAGTGTAAATAGTTTCTTTACATATCTACTTAGGATATCTCATTTCTATGATTGACCTATTCACACTTAGCTTAAGTCTACTTATGTATTTTAGATTTTTGTCTCACTTCATATGGTTGAGTGTGTCCTCCTCACTTGAGATACCTATTGAATTCATACTTTCCACTTGTTCACATACTTATCAAGTGATCTCACAAGTGTTACACCTTTGGAGGGGTGTTTAGTCATTGTCTCCTACCTTCTCACCTCTTCATCCTTGCCTATATATGCAATTTTCATCATTGTATTCTATTAAATTATTTTATATGATAGACATTTTCATTGTGCTAATTTGATTTCACTTGTAGAAGGTTATATTGTGCATTCTTATTCTACTTAATCCCAACATTAAGATTCTAAATTATATCATGGTATCAAAGCAAGTGAGGAAATGAAAATCATTTGTTTACAAGTGATATCTAAGATAATTTTCATGAAAATATTTTTCAAGTATGCACATGTAAATTTCCTCTTACAGCTTATGTCTCTTACTAAAAAATTATTTTAATGGTTTTTTTGTATTTAACTAAGTTAATAATCCACAATAACATTTAAGATAGATATAAGGTCATCACAAAAAGTAACAAATGGGTTAACTTTTTGTGTGTTAAGTTACAAGGTCCATTTCATCCTCAATAATATTAAGGTGTGTGGCCAATTCCTCAATTATTTTTCTTCCTTCTTATAATTATAATTATAAAGGTCCTTTTATAGTGCATGATACTTGGCGATCTATTTTTGGGTCTATAGATGGATTTAAGTGTATGGTAGAATCCGTACTCTTAAAATTTAGGAGGCACCTAGCTCGTGTTTCACAATATGAGGTGTGCATAACCTACCCCCTTCAAGATTTAAACTGGTGACCTCTCTTTCAAGAGTACAATTTCTCCACCATTAGTCCAACTCAGGTGTAAGATAAATTGCTAACATTTTTTCCCCAATTTATGATAAATAGAATATAGTCACATCCTATAGCTATCTTTTTAGATATTTGATACAACATAAATATATTGAAATTCAATATCACTTCTAAACATATTCAATTTTTTACACATTATATTTATTTATTATTTTAATACTTAGATTTTATATTCTCTAACCATTTCTTATTCCTCAATCTATATTTCATCATTCAATGTACTTTTATCTTTAAAAAAATATAAAATTATATTGATAGGTCATGTTCCTCTTTTCAGAAGGATACATGATATGATCACTTCTTAAAAGTTGACATAAATCTTCTAAGTGATATGTTCTTTGTGGTTTTTTATCTTAATTCTTTGGCATTCATATGCATTGGTTCAACTTTGATGGTCTCTACTAAATATCTTAAAATCTTCCAGTTATTTTGTGTGATATCCATGAATGCTCTACTCTACTACAACCATATTTGTGAGCTATGACAAGAAAGAGGGGCATGCAAAAATAAGGTGTCACATCTATAACCCTTATCAATCTATGTAAAACATGGCATGTAATTTTTAATAAAGGAATACATGCTAGATATGTATCTTCCCAAATAAGGAAACCAACTAATCTTGCACCACATAAGAATACAAATCAATATAATTCACAGTGGTGTTTGACGACACTGTAGTAAGATTCTCATTATCTCAACTAAATAAATTAATTGTAATATTATGTAAAGATCCTTTAAGGAGGATGGAATATAACAATCATGAAAAATATCTCAGAGTTCTTTCTTAGTGATCATATCATATCATCTATGCATATAGAAATCAATGGTTAAAATTTTTTATTGAAAGTAAGTATTTTGAGAGCGGTGCATGAGCTCTGCTAGGGTTTTGAGTTTTCTGAGGTCATCCATGGCCCCTCCTGCGTCATACTGTGCTTATTGCACAGAATTTTGGTTCCTCCATTGAGTACGGCCGCATTTACTGTGGTTTTAGGGGTTTATTATGCCTTCAACCGGCTCTAACCCGGCAATTCTTGCTGGTGTTAGCGATTCAACGACACAGTTTAATGGCTCCCCCACCGAACAAACGCCCTCGAAAATTTGTTCCGAAAGTCTTTCACGAGGTAAGCATTCTGACGCTCCTGCTGATGTAGTTATACCTTTACCTAATTTTGATTTTGCATGCCAATGGCTTGAAAAACACACCCTTGTGGGTTTTTTTTTGGGAGGACTCCCCCTGAAAGTGTGCTAAAAGACTGGGTTAACAAGACCTGGGTTCCTCATGGGGACCACCTTGATATGGTCCAAAATCTGACCAACGGTTTTTTCTTGTTTCACTTTGTGGAAGTAAATCAGGTCCAAGCTATTCTGGGTCATGGACCCTGGTATGTATGTTCCTCCTTGTTGGTTTTCCAGTTCTGGACTCAGGATTTTGCTGTCTCCGAGGACACCAAAATGTGTGTGCCGATCTAGATTGAGTTTCCCAAGTTTCCCTTGCCATGTGTGCCCTTCTTGCACCATATTGCTTCCTCTCTGGGGAAGGTTGTTTGCATTGAACCTGATAAGTTCTTTCAAGCCCGTCCTCAGAAGAGGGTTTGTGTGGAAGTTGATTTATCCAAGGATTTGAAAGAGACTGTTGACCTTCAAATTAGGGATATTCACCACTCCCAGAAAATCACGTATTTTAACCTTCCCAACACATGCTACCGGTGTCAATCAGCTGATCATAAGATCAGGGATTGCCCTTTGTCAGTTCCTCATACTATTTCTCAGCCGTGGGGTGCTGAAAAGCCTCATCAAATAGAGCCTTCGGCTAAGGCAGACACAAAGTGGACCACAGTCACCAACCGGAAAAATAAGTCACATGGTTCTGGGTCGGCTCCCAAAGCCCCGGAACTAACCCAGCAAGTTTCAAACCCTTCAGAGAAGGGGAAGGCCACTCCCGCAAGAGTGGCTTCCACTGTTTTACAACCCAGGCCGCAGGCCGCACCCCAGGCTGCTACAGTTTTATGTGCTCAACCGGCCTTATCTGCCGATGTGGAGACCCAACGGCGTTCTCGCAACCGGTCTCCTCCACCGAAAGAAGGTGAATATGTGCCAGAAAAGCAGAGGTATTCTCCCTCTATTCAAATGGGTTCAGTTCCGCAAGATTTTTTGAAGAATAGCTTCTCTTCCCTGTGTGAAGAGCACCAAAATTCTGCAAGCATGGAAGACTTTCCATGAATTTTCTCTCATGAAATGTTTGAGGTCTCACAGACCTCTCAAGGAAGTATTCTGTTAGGAATACTTTGAAGAATTTTCTGCAGATTGAAGTGTTTTGTCTCCAGGAAGTTAAAATTCAAGTTTTTTGCTTGCTTCGGCTTGTCGCTCTATTTGGCCAGCCAGCACTATGTTTGGTACCCTGCATGAGGCTGGTCGTGGTGGAGTTGCTACTCTTTTGGCCCCGCAGTTGCTTCCTTATGTGGTTGACCATGGGGTGGATCCCTCCCAGCGGGCTGTCTGGACTCTTCTCAATATTGAGAACCATTCCTTTGGGATTATTAATATTTACGCCTCTAATGATACTATGGAGCGCTGCTTGCTTTGGCAATGGCTTGCAGACTCTTCGCCAGTTGCCACCTGGTTGCTCTGTGGGGATTTCAACATGGTTGAAATGGCGTATGATAAAAATGGCACTGTACCTTTTTGTTGGGCTACAGGCAAAAGGGAGGCGTGATTTTACATGCACAATAAATTGGGGCTTTTTGATCCCAATCTAGGTTACCGTCATTCTCATTCCCTCTGGCACACTTGGTGTAACTACAGAGTTGGTGCTGATAGAGTCTTTAAGTGCCTTGATCGTGTCATGATCTCGGCACAATCTTTTTTTTCTTTCAAAAGCTCTGCCTTGCCTGTTAAGCCGCTTGTGGATGTGACCCTTTCGGATCACTTCCCCATTCAATTTTGGATTGAGTGGGAAACTTGGCAACCTCGCACGTGTAATACACAATTCTTTTTGAACACGTTTCTACTCCATCACAAGCCCACCATGTCCCACATTCTTCGAGTGTGGAATTTAGAGTGTCGTCTGTCTGACAGTACGGGCTAGATTGCTTGGTGGAATGATACTATCATTCGTACTGCATGCTTCCTATGCATTTATGGGCGACAGCTTGCTATATTTTGTCGGTGCTCTTACAAGGCCACCACTGCTGACTTGTGTGCTGCTATGGAGGCCTTAGCGGCTTGTCCTTTCTCTCTGTCACATCAAGTCTGGGTGGCAGACTTAAGACACCAAAAGCAAGTGGCTGATAGCTATTCTGCCAGGGACGCTCAAATCAAGGCGCGGCTCCACTGGCTCAAAATTGGGGACTGTGCCTCCAAATAATTTTTTTGGCTCTTCATGCTAGGCACTCCTCCCCAGGCATTAAATCCATCAAAGATGGTAATCAAGTGCTCTCTGAGCTGCCTAACATTCTCCAAGCTTTTGTGCGTCACTATGATCAAGTTTTCACGGCTCAGGACCCCATGCCTGTGCGCCAGCAAGCCCTTCAGAGCTGCCTTGTTGTTGTGCCACATAGGCTTTCTTCAGCCTAGATTAATTTTTGTGATCAATTATTAACAATTGATGATCTCAAGGAAGCTGTTTCCTCCATGGCCGATGACAAGGTTCCTGGGATTGATGGTTTCCCTTATGAATTCTATAAAGCGCTTTGGGACTGTATTGGGAGTGACCTTCATCATGTTTATCTTGAAGCCTTTCACAACAACTCTTTAGGCAATTTAATAAATAAAGGCAATATTAAATTCATACCTAAGTTTGGAGATCTGGAGGATATTTGTAACTGGCGGCCCATCACGCTTCTTAATGTCTCTTATAAAATTATTGCCAAAGCTTTGGCTCTAAAAATCCGCCACCTCCTACCTTAGATTGTGCGTCCTGAGCAGACTGGATTCATCAAATCTAGGTTCATTCTTGACAACATTATTGTTGTTTGGGAAGGCATGGAGTGGGCCCGGCATTCGAACCAGAAAGCTATGTTTATCAAAATCAATTTTTCTAAAGCATATGACCGCATTGAATGGCCTTTCATTCTTGCGATGTTACAGGCATTGGGTTTTGGAGCCAATTTTCTTCAGTCCGTTCGCATGCTTTTTTCCGATGCCTCAGCTTGCATCTCCATTAATGGTTGCCAATCCTTTGTTTTTGGCCTCTTTTGTTCTATTCGCTAGGGATGCCCTTTTGCCCCTGTGTTGTATGTTATGGCAGCTGAGGGTTTTGGATATCTCCTGGCCAATGCTATCTCCCAATAGCGTGTTAAAGGAATAACACTCCCAAATTCTCAAGAGCAGCTTGTCAATGGGCATTTTTTTGATGACTTCTTCCTCACTCTCTTAGAGGACGAAGGTTCGATCACTGCTACCCTTGAATGCCTTGACACTTTTTGTCTTGCATCTGGTTCTGCAATTCAATGGCACAAAATGTTGTGCTACAGACAGTCTGCGTTTCCCACTCCTGCGTGGCTTCAACCCTATAACTGGAAGTGGATTGGTCAAGGGGAAATCTTCCACTTCTTGGGCATTCCATTTGCCTTCTAGGCTTCCCCCCGAGAGCTCTGGCAAGCCGTGCTCTCTAGAGTTGAGCAGAAGCTGGCCTATTGGATTACCAAACCTCTCTCGCTGGGAGGAAAATTATAGGTGTGCTCTAAAGTTTTGGCTACCACCCATGTCTATTATTCTTCCTGTTGGGCTTCGTCTAAAGCAGCCTACAACAGGCTCGAGAAGTTGCTCCATGATTTTCTTTGGCCCTCTTCTGAGTCCCATAAGGGTTTTCATCGGGTCACTTGGGAATTTTGCTGTCTTCCCAAGGAGTCGGGAGGGCTCGGCTTGTCTTCCACTCAACGACAAGGAACTGCCCTCTGTGTCAAATGGATCATCCATGCGCTTCCTAGGGATGAAGCCTAGAAAGTTCTCCTCAGACATTGCATTTAGTCTGGGTTTCCCATTCACAGACTCGCTTGGAAAGGCATCGGCTTCCAAACCCTGCTGGTGATGACGGAGCCGATTCAAATTATTGGCTCCTTTGTGGCTAAAAGCATTTGGTGTTCTCGGGAAAATGTCAAGCCTTGGCTCCGTTGGGCTGGTGTCAGGTTTCGTGATGGGCTCTCCATCAACCAGCATAATCTCTGGTGGTCTCCCCTTCTTTCCCAGAATGGTCAACCCCTGGCCAAGTCACCTTGGCTCAAAGCTCTCTGATTTCATAAGAAGGGCATTCAGACACTGGACCAGCTCTTCCACCGGCCTACCATGAGTATTATGCAGTGGGATGTTTTTAAAGCTCATTACAGCCTTCAAAACCAGGACCATCCTACTTTTGACAGTCTAGTGAACGCCATTCCGACAGAGATTCTTCACAAAGTTGGTATTCGTGGGCTCAAACCTTGGTGGAAAGATTGGAAATGGTTTCCAGATACTCCTCTTAGGAGCTACAAGTCGTGGCTCGGTTACAGGTGGCTTTCACCCCATTTCCCTATGCTCAGCTCATTGAACTAGAGGTGGCTTCTTAACTCCTCGGCCTTTACTTGGCATAGGAGGTTTGATGCCATTTGATCTGCAAGTGCTAATCCGAAGCTGGCCCACTTTGCTTGGTGTATTCTTTTCCAAAGCTTGCCTGTGGGTTCTCGGCTGGTTCATTTGGGGCTCTCTGACCCTCGCTGCCCGTTTTGTGGGCAGCCTGAAAGCTTCAAGCACCTTTTTTGGTTTTGTCCCAGAGCTCAGCAGTTCTGGACTTGGATTCATGATTTCTTTCGGCCTTTTAGGCCTAAACCATTTTCGTGGAATATGGTTCTTCTAGGGGACCCGCCTGGAACCCCGGCTAAGTTCACCCAGATTTGGCACACTTTCAGAGTGGAAATCCTTTTCAGTATCTGGAAAGACAGAAATGCTTGTATTTTTTCTCATTCGCATATAGATATTAATGTTTCTATTTATGCTAAAGCTGTTATATGCTCTAATGTTATGTTACAGATTCAAGTGCAAGCCAACAAAGTTGCACTGGAAGTGGCTCACCTGCAGGTTCTCCTGGACCACTGGGGCAATGCCCCTTGTACTGTGGCTCGGATTCCTGACTCACCCTCCTCCTCCCGCCATCGGTCGCCCTCTCGAGGCCGGAAGTAGAGTGATTCCATGTGGACTTGCTCCCAACCTCCTCCTCAAAGGGATTCTCGGCCTCCCCGACGGACTCGTTCACCTCTGCCGCGACCTGGTTAGGGTTGGCACTCTAGTGGTGCGCCAAGGAACAGTGGTGGCGGCTCTAGGTGGACTGCAGATGCTCCTCCTGACTCTGGCTCTAGTTGGCCCTCCTCTGGGAAAAGCTTTATGCGGCTTGCTCTTGCAATCTCGCCTCAGCATGAGGATAAAGAAAAAGAACATAAAAATGATGATGGTTGGGGTGCTCCTCCTGACGTCACTCCAAACCCCGCTGATGTATGGGGTAGAAATTTGGATGACCAGGATCCCCCAAGATCTACTGGCACTGCCTTAGTTGCATAAATTTCATTCTGTTTTTTTATTTCTAGGCTAGGCCCATGTGACTTTAGTTAATTTTTTTGGGCTGGGCCCTTGTCGCTTTCGAGGTGTGCTTTCCTACCACCCAAGCCTTTTTTGTGAATTTTGTAACTTTATTTATATTAATATAGATATCTGGAAAATTCATCTAAAAAAAAGTTATTGGAGCAAGAAAGAATGAACTCTAAAATTGATATATGAACTTGTTGCACCAAGTGGTACATCTAATAATTTTAATATATTATGTAAAGTCTTGGCTCTAAGATAACATTATATAATTCACAAATAAGGAAACCAACTAATCTTGTATCACATAAGAATACAAATCAATATAATTCACAGTGGTGTTTCACGACACAATAAGATTCTCATTATCTCAACTGAATAAATTAATTATAATATTATGTAAATCTCCTTCAAGAAGGATGGAATATAACAATCATGCAAAATATCTTAGAGTTATTTCTTAGTGATCAGATCATATCATCTATGCATATAGAAATCAATGGTTAAAAATTATTGGAGCAAGAAAGAATGAACTCTAAAATTGATATATGAACTTGTTGCACAAGTGGTACATCTAATAATTTTAATATATTATGTAAAGGCTTGGCTCTAAGATAACATTATATAACATAATTATGTTCATCTATATGAAGTAGTAAGTCTAAGAGGAACATTACACCAAAGTGTGTCATGTATACATGATTATGTGATGAGAATACATTGATAGACATATTGTGGAACATGCATTTCCTATGATATCTATAATTTGTGTATTACTTACAAATTATGAAAATAGTGCGCAATCATGTGGCCACACCCTTGTGAAATTAATTTGTTTTACTAAATTACATATTTCAAACCGAGGATTGTGTAGAAGTAGCATTTTATGCATGAAGTCGAGATAATATGATCACACAATAATTAAGAGGACTTTAGTTTTGAGAATGACTCGAGAATAGGTGTATCATTGCACACAAATCTAATGCATTCATCAAAATTACATTGAGTATAACACATTTACAAGTTCTTACATAGGTGTTGTATACAATTATAATGGTTAATAATATTGTTTATCAATACAATGCAAGTATACAAGATATAGGTGGTATAACTAGCTATCAATCATTTATCAAATGATTATATTGATTCATTGAATGAGTATGTTCAACTATTGAGTGAGTATGTTGTTTTGTATCAATCATTTGTATAGTTCTCTAGGGCCCACTAAGATATTTGTCTGATCATTCAATTGCTAGGATAAGAGAAACTAGATAATAAATTTAATTCAAAGGATAGATCAAGAGGAAAGCAATGACATAGAATTAGTATTCCTCTACTTTCAGTCAAGGTTATCACTATTTGCATATTGCCTATAGCCATACCCTATTTGAATCGATATAGCCTTGTGAACCATAGCTTTGGGATTGTTTAACAGGAATTGTGAGAGAAAAAACAAACTAAAAAAAACTTAGTAACTCACCAACATTTGTAAAATTAAACGTAGTCCATCCATCCACCATGCTTCTATTCCTAGTAATCAGAGTGACATCTATTCCATCTCCATTGAGCATAATATTATATTTTATTTAGGTAACCTCTACGTATCCCTTTATATTCATGCAATAACATAGATCACATATCTATCTGTACTTTTTTTGGTAACAGCATTGATGACATCAGTAATAGCAGTGTTGTTCTTACTGTCATCCTGCACCATCGTTACAATGTCACCCAATAAAACACTATTATCACCTGAGCTTTATACAAGCCACCTCCTATCCACCCAAGACTGTAACCATGATGGTAGCCCATTGATCGATCCATATTGAGATAGAAAATCATCGTCAAATGATAGTCATCAGCTATGGACGGTGTGGGAATGCTTTACAGGAACCTTCTCTGCAATAAAAGATTCTTCATGAAAGCAAAACTACTGCTTGTGGAATCTTACATGTTAGATATAGTATTGGTGAAGGAGAACTAGTGGAGCCTGGTACAAACCTTCTAGAAAGGTGGCCTGACATGTCATCTTTGTCCATAGTAAGACTATGGAGGAAACTAAAATCCTCTCTAGCTTGGTTTTGTATTGACCACCCACTCGATTACCTACCACAAATAGAGCCTTAAACAATTTTAGCTTGATGTAAGTTATATCTCATAATAATTTCACTCAAATTTTTAGGGTTATCTCGAGATGATACTCTACATTGATATGAAGAGAGAAAGCTAGCAGAATCGTTTTTCTGACCATACGGCCTGCTATCAATTATTTTATTGAATTAGTAAATTTAAGTCAATGAAAGCACAAGTGTATGAGCTCATGCATGTTTCTCTAAGGACTAGATTATAGCTACTTCTATTGACTTGACCATAATTCAACAAAGTTAGGCAAACTATAATGTTTGAACAAGATCATCATTTGCATATTTTATATGATGATTTTGTTAGTTTGGTGGAGTTTGGTACATCCATATGTTTGCATTATATCTCCCTTATCTAGAGCCATGGATCACAATAATTTTGTATTTTAGTATTATTAGTCGGCAGCAATCACCAAAGGTGGCGGATTTATTGTTCATCGAACAAGGAGTATGCATTTTCAAATACCAAATGGATTCTTTTTGCATATGTACTTGGAATTCAACAAAATATAGAGAGCACAAAAACCATCACTATTGTTTATGAGGAAGTGGACTAATATTTTTCTTCATTCGTACAAAGAGAGGAAAAATCCTGATCCAACATATGACTATGTACCGGAGTTCCATGTACATTTGAAATGAGTGAGTCATTTTCCAAAACATAATCATCTAAAATTCTTGGACATAAAATTCTTATTTACAATGGCTATTAAATTAAAAAATTATTTAAGAAGTAAATCTAAAAAGGATAGCTCACTTATTATATGTTTAGTAGGATGAGTATTTTTTCTTGAAGAATCATAACAAACCATACATTCTTTTAACTCGTAAAAGTCTTATAGTATCTCCTTGCTAAATATCTCAAATCATCTTCATTGTGTAAATCATGTTATATAAAGTTGACTTACATATTAAAATATTTTTATTGGAGATAACAAAGCTATATGTTTTGTCATCAAAAGTGACTATATTCTAGGATAAATTACAACTATTTCAAAACAAAGTATATATGTATTGTAAAAATATAATATAAATAAATTAATTGTTATTATAATTGATATTTATTTAAACTCCAAATTTATCATATAAAAATATCATTCTTACTTTATAATAAATTTGATTTAATTTACAATAATTAGACTAAATACTACTCATACAATAAATATTATACCTTGATTTTTGTAAAATACTATATAAATATTGGAAAATGATAAATGTACATTAAAAGTATCATTAATATTTGTCTTTATTATTTTTGTACCAAGAATAAAATTATTTAATTATTATGTTATTGACTATGTTGGTGATCTTAACTATAAGAAATCTACCCCTCAAATTATGTCTTAAAAAATGGTCCAGATGCTATCACATGGACAGAGTAACACATAAACATGCCTCCTTCTATGTCTCATTAATTTAAAAAGTTGAATACAAAAGTAGTTCATCAAGAATCAATGTTGCTTAGAAGATTAATGGTAGAGGTTCATTTAGGTACTAGTAAAAGTCTCACTTTATTATATAATAACCAAAGCTATTTTAATCTTACTAAAGAATTTTACTTCTAGAAAAAGAGAGAGAAAAGAACATTGAATATCATGGGCACTTCATTCAAGGGAATGTTTTTCATCATAAAATTTCTATTCAATTATGTTCATTTGATTATCAAGTGGAAAATATACTATAATCAAGAAGAAATAGGCTAGAATATTGGCTATCACATATCAAACCTCTATGCAATACCAAATTCTCCTAATTCAAATCAAAGCTTGGCCTTAGGAGTTATCATTGAGGGGGAGTTTGCATGTCAACAACACCTCTTATTAGTTAAATTCTAGACATAAGACTTAATGAGCATAACATAAGACCTTTAAACATTATATATAAGTCCTTTAGACATATTTTAAAGTCTTCTCTCTATAAATATTCCACATGGAAAAGTATTATATTGTACTTGACTTATGAGAATTATATAATGAACTTGGAGAAAGTTGGCTTGAGGAGTCTATTCATTTGATTATCAAGTGGAAAATATAGTATGATCAAGAATTAATAGGCTAGAATCCTAGCAATCACATATCAAACCTTTATGTAATACCAAATTATCCTAATTAAAATCAATGCTTGGCCTAAGGAATTATCATTGAGGGTGAGCATGCAATGTCAACAACACCTCTTAGTAGTTAAATTATAGACATAAGACTTAACAGGAATAACATAAGACCTCTAAACATTATATGTATAAGTCCATTAGACATATTTTAAAGTCTTCTCTCTATAAATCTTCCACTATAAAATTATTGTATTGTATAAGACTTGCGAGAACTATATAATGAACTTGGGAAAGTTGGCTTGAGGAGTCTCGAAGTCCAATAAAAATGTTATAAGACCTTGTGAAAAGTATAATTTTTAAATACGCTAGTATTATAAAAAATGACAAGATGGATTTCATGTAGTCCATGATACATGAACTTCAATTTGGCATGTAACGCCCCACCATGCAACCCTAGAGGAAGTTGCAAACAACTACTTAAACGGACTAATTTTTTTTTTTGCTTAAGTACAATTAATAAGCAAGTTCACTAACAAATGCCAACAACCTCTAAGGTTACAAGACAGAGGTTATATAGAACCTCAACAAAAAACATGAATTTAAACCATGCCAATTATTTAATTAAGAAATTACACATAAATTCCAATTAAAATAATTGACAACAAGCATGAGAGAAACTTCCAATTTCATGATTCATAATTAAACAATATGGTTACAACTCTCATTCCTCGAATGAGGCAAGTCCAAAGAATAAGATTACAATTACAACTTCCACCTCGATAACAAATGAGGGCTAATACATCACAAGATCAACTAAAATAACAAGGCATGAAGCGAAACTGGATCATACGAGCTCTCCAACTGGAAGTCTCGTCCACACGATCAAGAAGCAAAACCCAACAAAGTAAGGTGCACGTTCCACCCAACTAAATGGAACCCAAAGGTCCACCCCCCATGCTCGGAGATAGTAACAAGGATTTCTAGCCAAGAACATCTACCTCAACACATAGGCTAACACAAAACTGGACTGAAATAAATATAAATAAATCACTTAATACAATGGTTACAATGCTTCCAGAATTACATAATCAGCTGCATCACTGATGCGAACATACTGTTGACTTAAGAGAAGTGTCATCACAATGTTACATAGGTTATCCTGGTGAGTCTTCCTAGGCCCCGGCCCCCAACTCGGGTTATCCTGGTAACCTCTAATGACTTTCGTCCCCTCATGTAATCCAATGCGGAATCAGTTATCTTTCGTAGAGACAAGATAACGATCTTGCCATTCCAGGCCTTCTCGTCTCAACCCAAGTCTTAGCAAGCCCTTGTGTTCTTGAGTGAGGCATAATTATCTTATTAAGTGTTTGATACTATGTGATACTCTAATCAGTTAATTAAGTTATCATTGGATTAACTAACTTACAATGAGTTATCCTGGCACCACTTTGTGTGTCGGCCCTCGTTACAAGCCACTCCTCTAAGATGACACGTGGAACAACTCCACAACCCAAGGGCACACAAGTGCAACATAAGGATATCACAATTCTTATCCATGACATACAGTCAACACATTCTCGTTCGTGATAACCAAGTAACAAATTGGCTATAGCTAAACGCACTACCCGAGACAATCCAAAGGTTGACTAATACATTACGACAACCTACAAACTTGAAAACCCAACTGGAAGACTTTTCAAATGCTAAGACCCATATTTCCCAAATGATAACACGAACGGATCAAAATCAAGACAAGAATTAAATCTACTTTGGATTCACTAAATCCATTTCCTCATTAACATTCAGTAATGTATTGCCTTAGATATACTGAATTAAATACGCCATTTCAATAAGGGAGAAATTAATACCAATCATTTTATTTCCCTATTAGCATTTAAATACATGATAAATTAACCAGTTTATCAAATAAATCAAAATTCATTGTTTAAATAAAATATTGTTTTCCTTATTCAATATAACCAATTTAAAATAATTCCCTTGATTTGAGAAAACGTAATATTTAAAAATTAAAACTACTCTCCTTTAAAATAATGTTCTAAAAGAAGATATTGATTTAATTAAAACCATCATGCCTGTTTTTATTTCCTCAAATAAACCTAATTCATGCCCTCAACAAAGCCATTTAAAAAAAACCTATACACATAACAACAATATCTACACATCCCCATTTAAATCGATATAATATAATATCCAATGATATTATATTAAATCTTCTATTTGTAAAAACCCATTTTAATAAGTTAATATGATAACATTATAATATTAAAATTATTGAAATATCTTTTAATATTATCAAATCATAATATTAAAGCTATTAAATATATTTTAACATTATAAAATTATAATATTAAAATATAAATAAATATTATTATTTTATTTTAAAAACACAAGGCACGTGCCTCAGTCCACGCACCAACCTTTAGGGTTGAATCATGTGGCCTTGGGGGCTGTGTGTAAGGATGGGGTGGACTGTGTTGGGCCAGCCGCGGATTTCCCAGTAGTGACGTGATTTGTGGAGACCGTCGGAGGTTGGGTAGGCGGTGGTTGTTGCACCACCGGCCACCACTAATGGTTGTGTGGTTGTGCATTGCACAACCGACCACCATTAATGGTGGTCATGATTGCACCAGTCCACGAGCGAAGGGGGCACTGGGCGCGACTCCCCCATGTCACCTCCCATGGGTGTCGAACGTAAAGAATCACTTTTGTATTTCAAAAATTTTGTACAAAGTATATATTTTGTAGCCTTTATTGTCAAAAAGGCCTTTCTTTCAAGTGATATTGTATCAAGTTATGTATGTATGACGCAACCCGATTTCTTATTTCTATTGACCTACAGACCTTTCCACAATTTTAATTTATTCTATATTAGAAGTAAATGTGGTACATTTCATTTTAGGTGAAAAAGAAAATGAAAACATTGCAGTAGCAGACGGTATGGGCATGGGTATAAATGTGACTAGTTATTGGCTCAGCAAGTTGAAGACTTCCGATCATTATCCATTTACTTCAAATTTCATCGGATGACTATTTATCTCAACAAAATCACATCAACAACCTCTAGTCGTGTTCTAGCTCTTTTGAGAGCTACATCAGCCTCGATTGCTTGTCTCTTGCCTTCAGCTCACGCAAGATCAACTTTAGCTAATCTAAAACTTTCCTGAACCTCTTGAAAATCAATATCAATACCTCTTTCTGCATTATTTACCAATAATGTGATTTCATTATTGTCTATCTTGGCAAAACCACCCATCAAAGCCATAGTTGACCACTGGGCATTGAGTCGTATTTTCATGACTCCTATATCCAAAGTTGTTACAATTGCAATATGGTTATTGGTAGTTAGTATTATTTCTTGAACTTCTAAATCCCAAGCAACTCGATTGGGAGTGAGTGCACAAAGATTTAGGTTCATTTTGTTTCTTTAAATTTATTTTAAGTTCATAGCCTTTGCGGTAGCTTCATCAATGTTACCCACCAAATAAAAAGACTGTTAGGGTAGACCATCTAATTCTCCAGAAAGGATCATTTGAAAACCTCTAATTGTTTCTATTAGACTAACATATTTATCGGGGGAACCAGTGAATACCTCCGCTACAAAAAAGGGTTGTGACAAAAATCGTTCAATTTTTCTTGCTCTTGCCATGATTAAACGATCATCTTCTGATAATTCATCTAATCCAAGAATAGCTATAATATCTTGAAGTTCCTTATAACGTTGCAAAGTTTGTTTAACTCCTTGCGCAGTTTCATAATGTTCTTCACCTACGATCGAAGGTTGGAGCATAGTTGATGTAGAATCTAGCGGGTCTATCACTGGATAGATCCACTTGGCAACTAATCCTCTCGATAGTACAGTAGTAGCATCTAAATGTGTGAATGTTGTAGCAGGAGCGGGATCAATCAAGTCATCTGCAGGTACATAAACTGCTTGAATGGAGGTTATAGACCCCTCTTTGGTAGAAGTTATTCTCTCTTGTAAAGAACCCATTTCCATGCTAAGAGTTGGCTAATAACCCACCACAGAAGGCATTCTGCCTAATAATGTGGATACCTCTGATCCTGCATGGACAAAGCGGAAGATATTGTCAATAAATAGGAGTGCATCTTGTTTTTTTAAAGCTCTACCTTTAATAATGTATATTATCTCTTGGATAGATGGAATAACAGCCCTATTGGGAGCTACTATGGCTCTCGCTCAAAAAGATCTTAAAAGAGGCTTGGCTTATTCTACTATGTCTCAATTAGGTTACATGATGTTAGCTCTAGGGATAGATTCCTATTGAATCGCTCTGTTCCATTTCATTACACATGCTTATTCCAAGGCATTATTGTTCCTAGGATCCGAATCAGTGATCCATTCCATGGAACCCATTGTTGGATATTGCCCCAGTAAAAGTCAGAATATGGCTCTTATGGGTGGTTTGAGGAAATATATGCCAATTACAAGAATCACTTTTCTTTTAGGGACACTTTCTCTTTCTGGTATTCCACCTTTTGCTTGTTTTTGGTCTAAAGACTAAATTCTTAGTGATAGTAAGTTATATTCCCCCATTTTTGGGGGGATAACTTAGTTCATGGCAGGATTAACTGCCTTTTACATGTTTTGTATGTATTTACTTACTTTTGAAGGGGACTTCCGCGTGAATTTAGTTAATTCATATAACAACCATATTACATTATATTCGACTTCTATGTGGGGAGAGGAGGAATCCAGAATATTAAGTAGAACGAGAGCGGATTCTATGTCGAATCAAATTATAGGAAGGAATAATTCCTTTTCCAAAGAAGCATTTCAAATTTCGAATAAGATGGAAGGATTGTACAAAAAGAACAGAGGTTTGGTTGTCACTTATCCTTTCTTCCATAAGGGATCTTTTGCATATCCGAAAGAATCGGGCAAGGCAATGCTATTTCCTTTAGCTGTCTTGGGAATATTTACTCTGTTTGTTGGATTGATAGGAGTTCCTTTTTTTCGAAGCGGAATGAGTTATGACATATTATCTCAATGGTTTACTTCATCGATGACCCGTTTTGATAAAAACATCTAGAGAATTGGTCCGAATTTTTCATAGACGCAATCCCCTCAGTTGGTATAGCATTTCTTAGTATATTGATGGCCTATATTCTATATAGACCTATTTACTTCTTATCACAGAATTTATATCATAAAACAAATCCTCATATGAAGATTATTATGGACCAATCGATTAATATTCTATATAATTGGTCTTATTATCAAGCTTATATAGACATATAATATGACATAATCTTGATTAAAGGTATACGAGGATTAGCTGAAACAAGTCATTCATCTGATCAATGGGCAATTGATGGAATCCCAAATGGAGTAGGTTTTTTAGGTTTTTTTTTAGGGGAGGGAATGAGATGCTTAGGAGGGGGACGTATATCTTCCTATATATTTTTCTCTTTATTTTGTATATTAATATCCATATTAATATATTATTATTCATTTTGATAATTTCTATTTTCATTCTATCTATAGAAAATTAGAATGTATATAAATTGTGCTCTTTATCAGCATTAATGCATATCACATAGTCCTTTTGAAATATCATTCCCTGATTTATTCTTTAAGATAATAAAATATTGTTAATTAATATTATTCACCAATTTCATCAACTCATTTACATGGAACAAATAGATATAGAGATATACTTCATTTAACAAAATAAAATCCCCGAGCAGATCGAGCTAAATTTCCTTAGCTCGCTCATAAATTGAAATAAATGAGCGAGCTAGCCTCGGGTTTTAGATTATTCTCAATCTACACATGGAGGTTGGTAACATTGCCGGGATAAAATGATCAATGAGATTAAGATCAATAGTTAAATATATATATATATATATATATGTCGGAGCGAATAGAGGTTTAATCTAATTCAGCTCTAGAAATTAGACAATTTTTTTCCTCTTTTTCTAGTCCGATCTCTGTTATAAACAATATCTTATTCATAATTTGGATAATTTGCTACTTGTTCATAAAAAACAAGTGCTTGAAGAAAAAGACTCTCCTCAAATAGGATTTGAACCTACGACCAATCAGTTAATAGCCGACCGCTCTACCACTGAACTACTAAGGAATAACGAAGGTATGTAGTCTCTATATATGTCGTTTCTTTGAAACAACTTATGACAAGTGCATCAACGATTGAAAAATTCAACGGAAAGGTTATTTGAAAGACCTTCACCTTCTTATGCCTATTATAGGGTATATTATAAGCATAATAGGTTATCATAGCAATCCCTCCTTTGTTTGTTTCTTCGGAAAGCCTTCAGGACAAGGGGAGGTGGTGATTGATCACCACCACAAAGAACTATTATATATAATAGAATCTTTAACATATTCAAAATAGTAGTATACGCCATGTACGGACCCTTACTGACCTTTGTTTAGTAAAGTTCAAAGCTTCAACACAAATTGAAGCTATTGGTATTCACAGTGCTCTTACTAGTTCAAGAGCAGTCATAGTCATTTTATTCTATATTCTATAGAACTGCTAGAGATACTCATAGTCTCTCTATAGTGGACTGTTGTGGGTGAGGAGCGATTTGAATCCCCGACACCATGGTTCGTAGCCACGTGCTCTAATCCTCTGAGCTGCAAGCCCCATCTCCACGATATCACAAATATTCCATTTCGCAATGTGGAATGGGAAAAAAAGAATGTCGGGGTTGGGTTTATTTTGAAAAATAAGTAAGCTTTTTTTTATTATTCTGGCATCGAGCTATTTTTCCACAGGGCTTCCCCTGCAGTATCGTCACCACAGTAAAGTTTAACCACCAAGTTTGGGATGGATTGGTGTGGTTCCCCTATGCCTAAGACACCAGAATTTCAAATCATAAATGAAGAAGGCCATAATTAGTTAGTACTTGTTGAGTTCTCTTCTCTACTTGGCGGGGCTTTTCAGGCCCTAAAAGTAGAGAAACTCGGAATGATACGAATGGAGCTATGCAATAAAAACTTCTTGGATTCTCTCAGCTTCTTTTTTAGAAAGAAAAAGAATCATTTTTCATATTAGATTAGGAGTCGGAAAGAATCGATTTTTTTAATTCTTTTTTTTTTAATTCTTTATGACATCTGCAAGACCCGATCAAATCAATCAGGTCATGTAGTAACAAGGTTCAAATCTTTTGATCTCTTAGGATGCCTCGGCTGCATGCATCACTGCACTTCCACTTGACACCTATCGTCTAATAAATGGCTCGTCTCACCATGACCTTCTGAAAGCACTCATCTTGAGGTGGGCTTCTTACTTATAGGCGTTCAGCAATTATCCGCTCCGCACTTGGCTACCCAGCATCTACCGAGGGCACGATAACTGGTACACCAAAGGTGCGTCCTTCCCAATCCTCTCGTACTAAGGAAAAGTCCTCTTAATGCTCTAACGCCCGCACTAGATATGGACCGAACTATCTCACGATGTTCTGAACCCAACTCACGTACCGCTTTAAAGAGTGAACAACCCAACCCTTGGAACATACTACCACCCCAAGTGGCGAAGAGCCGACATCGAGGTGCCAAACCTTCCTATCAATGTGAACTCTTGGGGAAGATCAGCCTGTTGTCCCTAGAGTAACTTTTATCCGTTGAGCGACGGCCCTTCCACTCGGCACCATCGGATCACTAAGGCCGACTTTCATCCCTATTCGATAGGTCAGTCTTGCAGTCAAGCTCCCTTCTGCCTTTGCACTCGAGGACCGATTTCTGGCCGGCCCAAGGAAACCTTTGCATGCCTTCATTACCTTTTGGGAGGCCTATGCCCCATAGAAACTATCTACCTGAGACTGTCCCTTGGACAGTAGGTTCAGTCGCAAGGTTAGACTTCTGGCTCTTCTAGAGTGGTATCTCACTGATGGCTCATGCCCCCTTGGAAGAGGGCCTTCTTCACCTTCCACCTAAGCTATGCAACAAGAGCCCAAATTCAATCCCAAGGAAAAGTAAAGCTTCACAGGGTCTTTATGTCCAGGTGCAGGTAGTCCGCATCTTCACAGACATGTCTATTTCACCGAATCTCTCTCTGAGACAGTGCCCAGATCATTATGCCTTTCGTGCAGGTCAGAACTTACCCGACAAAGAATTTTGCTACCTTAGGACTGTTATAGTTACGGTCGTCGTTCACCGGGGCTTTCGTCGCTGGCTTCCCTATCATCAAGTCACCAACTTCCTTAACCTTCCGGCACTGGGCAGGCGTCAGCACCCATACATCATCTTACAACTTTGCGGAGACTTGTGTTTTTGGTAAACAGTCGCCTGGGCCTAGTCACTGTGACCTCCTTATCTACAAGGAGGCACCCCTTCTCCTGAAGTTACAGAGTTATTTTGTCAAGTTCCTTAGAGAGAGTTATCTCATGCCCCTAGGTATTCTCTACCTACCTACCTGTGTCAGTTTCAGGTATAGGTACCCATTTGTTGAAGGTCGTTCGAGCTTTTCCTAGGAGTATGACATGGGTTACCCAGCATGTTTCCATGCTGGAATTCATTAATACTCGGACATTGGCTCTAGGCATTTTCTCTACCCCATTCTAACCCCACTTTTTCGGGGTCACCTTTTGACCTTGAACCTCAGAACCATATTAAGGGCTAACTTAGCCTACTCCATCCCTCGGGACCAACAAAGGGTAGTACAGGAATATTAACTTGTTGTCCATCAACTATACCTTTCAGCCTGATCTTAGGCCCTGACTCACCCTCCGTGGATGAACCTTGCAAAGGAATCCTTAGGTTTTCGGGGCATTGGATTCTCACCAATGTTTGCGTTACTCAAGCTGACATTCTCGCTTCCGCTTTGTCCACATCTGCTCACGCAGACACTTCCCTCTGAGGCGGAACGCTCCCCTATCGATGTATCTTTTATTACATCCCACAGCTTCAACAGATTGCTTAGTCCTAATTATCTTTGGTGCAAGAGCGCTTGAGCAGTAAGCTATTATGCAATCTTTCAAGGATCGCTGCTTCTAGGTGAATCTCCTGGCTATCTTTGCACTCCTACCTCCTTCATCACTCAGCGGTCATTTAGGGGCCTTAGCTGGTGATCTGGGTTGTTTCACTCTTGATGATGAAGCTTATCCCCATCGTCTCACTAGTTGACCCTTATTTATCTCTAGTATTCAAAGTTTGTCTCCATTTGGTACCACTCATGCAGCCTACACCGAAATAGTGCTTTACCCCTAGAAGATCCAGTCAACTGCTGCGCCTCAACACATTTTGGGGAGAACCAGCTAGCTCTGGGTTTGAGTGGAATTTCACCCCTAACCACAACTCTTCCACTGATTTTTCAACATTAGTCGGTTCAGACCTCTACTTAGCTTCACCTAAGCTTCATCCTAGTCATGGATAGATCACCCAGGTTCGGATCCATAAGCAGTGACAATTCAATTTCCCTATCAAGACTCGCTCTCACTACGGTTCTGGTAGGTCCCCTTAACCAAGCCACTACCTATAAGTCGTCGGCTCATTCTTCAACAGGCATGCGGTCAGATCTCCTCCCACTGCTTGAGCTGATAAATAGTCAGGCAGTCAAATTTCCTCCCACTACTTAAGAGCGTCACAGTTTCATATTCTATTTCAATCCCCGTTGGGGGTTCTTTTCACCTTTCCCTCATGGTACTATTTCGCTATCGGTCACCCAGGAGTATTTAGCCTTGCAAGGTGGTCCTTGCTGATTCACAAGGGATTCCACGTGCCCCATGCTACTCGGGTTAGAGTGTAAGCTGTCACGATGCTTTCGGCTACTGGACTCTCACCATCTAGGGTGCGGTATTCCATCCATTGCTTCGCCTAGCAGCATGACGCTTAGATTGCTCTCCCACAACCCCGTTTTAACGGTTTAGGCTGATCCCATTTCGCTCACCGCTACTACGGGAATCACTTTTACTTTCTCTTCCTCTGGCTACTAAGATGTTTTAGTTCACCAGGTTGTCCCTTGTCTACCTATGGATTGGACATATAGTTAAAAAGGTTAACCTATTCAGGAATCTCCAGATCTATGCTCAATTTCCACTCCCCGAAGCATTTCATCGCTTACCATGCCCTTCTTCATCTTTGGGTGCCTAGGTATCCATCGCAGGCCCTTTAGTTTTTTGAACCTTGCTGCTCAAGGACATCTTAAAGAGCTACCATACTAAAGACATGAAAGCAAGACATGAAAGCATCTTATCAACATCCATAAACGATAAATCATAGATAAAACTGTCGATTCTGACTGATCTGACACGCAGAATCATCATGGGATGGAGATAAGCAGACTCGAACCATTGACATCCGCCACAGGGTCAACCATTGTCTATTGGACCTTCTTGATTAAGTCTACCATAGAAGGCCAACAATCAACAATAGCTTCCCCCTGAACACAGCTCACAATTTTCATTGTACTGTGCTCTCCAAAGAGCAACTCCTCCCAAAAGCAAAAGTTGTTGACCCTAGGAATTCTTGAAGTTCTGAAGAATGAAAACTCTGGAAGAACCAGGAACAAAAAGCTCTTCTTTTTTCCTCCCGACTCTTTGGTCGAGTGCCCTTCTCCGACCCTTCCTGCCCAATCAGAAGGGACAACTAATGCATTCCACTTCTCAAAACAGGGTATGTGGTCGGTCTGTGACCCCTGGATGCTGAAAGCATCCTTGGAGCAATCTCGTAGTTCCTATGGGGTGGAGATGATGGGGTCGGTCCATGGCATTACTTTTCCTTCTGCCCCATTTTTGGGGCTAAAAAGGGTTGAAGGGAGATAGTACATCAAGTTGTTTGCAAGGGCCAACTTGATCCTCTTCCCCGGGGATCGGATCCCTAGGAGAGCTTCCAACTCCAACTATGGGCCATGTACGATCCATACTAGATCTAACCAACTACCCACCCTACCTTCTCTACATTCTTGAAAGTCTATCTTCATCTCAATAAAGTTTTTCAGTGGCATGTTATGGTCCTTTCCCCCATTACTGATAAAAAAGTGAGCCACTGGTTTAGGTAAAAAATATTATCATTACTACCTAGACAATCAAACATCCAACCCGTAATCGCAATGACCCGATTGCAAAATCAGATCTCTACCAACTGATCTATGTCCCCATAGATGGCCAAATGAAGCAGACAACAATCCTACTACATATCGCATAATGGGTGGGCTATCCTGGGCTTGAACCAGAGACCTCGCCCGTGAAGGAAATCATCGCACCTATGATTAGATGAGAATCAATTCTCTCTTCATTTAGGAGCGACTCATCCTTCCCGAACACAACATGCAATTTATTGTTGTACTGCGCTCTCCAAGTGTACTTGTTCCCCTTCCTTCTTCTTCGCCAACAGCAAGAAAAGAAGTCAAAAATTTGATGAGAAGAGAAAAGAAGGCGTTAATAAGATCCTCCTAACCCAATCTTAGACAATCCAAGATCCTTTTTTGATTCTGCTTCTCTCATCGTTCATTAGGAGACGAATAACGATTGACTAATGCACTGATCCGGGAATTGTTCATAGTCATTGAGCGAGCGGAAGACCAAGGAAGTATTTCCAATATTTTTTCTCCTCTTCTTATAATTAGAAGTAGTCTCCCGGCTGGATAAGAATCCTATACTATAGATTTCTCGCATCCTACGAAAAAATCACGAAAAGACTCGAATGATATGATCCCTCCATCACCCTAGAATAAAAGGTGATCTCATAGTTCTTGGTTTGTGAAGATACATTGTTAGGTGCTTTTTTACACATTTAGGCTTACTTAATAATAAGAACTTTAGCCCATGCTTGAGAGATAGCCTTCCATACACTTATAAGATATGTATGGATTCTCGAGAAAAGAGTAGCCAAAATACTTGGCTACCCAGGACGGCCCATTCCCACGAATGAATAGAAAATTTGATCTACATTCGATCTCACCTTAATCACCCCATCTATCCTTCTGATAAGAAAGTCAGGTTCACTCCGTGGTTTGAATAGAAGGAGTACACCATGCTAATGTGCCTTGGATGATCCACATCTCTGGGTCAGGCATTGATGAGCACATTGAACTATCCATGTGGTTGATAGCCTTCACAGCCCAGGCACAACGACGCAATTATTAGGGGCGCGCTCTACCACTTAGCTAATAACCCAGTAGGCCTCCCTAGTAGTAGGAGAGGCCTGCCAAAAGCAAGAGAAATCCTCTTGCTCGCTTGCCCTTTTTGAGACTTTCTTTTTTGTTTGTGTGCTTTTTTACTTATTTATTTGAAAACTAAATAGCCTTTTTTGAGACTTTCTTTTTTGTTTGTGTGTTTTTTTGCTTATTGATTTGAAAACTAAATAATAAAAAATAGTTAAACTTAACAATGTTTTTATAAGTATGTCATTTTTATTAAGTATGATTTTGGCCTCTTGTCCCTCTGAAAAAGGGGACAGGGGGAAATAGAGAAATTATTCAAATAATTCCTCTATTTCATAAAACAAACACGAAAAATAGTAGAGAAACTCAGAATGATACCAATTAATTCTCTACTTGGCGGGGCTTTTGAGGCCCTAAAAGTAGAGAAACTCCGAATGATACCAATTAATTCTCTACTTGGCGGGGCTTTTGAGGCCCTAAAAGTAGACAAACTCGAGAAAATAGGAGCCTATCCACTTGTCTCGACTTGGGACAATGAGCTGACTTATGAACTTCACTCTTACTTACGTCACTATCTAGTAACGAACTTCACTGTCGATAAACGACAAATGACTCTGTCTCTTGCAGATGCATCCTCGTGTCACTCGCTCTCTTTCGCGAGCGTAACATTGTATGAGCTCAACAAGCATTAGCTCTCCCTGAAAAGGAGGTAATCCAACCATACCTTCCAGTACGGCTACCTTGTTACGACTTCACTCCAGTCACTAGTCGTGCCTTGGGCATCTCCCTCCTTGTGGTTAAGATAATGACTTCGAGCATGGCACACTTCCCTAGTGTGACAGGTGATGTGTACAAGGCCTGAGAATGAATTCACCGCTGTATGGATGACCGGAAATTACTAGCGATTCCTACTTCATGCAGGCGAGTTGCAGCCTACAATCCGAATTGAGGCCAAGTTTTTGAGGTTAGCTTGCCCTCGCGGGGTCGCAACTCTTTGTCCCAGCCATTGTAGCACGTGTTTTTCCTAGGGTTTAAGGGGCATGATGACTTGACATCATCCTCACCTTCCTTTGGCTTAACATTGATAGTCTGTTCAGGGTTCCAAACTCTATGGCAACTAAACACAAGGGTTGCACTCATTGTGGGACTTAACCCAACACCTTGCAACACGAACTGATGATAGCCATGCACCACTTGTGTCCATGTTCCCGAAAGCACTCCTCTTTTTCAAAAGGATTCATGGCATGTCAATCCCTAGTAAGGTTCTTCGCTTTGCATCAAATTAAACCACATGCTCCACCACTTGTGCGGGCCCCCGTCAATTCCTTTGAGTTAATTTCTTGCAAACGTACTTCCTAGGCAGGATACTTAACACGTTAGCTACAGCACTATACGGGTCGATACGCACAGCACTTAGTATCCATCATTTACGGCTAGGACTACTGGGCTATCTAATCCCATTCACTCCCCTAGCTTTTGTCTCTGAGTGTCAGTGACGGCCCAGCAGAGTGCTTTCGCCTTTTGGCGTTCTTCTCGATTTCAATGCATTTCACCGCTCCACCAAAAATTCCCTCTGCCTCTACCATACTCTAGCTTGGTAGTTTCCACCGCCTGTCCAGGGTTGAGCTTTGGGATTTGACAATGGACTTGAAAAGCCACCTACAGACACTTTACGCCCAATAATTCTGGATAACGCTTGCATCCTCTGTTTTACCGCGGCTGCTAGCATAGAGTTAGCTAATGCTTATTCCTCAGATAACGTCATTTATTATTCTCCGAGAAAAGAATTTTACGACCCGTGAGCCTTCTTCCTTCATGCGGCATTGCTCCGTCAGGCTTTCACCCATTGCGGAAAATTCCTCACTGCTACCTCCTATAAGAGTCTAGGTCGTGTCTCAGTCCTAGTGTGGCTGATCATCCTCTCAGACCAACTATTGATTGGAGCCTTGGTAATCCATTGCCTCACCAACTAGCTAATCAAATGTGAGCCCCTCCTTGGGTGGATTTCTCCCTTTTGCTCCTCAGCCTAAATCGTAAAGGTACTAACTACTATGGGGTATTAGCAACTGTTTCCAGTTGTTGTTCCCCTCCCAAGGGCAGGTTCTTACGCATTACTCACCCGTTCGCCACTGGAAACACCACTTCCTGTCTGACTTGCATGTTTTAAGCATGCTGCCAGTGTTCATCCTGAGCCAGGATCAAACTCTCAATGAAATTCAGAGTTTCATTACTTATTACTTATAGCTCCCTTCTTCGTGGATGAAGTCGATTCATGAATTATCTATCATCTATATAATATTAAGTGCTCTATTTAATAGATATATATATATATAGATTCTATTAAGTCATGTATATAATCTATATATACTACTTTGTCATCTATATAATCTATATATACTACTTTGTCATCTATATAATCTATAAATACTACTTTGCCATCTATGTAAATCTATCTATATAGACTACTTTTGTTATTTTATTGTATTTATATATTTTGAGAAAAGATTGTTGTTATTGTTATTCAGGAGAAAAATATTTTTATGATAGAAGACAAAATTGTCATTATTATTGAGCCATTCTTTATTCTTTTATAAGCTTTTTCTTTTTAAGTAAGAACAACTTTCCTTATTAGAAACTACTAACGTTATAAGATGATACAATAATAGCAAAGAAAGACATTGAAAAAACTTTTGGTCATTTATATTGTTTACTTCAAACTATATACCCGTTATTATTGTTAAATATACATGTATATATTATAATATTATCTAACAATGTGAGAAATTATGAGTTTTTGTCCTCCATTATAGGATAGAATGTTCATTGAAAGGTTGATACGTATCAACCTTCTAATGACACATTAGACTTTATCTTTTATGGTGGGTATGAAATGAAATTTCAACTAATATATTATAAATGTAAACCCCCTAGCCTCTTTTATACCCCCTAGCCTCTTTTTTTCATGATATAAAAACGAGCGAACAGAAATTAAAAAAGAAGAACTCACATTAGGTTTAGGGATAATCAGTTTTGAACTGATGACTTTCACCACGTCAAGGTGACACTCTACCACTGAGTTATATCCCTTTCCTATCCTCATCTAGAAGGAAAATTGTAAGAACTTCCCAAAGAATTGAGAAACTCCATGAAACTCTATCATTATTCTCTGGAAATTCTATCTTGCTTTCATACTCTTTCAAAACCTCATCAAAAAAAGAAAAAAGAATGGAATCAGAGGAGAAGTATATGCCAGATATGACATGGCATTTCAGATTGACCTTTTATTTAAAGAAAATTTGTAACTAAACTATGTAACCTAGTAGGTAAAGAGTTTTTTATATTCTGGATAGACTTATTCTATTTGGATCGACATAATGGAATTAAATTGCCTTCATGTTGATTGTCGAGTTTAAACAAGTGGAACCATCTTCTATCGTAGTACAATCTTATTCTTATTGAGTTATCACTTTTATCTCGATCCAAATAAACAAGATGACTGATACTAGTAATTCAGTCAAAAATAAAAAATTGAGCCAGCAACATAGTGAAGTAATTAACTAACTAAAAAAAGAACTGTTTTTCCCTAGACTTTCTCAGTTTATATTGCCGATTGGTGGGCACAGCCGCTTAGAATGAAGAATATATTCTATTGATACATTTTATCATAGGCCATTGAAATAATCCTGAGCAGCCAAACCATGCCACCCAAACCAAAGCACGAAATTCAAAATCTTTTATCAAATCAATTCCTAGTTTAAATAATGGATAACTACACGGATAAGCTCACATTAACTCGTCAATTTTGAATTGAATTTGTGATTCAAAAAAAAAATGATATTTCGAGATATAAATAAAAAATGAGCATATTAACAATAATGGATAAAAAAAAAGGTTGTCATTCTTATTCTTTTTAATAGAGAAAGAAAAATGAATCCCGAAGGAGTCACATAGTTATTTTGTTATAAAAAAATGGAATATATATATATATATAATCATTCATGTTAAAACACAAAAACTGTCTATCAAGTTTTCATAATGAAGAAAGGGAATACTCGAAAAACAAAAATTTCCTACTTCAAAATAATTGAACGAGAAGCCGTATGAGGTGAAATTCTCATGTACGGTTTTGTATAGTGGCAGTAAAGGTAACTTATCTATCAACTTTTCCACTATCACCCCTAAAAAACCAAACTCTGCCTTACGCAAAGTCGCCAGAGTACGATTAAACTCTAAATATGAAATCATTGCTTATATACCTGGTATTGACCATAATTTACAAGAACATTCTGTAGTATTAGTAAGAGGTGGAAGAGTTAAAGATTTGCCCGGTGTTAAATATCACATAATTTGAGGAGTCTTAGATGTTGTCTCAGTAAAAAGTCATAAACAAGGGTGTTCTAGTGCGTTGTATATTCTTATCTAAGATTTGTATCATTTTATGATAATGCCATGTCAATTACTAAAAACATGTAAAGTATATGGCTAACCCAATAATGAATGTTTTGTAAGGTGACTAGAGCAGGCTAAAACAAACTATTGTATTAAGTTGTAAGGATATTATATGTCTAAGGTTTAATATTGAATTCATTTCATAATTTTTCCCTTACTTAGTGTGTGTTAACATAAAATTTGAAATGTCTTGACCTTTTCGGAACAGGTTCAATTCAAATAGCATTAATTTAAAACACCTTCTCCTTTTTTTTTACACTCTTTTAAAAACCTAAGGAATTAATCGTATAGATATAGAAAATACAAGATTTCTAATCATAGCAAAAGAAAGGAAATAGATACTCAATTGAGAATGAGTAAACATAATTTTATGCATAAGAATTATATCTTATATATGCAGATAGAATCATGTGGAAAGCCGTATT
This sequence comes from Sequoiadendron giganteum, assembly GCA_007115665.2. Lineage (NCBI taxonomy): Eukaryota > Viridiplantae > Streptophyta > Pinopsida > Cupressales > Cupressaceae > Sequoiadendron > Sequoiadendron giganteum. Next base: position 725,176,936 of record CM021100.1, read on the forward strand.
CGATGAAAGTCGTATGTACGGTTTGGAGGGAGATCTTTGATGCCTTTAGAGATCCACCCTACAATTTGGAGTTAAAAAGCTGAAATAAGTAATTATTAGTCTTTATGAAATAAATTTATGAACCTTTTTCACACTCATGTCACGCCAAAGTATTGTAGAAAAGAAAATTGATAAATTTGATCCGATTTATCATAATTGATTAGTTAACATGATCGTTAATCGTATTCTTAAACACAAAAAAAAATCATCAGCTTTCGAATTTTTTATCAATCTCTAAAAAAGATTCAACAAAAAACAGAGAAAAATCCACTAATTGTTCTACGTCAAGCAATACAAAAATTAACTCCCAAATTGATAGTAAAATCAAGATGTGTAAGTGGATTGACTTATCAAGTTCCCATTGAAATAAAAAATAAAGAAGGAAAAATACTTGCTATTCGTTGGTTATTAGAGTCATCCCGAAAACATTTTGGTCGAAATATGCATTTCAAATTGAGTTACAATTGCAATATGGTTGGGTAATACACCCATTTGACCATTATTGGTAGTTAGTATTATTTCTTGAACTTTTGAATCCCAAGCAACTCAATTGGGAGTGAGTACACAAAGATTTAGGTTCATTTTGTTTCTTTAAATTTCTTTTAAGTTCATAGCCTTTGCGGTAGCTTCATCAATGTTACCCACCAAATAAAAAGACTGTTTGGGTAGACCATCTAATTCTCCAAAAAGGATCATTTGAAAACCTCTAATTGTTTCTAGTAGACTAACATATTTATCGGGGGAACCAGTGAACACCTCCGCTACAAACAAGCGTTGTGACAAAAATCGTTCAATTTTTCTTGCTCTTGCCACGATTAAACAATCGTCTTCTAATAATTCATCTAATCCAAGAATAGCTATAATATCTTGAAGTTCCTTATAACGTTGCAAAGTTTGTTTAACTCCTTACGTAGTTTCGTAATGTTCTTCACCTACGATCGAAGGTTGGAGCATAGTTGACGTAGAATCTAGCGGGTCTACCACTGGATAGATCCCCTTGGCAACTAATCCTCTCAATAGTACAGTAGTAGCATCTAAATGTGCTAATGTTGTAGTAGGAGCGGGATCAGTCAAGTCATCTGTAGGTACATAAACTGCTTGAATGGAGGTTATAGACCCCTCTTTGGTAGAAGTTATTCTCTCTTGTAAAGAACCCATTTTCGTGCTAAGAGTTGGTTGATAACCCACCGCGAAAGGCATTCTGCCTAATAATGTGGATACCTCTGATCCTGCTTGGACAAAGCGAAAGATATTGTCAATAAATAGGAGTACATCTAGGGTGTGGTATTCCACCCACTACTTCGCCTAGCAGCATGATGCTTAGATTGCTCTCCCACAACCCTGTTTTAACGATTTAGGTTGATCCCATTTCGCTCGCCGCTACTACGGGAATCGCTTTTGCTTTCTCTTCCTCTGGCTACTAAGATGTTTCAGTTCAGCAGGTTATCCCTTGTCTGCCTATGGATTCGATAGATAGTTAAAAAGGTTAACCTATTCGGGAATCTTCGGATCTATGCTCAATTTCCACTCCCCAGACCATTTCGTCGCTTACCACGCCCTTCTTCATCTCTAGGTGCCTAGGTATCCACCGTAGGCCCTTTAGTTTTTTGAACCTTGCTACTCAAGGCTGTCTTAAGGAGCTACCATACTAAAGACATGAAAGCATCTTATCAAATGTAAAGAATCACTTTTGTATTTCAAAGCGACTATGGGGTGAGCCCCCAGCCCCAAGAAAAATTCTGAACCCCCCAACCCAAAAACAAAATTTTTTAATAAGTTTTTTGTTTTTGAAAAAAGACAAGAACCAGAATTAAAATTGCAAGATAACCCTATAAAAATATAAATGTATATATATATATATATATATATATATATATATATATATATATATATATATATATATATATATATATATACATATATTTTCACTCACCCAAAATGGGATTTCAATTAAATTTTAAAAAAATAGAATTGAAATAATAATTTATAAACAAGAATTCATTTCAATTTTGAAACAATCTTTTCCAAATAGAGGTGTTCTCCAAATTTTGAAAGCAAGATTCCAAAAGGTTTTATTTTGCACACAAACGGATTTCAAATGATTTCCCATCAACACATATGCCATTGAATCTCAAAAAGAAACTAAATACAAAGATGTGAACCTATTTTTTTTTAAGTTGAGAGAAGATCCTGATGGTGCCTTGATACCCACTTCAGCTCCACAGATTCCTTAAGCTTTAATCCAAAACCCATAAAGTTGAAAAATTTCTTCCTCTTTCTATTTCAATTTTCTCCAAAACTCCATGATGCAAACTTGTGAAGAAAATTCAATAATAAGGAAATTCTCTCAAATAAATTCCTACAACCACCCTCATCAATTCTCCAAAATAGAATAGCAAATATCTCATTTTTCCAATTTTTGAATTCAAATTTTCTAAATTGACTTTTAAACATTTTCTTTTATTTTCAATTCCAAACCAAATATCCATAAGTTTCCAAAATGCATAATTTAATTCATTTCAACACAACTAATTTAATTAATTAATAAAATAAATCTACTACAAGATTAAATTATTTATTAATTAAATTAAACTAATTACTAAATTAAATCACATTTCTAACATATAACCAGATAAATTTACTCACTAACTTAACTACAAAAGCATTTGTTTTAACATTTTTCTAACTTGCAATTATAACCGAAACAAGGCAATTTGAACAATATTAAAGCAACTGGACCACACTAAGACCAACGACACATTATGACTAGGGTGATGACTTGGTATGGAAAACCTAGCTACTATCTCCCAATCGAATGTCGTTGGGCAATGGACACGCTCAAACCTGTGAAACCAAGTGGAGTTGATGTCTTGTACCTATCAACCTACAAACAAAGAGTATATCCACATGCAATAATATGTCATAAATTCACGAAATCGCAGGGCGCTCACAAGCGAGTGATGCGATACCGTCCTCTTCACCAATACAGTAGTACTAACTGACGCATCTAACATAGCACCATAATCAAAAGCATTAAATATCATAATTTTGAATATCCACTTATGCTAATTAAAAACATGTCATAATAATCATCAACATAAAGTATCATCACATCAAGATGCATCATGATAAAATAGTGATTAATCAAAACCAAGTACATAGTCAAAGTACAACAAAATACTAAAGCATAAAAGGGGAAACAACATTGTTCGCACAACAGAGCAAAACGAAGGGGTATTACATGGCATATATTTATTTCCTCATTTATCACTATCAAAGAAGACATGTGTTACTAGGATACTATTGATGGTCGATTTGACACATGCAACATAAGTAAAATAAGGATCAATCCACTTCTTTGGAAAATATGATTGATCAGGCCAAGGTCTTCTATGACAAGTCATGGCAATGTTGGAGTAGCTAAGTGCATAGTTTGACATGTTTTTTCAAGGGGCCTATGCTAGTAAAAGATCAAAACTTCACAATTCATGCATCTAATATGTTAACTATACTTTTAAAATGGTAGATATTTCAATCTCTTCAATGATTTTTTTCCTAATCTAATCCTAGTCTAATAGCTTATGAAAAAAATTTAAATTTTAGAGAGATAAATCATAAAAAAGTAAACAACCAACTTTGCACTTGATTTTCAATCTTAAATCGAGAAGATATGATGAAATCCAATTAACCTACAATACAATGATCAATATTATACCATGTCACTAACACTATATAGATATAATATTTTGAGGATTTTTTGTGAAAATTAGAAATAAATGCATAAGACCACCATAATACATGCACAAATTTTACACACTCCTTCAAAATTCCATAATGAATGATAAAAACTATTAAGCAATTTTATAAAAATTCACCAAATAATTAAATATTAAGAACACAAAAATAAAAAATACATCACCACCAAGGAATAAAATGATCAAAAGCAAAAGGCACAATATTTATTGATTAGCAATTGATAAGTATATTACAAATTTCAACAATATTTCCTACAGTAAAAATCCCTTGTCCTTAGCTTCTCCTAAAAATCCCCAACCCTTTATATTATGTGGCATGTCTCCTTTTATAGAGGATATTTAATATTTTACACTTTAAAATTTGGCATAGGTTCTAACGATCTAAGAGCCCTTAACTAATATGAATTTTATTAGTGTTGGATGTTTAAATGGCTCCTTTGGGTTTTAAACCACTTTTACTAAATAAGTGGACCTAGTCATATTTCAAAAAAAATCAAAACTTACATATTCACCCAGATTGGGCTAGAATGAAATGGTACAATTACATCTTTAAAATAGTATTAGATTATCACATCAAAAGAAATTATTAGACTTCCAAGAAATTATTTAAGGAAATAAAACATCAATCCAAATTTTCAATGATAACCAAATCTTGTTCTTCCTATATCATCCATATTTGTATGTGATCCATGAATTCCAAGGGGAACCCATCATAGTAATAGCGCCTTTTTATGCTATAAAAATCATGTTTTTTACCCAAATTCCTATACAATCCAAGAGAAATCCATTGTATCCAATTTATAATAAATAAATTAGGATTTATGTGCATTTAAAACCATTTATAGGGATTTGCAGAAGATCGACATTGTTGGCAACATGAACATGATGGTGTATGGTGTTGTCATTGATGTCAACCCATTGTATAATTGATGATGTATCAATATGTATATGGTCTGAAGAAGACCAAGTGTTTTTGGGAATTTGGTTGTCCCAAACTGAGTGTATTTTCAATATAACAAATGAATAGTTTTATGGTTTGCATTGTTCCACATTGTATTATCTTGTAAGCAGTTTTTAGGTAATAATAGCACATATTAAAGAATTCCATGTCCAAATTTTCATGGTTTTATGTCTTCCACAATAGAAGATATTAATGATAGATTATCGAGCTAAGTGATGATAAAGTTATAGTTGTAGAGTTCATGTTGGAATGCTCCACATTCCACTGTGGATGATCATTATGGTAAATATAGTTTCTAGGAAGTGCTTGGAGATGTCAAATGTGTGTTCTTTTTGAGTTTCAAGTCATTTGGTGATCTAAATGTCAAAGTTTGGATGAATAGTTGGTTCATTCAGTCGTTGCTTTACTAGTTTGGCTGTGTGGTGCCAACCTAAGGGTTGTGGGGTCTACGAGAATAAATTTTGTATGAAACAGATTCATGGGAGTATCTATAGGTCATGTCGACCTATTTTAGTGAAGAACATGCTTTGGCTACTTCTACAAGGCATGCATGTTGTAGTTTTGGGCCAACAAGTTTTGGGGTCATACATTTCATCCAATTAGGCCAACCTAATTGATGGTATGACTAATTGTGGAAGATATATATATAGAACATGACAATTTAGTATTTAAAGGTAGAGAGAATTTTATAATGTGGTAGTGGTAATCTTGTGCATGCACATAAGAGTGATAGTAATGGATGAAGTGTGTAAATTCAGTTTTCTAAGAAGAACAAAGAATTGTGTCTTCAGCATATAAAAAATGCATTATAAATAGTTCAAACTTTGTCATTGAGCCATTTTTGTATGTACATTTGTAATTTAGGAAGAAGTGATCTTCCTTGGGTAGTGATCCCTCCTATTTTTTAAATAGTGAGTCCTTGGATAGTGAATCCCTTGATTTATGATCTATTGTAACTAGTTGTGATATATAGTGAGTTAATACTCACTGTGGTTTTTCCCTTTCAAGGGTTTTCCACATAAAATTTGGTGTGTTCATCTGTTGATTGTTGTGGTGCATGCTTTACTTGTTTCTTTCCAGTTCTACAAGTTTAATGAGATGTTTTATAATGTAATTTTAAGCTATTGAATTTCAAGGAATACTGACTCACTCCCCCTCTCGGTATTTCGAGTGTTCAAGAATTGGTATTAGAGAAAGGTTCTTTCAATTTTCCTAACAGTTGAGGTAGATCTTGGAGATTAAACACATGGCAACTAGAAATTATCCTAGCCCTCTAGAAGAAATTATAATGGAAGGATTTATTGAGGTATACTGTGAAGTTGATATGGAAGGAGAACTCAAATCTACTCTTGATGACCTGGATAAAGTAGAATGTGAGAATAGAGATCTGAAATAAAATCTTAAGGAAGCAGATGATTGTATCAAGAATTTAATGGATCAAGTCAAGAAAGTTAAAGATCAACTAAAGGAAACAAATGAGAAACTTAAACAATCAAATGATACAATAACTAATATGAAAGTGTGTGTTGAATAAGGAAAAAGAGTTGAAGACTACTTGAATGCCAAGTTGAAAGACAAGTCTGCAGAATGATCAAAGCTTGAAGAAGAGATTGTGTCTCTGAGGAAAGATCTGGAGAAAGAAAAGAGCCAAAAAGATAAATTAAATAAGAGCTCCACCTTGCTTAATGATATGCTTTCTAGTCAAAAAACTCATAAGGATAAAGAAGGATTAGGCTTTGAAAAGGGAGAAAGCTCAAAGGAAAATCAGATTTCAAACAATGTTGAGAAGAAGAATAATAAACAAAGGGAGACTACAGATAAGAAGAGAAAAATCAAACATTTCTGAAAGCGGAAGAAAGATTTCAAGGGACCTCCTCTCAGACAACCAGTTGCATAATGGTATCCATCTTTTAAATGTCGATGTTGTTCTTGCAATAAATTTGGGCATAGAGCTATAGAATGTAAAAGCGGGATGAATCAAAATTTTCAATCATTTTTCAGTCAATGTTATGCATGTTATAGATTTGGTCATAAGGCTAGTGAATGCAAAAGATAGATGATGAATGGTTACAATAATGGCATGGTGTCTCAATCATTCCATGGTTACTATTATGCATACAATGGGTATGGGCATAAGGCTTTTGAAGGTAAATCTAAAATGGCAAGAAGTAAATTTTCTTTGTAAAAAGGTGTCATATGCTATAAATGTAATAAACCAAAACATATAGCTAATTTTTGTGAAGGAAAGAATGTGAAACCCTTTGTTTCACCAAAGATTGATCTGGATAAAGAAAAGAAGAATATGAACAAGATCTAGAAGAAAAAAGAAGAAAATGATGTGAAGAATGAATTTGTGCCAAATTTTGGTGCAGATGTTTCCTCCAAAAACTAGATAGGAAGCATTAGCTTAGGGGAAGTTTTAACATAAAAATTTATAGACCCCTACCAAAGATGAGATGATGACATGTTCAACATACTAGTGCATGAATTAATTGATATGCTTGATCCATTGGTGAAAATTTTGGTGAGAAAGCTCTTGATGCAGAGATTTGTGGAGTGTTTACAAGTGCATGTGATGATACAAAGAACGCTTGACAATATTTTGACCTACCTTTTTTTTCCTGCACTTAATGCACATTTTAGGTCATAGGTAAAGTGTTTATATTTCATTTTTCATATTTTAAAGGAATTTGTGTTCGATCAATTGAAAGAGAAGAGGAGAGAAAATGCTTGATCTAAAGAAATTTTGAAGTGTTGAAAAAAACCCTACCGGAAAATATCCATAAGGTATTTACAATCTCTTGCAAACCCTAGTTCAGAGAAGTTCATAATGTTTATTCCTTAGGTAATTGATGTGGTTGAGAGGCCAAGGCCTAAGTTTAAGAAGCACCCACACAAATCAATGGAAATAGATGAAGAAGGTGCATTCTCTAGGGTTCCTATAAATGTATTGTACATAGAAGATGTGTGAATTTACATTCATTTGAAGATGGACGAATATAATCATCTAAATTTGTCAAATTCTAGGGACAATCTGCTAAATGAAAATGATTTCTAGTTGAAACCAGAGTATGCCAGCTTGTCGGAGAAGAATTTGGATGTATGGAAAGAGTTTCCCAACTTAAATTTTGAAGATGAATGGGTGAATTTTGTTTTGAGAAGAATACACAATGAATTCATGTGGTTGGGAATGTCGCATATGATAAACAAATAAGAAATAAGGGTTGTTACTAGCTTGAGCTCCATAGGACCTATCATGGAAATGAAAGTGGTAAAGAATGGAGTGATGATGAATCTTACTAGATCCAAATTTGACAAGTGTTCCCTAACAGTGGATAATATCAAAGATCTAGTGATCAAATATGCCTCGATGATCATTTCTTACAAGATATTCTACACAAATAGAGAAGGCTTTGTCATTGCCACTATGATTCATACATATCAAATGGTGAAAGAAGGTAAATAATTTGATCTATGTGAGCTCTTGTGATTGCAATTGTTGGAAATTTTGTAAAGAACAAAGGAGAAAAGCTTCCCTTTTATGTACAATACTCATTATTTTCTTAATGTTTTACTTTCTCAATGAGTTTCTCGATGTGAAGAATGTAGTATGGCAAGAAAATATCCCTATAGCTATTCAAATTATAGATCATTTGAGGATATGTGAAAATAAAACATCTTGTGAGTCAATGTTGTGGGGATTTTTTATAACTTTTCAAGAACAAATGCAAGAGAGAGAGAGAAATAATTATGGATAAAGTTGAGGAAAAGCATAAAAATGAAATTATATTTGTGGTTAGCAGAGATAACTACTACATGGAATCAGTTGAACCCAAAAATATTTAGGTTTTGAAGCTACCTTATGAGGTAGTTGAATTCGATTAGATTGGCCTTACAAAGCTTGTATTGAGCAAGCCTAGAGATACACCAATTAATAGGTTTGGTACATATGAAGAGAACAAAGAAAGATAACCTGAAAAAGAAAAATAAGGATATTGAAGAAAAGGGTGGACATATGAAAGATGAGTTGGAAAGGGAATTTGGTACCCTTGTGGATCCTGCAGAAAATTCTATAGACACATCTTCTCCTTCGTAAACTTCACTGAGAACAAGAAGGTTAGACAGGACCTTGGCCTCCACACCTGTTATTTCAAAGTCCTCTGTAACAAAACCAATAGGTGGATCTAAGAAGATAGATATATCTAGCTTCGCTAGATGCAACAAAAGGCTCCAAAGAGAAGAAAGAAAGAAAAAAGAGATAACTATATCAGTTCAGAAGAAGGAGAAGAGGAAGAGGAAGAAGTAAAATTAGTCTCCAAAATGAAATCAAAAGTCTCTCAGGAAGAGACCAGTGCAAAAAAGGGAAAGGAGAAAGAGGAGACCCCTTTGGTCCATGGGCATAGTCCCATGAAGCTTGATGCACTATTCAATGCTATAGCAGAATTTGGAATCCTAAGGATACAATTGAATTGTATCAAATTATGTAGATAAGGAAACAATCGAAGAGGCCATTTTCAAATATATGGTGAAATTTAATGTTGGCGTAAGTGAGATAGTGGATCAATTGTCAAATGAGCTAAAAGGAGTATTAAGTGAAAGAAGATAGGAAGTGGTTGCATAAGATGAAAATATGAAATCTTTTTCCTTGGAGAAGATTAGTTCCTCATTAACTCATGAGGAAAAAGTTAAGTCAAGTCTCAGTTGCAAGTCCAATAATTTGAGATAAAGTATAGAGTATATACTCTTATGTGCAAATACAATAATGATATAAAGAAGCTAAGGGAAGAAACAACAAAATCAACTGAAATACTTCTTAAACAATTGGGAGCCTCTCTGGGTGATGAAGATGAAATGCAGTAGGACACATGCCTCCTTGAAAGCAATGAGCCAATCAAAGAGAAACATGGGAATGAGAAAGAAGAAATGATGATATAAAACATCCCTTCAGATGGGTAGACAACTGTTGAGTGGAGAAAAGAAGATGAGCAAGGAGATCTGAAGAAAATAGAAGCTCAAAAGGAACAAACTATGTCTCCTCCAGAAGTTAAGAATACTGCAATAAAAGTGTTCTAACAGTGGAGAGAAGGAGAATAATGATAAACATATAGAATAAATCATAAAAATAGGACATGAATCCTCTGCACCATCTGGAGATTCATTCAAATATATTATGGATATGCAAATGCAATTCCAACTAGTGGTGTCTATACAACTACTAAAAATTCTAATGCAACAAGGTCAAGTGGATTTGGACAAGATTTCCCCTCTCCAAAACTTTTAGCTTGGTGATGTTTTCCATGCCTCCGCAAGAAAGGAGATACTACAAACTCACCAAAAAGGTATAGGGTTAGTTGATGAGGCTATCAAGGTTTTTTAATAAGTCCTTGTTGAAGTATCTATTGATACTTCTTTGACAGGTGTACAATAGTTAAATTTACTACTAGATTATTTTAAGGAGTATTTAGCAAGTTTGGAAGAGAACAGAGAGAGGGAAGTAGCAAATAAATTGAATGATAAGAGGCTAATTGATGTCTCAGATAAATGTGTTATTTCATATACCACCAAGTTGCAAGGAAACTTGAAGGATGATCAAAAGATTTTGGAGGAAGCCAAATTGTTGTTCCAATTTTATTTGAAATGGTCATTTTCTACAAAAATTATAAAGGATCAGATGGACTCAATTGAGTCCCAAATTGCTCAGGCCTCAGGTGTGTATGATCCAATGAATGATGGGGGTGGAGCAACTAGAGTGATAATTGAAAATATACACACTCAACTATTTTTATTGCAAGAAAAAAGAGATAAATTCATAATGCAGTACAAATAGCTCTGAGATATGGTAATTCTAAAGCTTACATCTTTAATTGAAGCTTTGGTCATTGCTGAAAAAGTTGTGCAAACGACAATAGTGCCTAGCTCTTCGAAAGAAAGAGAAGACCTCTATGTAAAGTTTGAAAACCAAAGCTACATGCTTGCTTTCGCCAAGAAGGATTGGGAGGTCACCAAGAGAGATTGGGAGGCACACTTTACAAAATTAAAGGAAACATATAAGGGTATATTACCCTCATCAAATTAAGGTGTATATTTATTTTTGAATTGTATAGATAGTTTTTTATTTCAATGTATATTTTTGGAGTTAGTAGATGGTGTTGTGGTATAATTTTGTCTTTTTAGTGATGGATAACATAGTTCAGAGGAGATATTCTCATGTAGATATATCAGTAAGGGGATGTAATGTGGATTTACTACCCTTTTCCCTTGATGTCAAAGTGGGGGTGAAGCAAAGAAGTGTGTTGTCATCAATGACAAAGGGGGAGATTGTTGGAAACATGAGAATGATGGTGTATGGTGTTGTCATTCATTTCAATCCATTATAGAATTGATGGTGTATTAGTATGCATATAGTCTAAAGAATACCAAGTGTTTTTGGGAAATTAGCTAAGTCCCAGACTGAGATAGTGTATTTTCAATATAACAAAGGAATAATTTTTTGGTATGCACTATTCCACAATGCATTATCTTATCATGTGGTTTTAAGGTAATAATGGTACATATTTAAGAATTCCATATCAAAAAATTTAAGGTCTTATATCTTCAATAGTAGAAGATATTTATGACAAAGTGTAGTTGCAGAGTTCATGTTGGAATGATCCACATTCCACCATGGATGATCATTGTGGTTTGTGGTTTGTGGTTTGCAGGAAGTGCTTGGAGATGTTATATATTTATGCATTTTGAGTATCAAGTTGTTTGGTGATATGTATCTCAAGGTTTGGATGAACAGTTGGTTCATTCAATTTTTTCTTTACCAGTTTGGTTATGTGGTGTCGACCTAAGATTTTGGGGTCATGTAGGATTGAATTGTGTATGGAGAGGATTTATAGTATCTATAGGTCATATTTACCTATTTTGGTGAAGAACATGCTTTGGTTACTTCTATAAAGCATTTATGTTGGAGTTTTGGGCCGACAAGTTTTGGGGTCATATGTTTCATCCAATTAGGCTGACCTTGTTGATGGTATGACTAATTATGGAAGATATATAGAGAGAGAGAGCTTAAAATTTAGTATTTGAATGTAGAGAGAAGAGAATAATGTGATAGTGGTAATTTTGTGCATGCGCATTTAAGAGAAATAATAAAGGATGAAGTGTGTAAAGTCGGTTTTTTAGCAAAACAAGGAACTGTGTCTTCAGCATATAATAGATGTATTGTAAACAGTTCAAACTCTAGCAATGAACCATTTTTGTATGTATATTTTTAATTCAGGAATAAGTGGTCTTTCTTGGGTAGTGATCCCTCCTATTTTTTGGACAATGAGTCCCTTAAGATGTGATCTATTGTAACCAATTATGATATATAGTGATTTAATCCTCACCATGGTTTTTCCCTTTCAACGGTTTTCCACATAAAATCTGGTGTTCATCTATTGATTGTTGTAGTGCATGCTTTACTTGTTTCTTTTCATTTCTACAAGTTTAATGAGATTTTTTTTAATGCACTTTTGAGTTATTGAATTTCAAGGAATACTGATTCCCCTTCTTAGTATTCTAGGTGTTCAACATACATATATTTCAACAATTCTAGACATTTTAAAACTCTTGGCAATGATCAAAATTTTCTAGACAAACTTAAGAACCTCTAATATGGTATTTTTCATGGATTAAAATTTTATATGAAGCTTGAAATATATGACATTTACATCCTCATACTTTATCAATGCTTTGGAGAATGGAATAACTTGGTAACCTTCAAAATGTTCATTTTTGAGGATTTAGAGATTAGATAAACCTTAGAACCCACAACACTTACTTGTTGACCTATTGAGGAGTTTCAAATCCTTGGAACCTTCTTACATAAATTTTGGAACTTGAAAGATAACTCAATGAAGTTTTAGGGTTCAAGAATCAGGAATAGTCCTTAACCGATGCTTGAAGTAAACAAATAGGAACAAGTCCTTATATTTGTCTTTGAAAATATATACAAGATAAAATGTTAGGAGGAAATTATTTGGGATAATGCTTAACCCATACCATAAATAAAGTTACACCCAAATCTTGATCTTAGAAGATAACACAATGAAAAATAATTAGGATCAAAGGTTGGGGATACAGCCTAACTCACACCAAAGAGCATCTAAATAGAAGTATCTCCATACATCTAACTCTTAAAAAATATACAAAGAAAATAAATTATAATTTAGGGATTGAGGATACCTCATAACTCATACCAAAAGCACGTGAATAAGGATAAGCCCAAACTCATGATCCAAAAATATCATGCAATGTAAAAAGATCATGGATTGGAAGATAAGGATACTACCTAACTTATACTAGAGAGAAAACTAGTAAGGGAAACTATGCATCTCTAACTTCATAAAAATATTCAAGGAAATATGTTAGAATTTTGGGATTTGGGATGTCACTTAACTCATATCAAAAGGTAAACAAAGAGAAGTATATTTACATATCTAACTAAGAAAGATGTGTAATGTAAAGTATTAGAGACAGGATTGAGGATACCACATAACTATTACTTAGAAGCATTCAATCATAACGATCGCTAAAACCATGACTCCAAAAAAGAGACAAATTATAAGTGCAAGAATTAGTGAAATTGGGGACCCCAAAGAGCTCATCCCAAATTGTAGAATGGAAAACCAAACATATATATGCTTGTTGGAATATTATGCTCTCTTTTATTTAGGATAATTCCTTGAATGGTGATTATCCTCATAGTTTCAACAACCATCCTAAGGCTCTCTAGACTAAACTTGAATTATGTTTACCCTAGATACAAGTGTTTTTATGTGAGTTTAAACCTTTGATAAGACCGGTTTTTACTATTCTAGTTTTATTTTGTTGTCCTCTAATCTCAACCTTGTTGAGTTTTCTATAAAAGAATTGAGGTGTTTTACCTCCAAAAATTTTAGGTTTTTTTGGCTCATTGTATTATAATGGTCTTTCCTTTCCTAAAGTAGATAATTATATTTCTCCTCAACCCTATAGGTTAAATCAATGGTTTTATCTACGATTATTGGTTTTGGTAGATTAAATTAATGCATTATAATCACATGTGAAAATATAACTTAAATTTTGTGATTTTAGGTTCCTCATCACACATCTAATATACATCTAAGAATATTTATGAATTTATATTCATACCAAGTTACAATAAAGTTATCTTTTTATAAAAGTTAAAATTATACCCTCTTTTTCTCCTTGTGGACACCAGAGATATATTTTCACATAAATGTTGTTCAGACATATCCCATGTTAATATTTCTAGATAGATTTTTTTTAAATATGAAGATTTTTCAACTATAAAGTGGCTTCATCATCCAACTAGAATATTCCTGACCTCAACTTTTGATTTTTTTAAAGAGGTTGCAAACCGAAATACATTTTCATTTATTACCAACTAAGACTTAGCTATATCACCTAAGTCTTAAACAACAAATCTTGGTAGAGGCCACTCTTCAAATATTTAAATAAGGATGAAAATTATTATATCCTACTCTTAATGTTTCTTAAAGGTTCTTCACACAATTGTTGTTCATTTATGATGTTTAGTTAGCCTCTAAGCTCATGAAACAAAAATTATTAAGCATCCATCCTATCATGGATGGTATTCAAGGAGTTAATCATTCCTTAAATAAATTCATCTCATGAAGGAGGGGGTAGAGGAGGAGGTTGAGTTTTATTGTTTCAATTTTTCTTGGAGGATTTCTCCTAGACCTTATTTGAACCATGATTTTCTATATTAAAAAATATCATTCTATTATTTTTTATTTTATTCCAAAGGTCCTAGCTTTACAACCGAAAGTGTTGATACCAATGTCATGCGGCCCAAAATTAGGGATATTATATTTTTTTAAGTACTAAAATATACTATTTATATACTTTAACAACCCTTATCATCCAATTTAAGATAAATATTCACATCTCACGATGAATATATTAGTATGTACTACACTTTTTATCTAAATGGTTTAACTCATGCAATCACCTAAGTGCATAAGGTTGACAATCATCTTAAGCAATTTTAAGATTTCACGACACTTTTATAAAATTTTGATGTGTTTATGTGATAGATGATTTAATGTCCCATCTATAGTATGTTGAATTTATTGTGTGCTATTAGTTTGGACCCTTTATTCTAATTTGAACCATGAGAGTAAGTGCACATTTTACATACATCTAATAATACAATCAAATTATATTAAGTTAATCTATAGTTCAATCATCTTTTCTTTCATGTTCACTTACTAATATTTTAATTTGATTATAAAAAAAAAAATGTTAAAAATTAAACATTAAATTTAGATATACACTTGTGATATGTTTATATCTAAATTTGTGTATACCCTCTTTCTAGGTTTACCTATTTGAGGACTAAAAGTTCTTAATTTTATTTGTATATCATTTACCCCTTTTACATCCTTCCAAACTTCATAATATCAATTGATTTGATTACTTAGTAAATGCTTATCTTGTTCTCTTATAAGGTAACTAAGTATTTATATCTTAATCTTTTTGTGACGCCATTTTTCATTTGAAATATAAATTCTCACACATTTTTTACTTAAACCTTATTACTATTTGATACTGGCTCCTACAAATCCAAGTCAAAGTCATTGATATTCTAACAAAATTGTTGATTTAATTATTTGAACACCTTTTTAACCTATATGTATCGAAATAGTTTTACTAAGCACAAATCCAAAATCCAAATATATAAGATCCTTTTAAGAATATATTTTATAACTTGAAAATTGTATGCCCTTACAATTTCACTTTGTGTTTTGGATCCACTTTGGTGTTTGTCTCTCCTATCAATTTTTTAGGCCCTTTGGCCATTATCCTTTTTGTCACCCATGATATCAAGTTCATACCTCTCATGTTAACTCTTGTGAAAAAAATCATGTTTTAAATGTGTTAGTTTCATAATTTTCTAGTGTTTGGCCTTTCTAAGAGTTGAAACAACTCAAACATTAGTGTGACCTGAACATCCCATGATAGTTTTCCATTCAATAGTAGTTTTTTATCATTTTCTACTTGCTACCTATCTAAGTTTATGGTAAGCACTTAAATGGAATGGATCTAAATGGATCTCCCTCATCTCTCCTCATTTTTGAAATTTATCGCTATCTATCTTGCATTATATCAATTTTTTACTCTTACTAATAATTTATAGCAATTCTACAATATTAATAATTTCATGTCAGTATCCTAAAACATTCAAAATCACTCAGGTCAAATTTTTATTAAATTATTCAAAAATCCAACACTATCCCTCGTAGCTTGTTCAGCATTTTGAAGTGATATTATTTATTTAATGTGTTTTTGCCTTCTTATTTATTTTTGTAATTTTAGTTGAATCCTTTTTTCTTTTACTTGGCACATTGGGATCACAATTTCCTTTTATTTTTTCTCATTTAAACATACTATTTTGTACTTCTTGTAGTTTCACTCATATCTTTCTCACTGGTTTTACCTTCCTAGACACAATTAGGATAAAAACATAAACTATTTTACTCTTTTATACATCTTGGTTGCCCATGGAGGTTGAAAGAAGAAAATGGGGTTAACCATGCATAATAAGCTCGTTAATAGCCATTTATTTCCCATCTTCTTATCTTTCAAGTTATTGTTTGGAGCTCTTCATCAAAATGGGGTTTTACACTCTATCTTCTCTTTCCTTTTCATTTCATTTTCATTGAATATTTAGATAAAATTAATTTTTGGTCATTTATACAATACTTGGAATTATTTTTGTGTGTTATTTCTTTTCTTGTGTGCAATTGGGTGTGAGATTTGAGGATAATTGTGATTTTTCAATACACAACATCCTTACAATCATAAGGATGAAAACACATTACACAAGTGTCCAAACCAATAAGCTCCAATGTTTGGCTCCAGGTTCATTTTAATTTTCTATTTTTTATTTTCATATTAGTTTGTCAATTTTCTAATCTAGATAGTCATAAATAGCATTTTTTCTCAACTCTCTTGTTCTAACTTAGAGAGATATATTTTCTCTTTACTATAAAATAACAACAAAAATACTAAAATCATTAAACTCAATCTTAAACACTAGATTCATCCTAGAGTAGTGTAGGAAAATATTTCTCTTTTGAGAGAAAACATTTTTTTGGATTAAATTAATTTTCCCTATATTACATATGTAGCTCCATAATTTCCTCATTTTGATTTCAATTATTAGTCTACCTTGTAAATCTATAAGAGATCTTGAAATAATAAGAATTATTTGAAGGAATAAACTTATTACAACTACTCTATTCTATTGTATTTCTAAGTTAGGTTTTAATAAATAAGGATTAAATTGTTCCTTGCCAATATTTATAGTTCAACCAACATTGATAGGTCAAAGGAAATATAATGATATTAAAATTAAATATCTTTTTTTCATAGTTCTAGTTAGGATTTACATCCCTTGAGAGTATAACACAAGAGATTTATTTTCAAATTAATTCTTGAATTTGTTAATCAAGATTGCACAAAATAATCCATGTTTAAGGTTAAATATATTTATTAAATAATTCTTAAAATTGATGCAAATAACTTAGCTATAACAGAATTCTTACTCGAGATAATTTGAGGAAAAGGGGATTTTAGATCCCAAACAGATCCTTGTTATGCAAGTGCAATGAAGAATCTGTGGACAACTTACTTTTGCATTGATCGTTTGTTGTTAGTGTGTGGGAGATGGATTTGGAGAGATTGGGTACTCATTGGGCTATGAACAAGGACGTTAACTCCTTTATTTTGGGCTGGTCTAGGCCTTTCCTTCACCTCGTACCTCATGATATTTGGAACTAATTCACCCCCATTATCTATTAGTGTTTATGGAAAGAAAGGAACAAAAAGATATTCAGGAATATTGAGATGAGCCCAAAGGAGGTTTTTGGTATAGGGGCAAGGCTTATCATGGAAAACATTTCGCTCTTCAAAGGGAAAATCCTGGACAAGGCCCCAGCTAAGTGGGAAATAAAAATGGCTAAACCTTGGCATCAAAATCTGGAGGCTAATTCCTTTGACAACTGTAGATCCCAGGCTCAACGAGACACTATCTAGAAACCTCCTACCCGTGGTTGGTATAAACTCAATTTTGATGGAGCTACCAAAGGCAACCTGGGCAAGGCAAGTATAGGAGGTATAATAAGAGACTGGAGGGAAATTTTGTGTTTGGTTACTCGGGGGGATTGGGATTTACTCCTCTATGATTGCGGAAGCTAGAGCGCTACTTAAGGGCATTCAGTTGGTTGTCACTATGGGGATTGAGAATATTCATATTGAAGGAGATTCTAAGTCTTTAATTGATGTGGTTAACCTGGGAAGATTACTCGGGTGGAATAATAAAGACATTTTAATAGACATAAAACATCTTGTGTCTAAGCTAAATTTGAAGATTGCTACTCACATTTATCGGGAGGATAATCAAGTGGTGGATGCTTTGGCTAATTTTAGCACCCATTGGGAAATTTCTAAGTACTAGAAAAATTTAGGGAACCTTATGCCTAGTATTCAAGGTTTAATCCTTAAGAAGCAAGGCACATGTATGATCTATGATGATAAATAACTATGCGATGATTTGGCCTTATGGGGGGTCCACATTCTTGTCTTCTCGGCTATGTGGATGGGTCTAAATGTTGAGGTGTCTTACAAGTGGAAAATTTTGAATAATAGGGTGCAGATCATTTTTAAAAGAGAAATTATGAGGGGTTATGGGGAGTACTTTAAGATTATAGCCAAGTTGGATTTGGCCTTATGTAATCTCTTTTTGAGGTTTGATCCATGCACTTGTTTATCATTGCAAATACTTGAATTTAAATTTGATGTGACTAGAATTTATGGGGTGAAGCTCTTGATTGGTCCTTTCTATTCTGGTAAAATGATTCTACTGCCAAAGGCCAAGATTTCAGTTTTATCTAAATTTGGCCCCACGACCAACTTTCATTGGTACTTGTGAAAAAGCAACATGGATGGAAAACCTTCTTGTTCCATCATTTCTTACTTACCTAGCTACAAGTGTTTGAAGATTTTCATTAATGTGATAGCCAAGATTTCCTTTTGGGATTTTTCTCTTCAAGCGAGTGTTTTGTACATGGTCTTGATTGCCCAAGGCCACATTGTTTGGCTTAGAAATTTAAGTGTGTGAGAGACCACTCAATTTATCAAAATTTCTAACCTTTTTCTCTCACAAGATTTATTATTTTTCAGTGTGTAGAGTAGTGACATCGGTGGTGATAGGGTGAAAAAAGAGCCTGATAGTTGTGGGGAATTTTGTAAGGACCCTTTGGTTTGGCACATATGCATGGAAGGTGGGCTAGCACCTTTAATGGAAAATTTGGTGGGTCACGATCCAAATTTATTTATGCAGTTTGCAAATTCTTGGAAAGAATGAAGGATAACCATGGGTGGTATCTCCTTTGAAGTGAATGAGGAGGTGATTACTCAAGTGATGAGGCTGATGTGGATCAGAAAGAAGTACCCAAAGCACACTAAGGTGCAAGACAATGAAAGCCTGAATGCTTTCTTTATTGGTAATGAAAACTTTTTCACAACCAGTAGGGATTTGAAAGAGAAGCTCTCCCACAACCTTGGGATCAGTTTTTCCTTTCCCTTATGAAGTATGTCACTTGGAAGGTACATATAAAACCTAATATTTCTATAATTTTCCTCTTTTGAATCACCTCTACTATAAAATTTTGTTAAGCTTCCCATTTTTCTTACTTACGAATTTAAAAAGCTCTATTGAGAAGTGTATTTACTTTGTTTCCCAAAACCCGGAGGATCCTCCTCCCCTGCCTCTCTACCAAGGCCTCATTTTGAGGCTCTACCATTTTCATCTCTCACTCTACCCACCCAAACCAATCTCTATTGTCCATATAGAGGAAATTGAGCCCCCTGCTCAGACTAATATCTCTTCGAATGAGTCTAAGGGTCCCAAAAATAAAACCCCTTTGGTTACTGCTAAAACCCCTAAGCCTAAACAGGCCTCCAAGAAGAATAAGGGGAATGTGGGGATTACCCGATTGAGTGTTGTAGCTGGTCTCTATGAGCTAAAGTCTACCCCTACCAGAATGGTCAGTAAACCTACCACTAAGAAAAAAGAGAAGGATGAGGGAAGGGTTTGACGAAGCTTCCAACCATGGACAGTAGAGGCAATAATGTGGTGGGGAAGGATTCCAAGGGAGATACTATGGATGTTGCTATAGTGGAGATTTGGGTTGATATGACCAACATCAGGAGATCTGGTAGACTGGAAAAAAATAACAAGAAAATGCAAATTCGTGAGTTGGATTATGATGAGGAGCAGTTTGACAACAAAGGTATTAGAGATTTGGAGGAGTCAAATGATGTTGAAGAGGAGTTTTTTGAAGCGCCTCACAAACTCTTGGACTTCAAAAAAGTGCATAATAAGAACTCGGCTTCCTAGTCTTCTGACCCTTTAGATATGGAGCATGCTAATATTCTGAAGACTGTTAGGACTCAAAAATGCAGGTTTAAACCATGAGAGGTTGTCATTCTCTCACAATGTTTTTGGCTAATGTACAAGGACAAATAGCGAATTTGAACCTTCTACTCTTTAGGCTCTGCAAAACCTAGGCGAGTGTACCTATGTAAATGAGGCAGACTTAATTTATATGCTTCCTACCTAAGCAATCTATCCATAATGGCAATTGGAAGTGGAGAGATAAAATCTTAATAACTAGTCCTATTGCATAATATGAAAGTATTTATATACATTATTTTTATGAAATTTATTTTTTGGGGTATGACATATCAGTGCTTTCTATCCACATGGGCAATCGAGTCAAAATTCAAGAATGATATGTGTTTCCCTATTTTTGGCTTGACTTGAGTTGCTAGGCACTTTGGAAGATGAGGTTCTATGACTGACATAAAACTTCACTAAATTTATGACTTGCATAAATTGTGCTGGAATATTTCTTTACCAGGTTCTTCTTCAATTATCCAAAAGAAATCCTTAATCACTGTGATTCATTCAAAAGAAAATGCACTTTGATAAATCTCAAGTTGGAGACAACCAGATAAAAAGTAGAAATAATTGCATAACAACTGAACACCAAAAAATATTTCACCAGTTTAAAATATTATTTCCATTGCTTTGCTTCAGAAAATTCTATACATTATATGCATCCCCAATTTTACTTTCTCCTATCTTCTCACTGTTCTAACTTCTAACCCCCATTCTGTATCAAACTCATGCTTTTATATCTTCAGAAAGTTATCCCACGCCTTTCGGTTTTTTCTATTCATAATCTCATGAGAAACAAAAGGTCACGCTGTTTGATAATGAAAATAAAACATAATTGGAAGATATTAACAATAATAAATCACTATGGCTCTTTACCACGTTACCTCGCACCACCATTTTCACTGCCAAGGTATCGCGGTCCCATTTTATGTTATACCTTCGTATACCACCCTACCGCAGTCTATATTTTGCCTCCCCACAGTACCATAGTGATTTTCCCTTCACTGCCATCTCCACCGCTCTACCACGAGCACTGTTCTGACCTACAGTGGTATAGCGGTCTCTTCTTCGTTATGCTCCTCCTGTGCATACCGCTCTACTACGGGCTATCATTCCTCTCCACACGGTATGGCAGTATGATCTTCTTTGGCCTTCTACCACTCTACCATGGGCTCCTCATCGACCCTCCATGGTATGGCAGTTGTCTTCAATTATACCACCCAACTGCAAGCTTTGTTATGTCCCTTCGCGGTATGGCGGTGTCTGAATTTTTTCATCACTGCATTCCTTCCACTGCTCTACCACAGTCAAACCTTTCACTCTATGTGGTATGGCGATATCATCCAGGAATGTTCTCCCTATCACTCTACCGTGGGCTAAGATTAAACCCTCCGCGATATGGTGGTGAATGGTTGTCTTAACTGTTGCTAACTTTGATAATGTACATACCATTTTGCAAAGGGATGCGATAAGGAGGTAAGAGATGAGGGCTATGAAGGCTGAAAATGTGGCAATGGTATGGCAGTAAAAGATGGTTTTGGCTTTATGGATGGTGGTGAATAATTTTTTCATGAAAAAGATAGCAAAATACTTGGGCTCAAATGGATAAAAACCCTTAGAATCTTTTAGAAAAATATGATTCTAACAGCGGCTCCTGTTGGGGATGAATGATTTTTCAATCACTACAAGAAACCAGAATATCATTGGGAGAGTAGACCAAAACACCAAAGAATCTGAAAAATGGAGTCAGAAAATGGAGGAAGGAAAATGGAGTGTGGAAGTGACCCTACACTACTGTACATGGAAAGAAAACATTGTTTTCAATGAGGGAATTATGGGATTGTCCATGTACTAGCATGTCCCAGCCCCTTTTAAATTCCTAAACTATTGTGCATGGAAAAAGAATTTTTAAAAAGGTTTGTTAAGAATTATCCATGCACTGGAAATCCTTAATCCTCTGCTACTCCTCAAGAGAAGAAATGCTTCAAGAACTACGGGCATGTACAGGAAACTCCTGGTCCTCTCCAGACATGTTCTACAAGAAATAAGAATCCTCCCCTCCTTTGTCAATGATCACAAAAGGACCCAACCACAAGTCTTCAAACTTATCATGCTTTCCCTTCTCCTGACATCAAACATTCCACATCAACACTAGATCATTTTCTTCAAAAAAAATCTCCTTGGCCTTTTTATCAAAAAGATATTTCATCTGTGAATGCAACTTCACATTCTGCTTCTAGGCCATTCTCCTTATTTCATCAAGTTCTACAAGCTGCTCCATTCTTTCCTCCATTGGTTCAGAAATATCCAAATCCTCTTACAGAATAAAATTATAAACTGGTAAAAGTTTTGTAGTGGCATCCTGGCTTGTGTCCCATATACCAATTCAAATGGAGACTTTCCAATCACCTTTTTTATTGTAATCCTATCTACCCACAAAACCATTCTCAACTTTGAGTCCCATGCCTTTTTATTTGTATCTAACTTCCTCCTTATTATCTTCAAAAGACTTTTGTTACTTGATTATGCCTGACCATTTTCTTGTGGATGATAAGGGGAAAAATAGGAAACATTAATGCCATATGTGTTACATAAATCTCTGAAATCATCAGAACTAAAACACATCCCATTATCTGTGATCAATCTTACCAGTGTGCCAAATCTAGTAATAATGTTCTCCATCAGAAATTTCACCACCACCTTGCTTGTTACTTGTTTAGTTGGGATAGCCTCCACCCACTTAGTAAAATAATCAGTGGCCACTAGTACCCATTTATGTCCTCCACTTGAATTTTCTTGTATTTCTCCAATGAAATCAATTCCCCATTGATGGAAAGGGGCTTCTACCTGCAAAGGTCTAAGTGGTAAAGCTCCTTGATACTTCAATTTCCCTAAAAACTTCTAACAAGTCTCACATTTCCTTACATGTGCAAAAGAGTCATTAAACACTTTAGGCCAATAATAACCAGCTCTGAGAATCTTATATGCAGTAGTCCTAGAAGAATAATGGCCTCCACACACCCCTTCATGCATCTCCCTCAAGACATGTTTTTCTTGTGATTCATCTAGACACAACAGCAACACTCCATCCCTATTCTTCCAAAATAGCTCCCCTTCTATAAAAACATACTTAGATGCTTGCAGCTTCAAAGTTCTCTTTTGATTATCATTCAACCCCTCGGGGAATTTCATGTGCTTGAGATAATACATTATGTTTGTATACCAAGAATTATGTTCAATACTTGCAACTGCATTCTCCTCAACTTCTATATTCCAGATTTGATTTTCTTCAATGTTTGTTTCTTCCATTAGCCTAGCCAAACCCTATCCTCTTACCAACTTGGTAATCTTAATTTCCATATTGAACTCTTGGATTTTATTAATCCATCTGCATATTTTCCCTATCACCTCTATCTATACCAGGATATCTTTCACAGTTGCATGTGGGACATAGGAAATTACTTTAGCTCCAACAAGATATGGTCTAAAATCTTTTGTTGTTTTGACCAATGCAAAGGCTTGTTTTTCCATAGTATCATATTTCAATTCTAACCCTTGCAAAGATTTTCTGAAAAAGATATAGGCTGCTCATGACCTTCATCATTCTTCTGTAACATAACAGCTGCTATGGTGTGAAATGAAGCAAAAGAAAATATCTGAAAAGGTTTAGTAAAATCAGAAGACTTTAGGATGGGAGCTTCTTTGATAGCTCTTTTTATAGATATGAAAGCTTCCATGGCTTCAGCAGTCCAGTCTAACTTCTCTCCTTTTTTTAACATCTCGGATATAGGTTTAACAATCTCAGCAAAATTGGATACAAATCTTCTAACAAAGTTAATTTGACCAAAAAATGATTGGATTGCTTTGACAGTTTTAGAGATGGGGATTTTATCTACAGCTTATACTCTCTCAGGGTCTATCCTAATCCCATCGTTTGATACAATATGCCCCAAAATTTTACCCTCCATAACAACAAAATGACACATTTTAGGATTAAGAATAATACCATATTCCAAAGCCTTGATGAATATCTTCTCCAAGTGCCCCACATGATCCTCTTCCCTTTTGGAATAAGCAATAAGATCATCCTGGTACACCACCATTATAGCATTAATCAGATCTGCAAATGCCACATCCATGGCCCTTTGAAAAGTGGCCCCTGCATTCATGATACCTAATGGCATTCTAATATAAACATATGTCCCCCATGGTGTAGTAAACATTGTCTTGTATTCCTCAGACTATTTTACTTTAACATGGTTATATCCAGAAAACCCATCCATCATTGGTAGTAGATCACACCCTGTTACTTTGTGCAGTAGTGCCTCCATATTTGGGAGAGGATAATTATCTTTAAGGGAAGCAACATTTAGATTTCTGAAATCTACACATAATCTAATATCCCCATTTTTCTTTCTTACTGGAACCAAATTTGAGACCCATGTTGAATGTCTAATGGGTTTAATAATACCTCCATCTCTGAGTTTTGCTAGTTCCTCTTGCACCTTAGGTTCCAAAGTTGGGTTAATAGGCCTATGCCTTTGTCTGAATGGCTTTGTGTCTAGTTTAAGTGGAATCTCATGTTGGAAAAGGTCTTCTCTATATGCCTTGATATCCTCATAAGACCAAGCAAACACATGTTTGTATTTTCTCAATAATGCAATCAACATTCCCCTGATGGTTGGGCTTATCTTCTTTCCAATGTAGACCATTTTTGGTGCTAACTCAGTTCCTATATTTACTTTTTCAATATCTTCTCTCTTGACCGGTGTCTGCTTCATGAGAGAGCGATCATTCCCATCATACACTCTTTCTAATGCCACAAGACCTTTGTGGAGCTTGTTGGTTTTAAGCTAAAAAACTTCCTTCCCAAATATAGTTTGTTTCCCATCCACTTCTTCCACAAAATCATTGCACTCAATCTCTTGTGCCTCATATTGATCTATACAATGAAGAAACTTGAAAAGGTCAGTATCATCATTGAAAACCTACCAACTGTATATATTTTCAAGGATAGCAGGTCTTTTTTTGAATTCAACCTGAGATATTCCATCCAAGGTGATATCATCTCTTTTCAAGGCTACATTAGCCAGAAAATCTGCCATCAAATTTTTTGATCTATCTATCCAATAAATTGAGAAAGCATCAAATAACTCAATTGTATCCCACACAACATTTCTATATTGTTTTAATCTCTTGTTATTTGTAGCATATCTTGATCTGATTTGTGAGACAACCAGCTCAGAATCTCCCAGGACAATTAATAATTTGATCTTGTGCTTGACAGTCATATTCAAACCAATCAACAAGGCCTCATATTCTGCTACATTGTTTGTACACTCAAAGGTTAACAAAAATGAATATTTGAATGTTACTCCTTCAGGTGATATAAATACTACTCCAACTCCATTACCTTCTTGGTTGCATGCTCCATCAAAATACATTTTCCACACACCCTGTTGATCTTTTGAAACATGATTATCAATTGGGTCAATATTTGCTAATTCAGGTTGAGACAATTCCACTTTGAAACTCCCTAAATCCACATCATAGAAACAATTGAGTTGTTCTCGAGGAACATACTCAACAATCTGATTCATCCTTGGTTCTCTATACAACTTGACTTCTTCACTATTGACTAGTATTGTGGCATATGATAAATCAAATTGTACATTGCCCCCAGCTGTTGTAGTCCATTGTCTTGACAAAAGCATTCCAAACTGAGGAGGTGTGTCAGTCACAGTTATATCAATATTATAAGTCACCTATGGGTAAGTTGCCAATTTCACTTCCACATCTTTCATAATTCCCACAACCAGGACAGGTTTACTATCCCTGGCATAGCATTTACCACCCTCAACATCTACCCACATACCGAGTTGTTTCACTGGCATAATGTTCATAGAATCACCTGAATCTATCATGCAATTTCTTACCAACTTGCCATTTATGATTAAGGTAGTAAAGAATGGATCAATTTGTGGTGTATTCATCAATGCATCACTTAGACAAACCCCTAGAACTTTTATCTTTTCCTTTCTATTACTAATTTCAAGAATCTATTTATTTTCAAGGTTTATACTTTTATTACCTCCACTAGACATTAATTGAATAGTACTTTCCCTATACTCTTTAATCTTCATCATTTCAAGTAGTGGGACAAACATTTTTACCTGGGGCAAAGCTTGCATGAAATCAAAAGAGGCACCTTCTGTTCTGATCATCCTTTTTTGCTCTGTTGATTCTCCTTTGTTCTCCTCTTTCTCCTTTTTGTTTGTCTAATCTGACTTTTGTTTGTCCTTGGGTCATCCTTTATTTTCTTCCTTATGGACATAATTTTGTTATTTTTTGTCAAACTTCTTATCATCTATCCTTTTTGAAGCTTCATGGGGCATTTTCTTATTCTTCAAAATAATTCCTCTTGGAACACCTTCATTCTCATTCACTGTTCTATTTCTCAACCAGTATCTATTTTTGGCCTGCTCAACTGCTGCAACAGTTAACCTTTCAATTTCTTCCTCAATCGGTCTCCTCACATTGCACCTATTTGTCTGATATGATGTACTAGGAGGACATTGTTTATTATCTCTTTCCTCATGATCAGAAAAAACTTTTTGTTCTACCATATGGACATTGTACTTCTGGTGATCAACATCATATTCATACCCTCCTTCTGAAGATGAATATCCCTACCCTACAGAGTGAAGAGTGTGGGAAGTTAAATAGATATTATGTTCCTCTTCATTGTTGTCTTCTGGTATGTCTTTTCCTAGTATTGACTGAGCTACAATACAATGCTCTAGGAATGTGGCAAGTCACAAACTGAGCACCAAGGACTGTTATCTACCATATGTGCCCCTCTTTTCTTTAAAGGATCAGGTGTCTCTTTATTCCTTGGCCTATCCATCACTGGATTTCCATCCTTCCAATTTGTATTATATGGCATGTCATGTCGCCTTGGCCTTTCATTTTTATATGTATTTTTTTGCCTATTTGGAGGAGCATATTAAGGAACCCTAGGGTTATCCCTCTTTCCAATCATTCTTGTAACTTTCCTATTATTTTCAATAGTTAGTGCTATCTTTTGAGCTTCAGCTAAATTCCTGGGACACCTTTTCCTAAGCTCATATCCTATCTTAGGATCAAAAGCTTTTAAATAGATACTTAATGCAGTAGGATCAACTAATTTGGATCCAGGAGGTATCTTATTATGTAATTTAGAAAATTTCTAGTTGAAATCATAAGCTGACTCATTTTGATGCTTCTGGATAGTTACCAATTCATGCAGGGAAAATTCTGGTGCACATCGATTCCCATATTGCTCAAGGAATTGTTCATAAAACTCCTGAATGGATTTGATAGAAGTTGTGGGAAAACTATTAAACCAATCTCTAGCATCTTCAATTAGTGACATCATAAAAAATCTCATTTGTAAATCCTCATATTTCATATCACAATCTTGAATAAATGCATTAAAGCTCCTTAGGTGTTCTTCAACTATGATTGCACTACTTCCTGTGAACTTTGGGACAAGGCTTCTCCAACTGTTGTCCATGGGATAAGGATATATTTGAAACCCAGCCAAGTCAAATTATCTGATCATGGTCGTGTATGGTGGAGGAGGTGGATTTTGAGGATGTTGGTACTGGTACAATGGATTGTCGTGAGGTAGTAGCACATATTGCTGACCTTGTGGGGGCTTGTGTTGTTGACCATGTGGAGGCATATATTGTTGGTGAGGGGGTGGTTGTGCATTTTGATGTTGTGTTGGAGCATTTGGGGGTCTATATTGATTCACTGATTGATTTTGTTATGCTCTTGGGGGATTTGAAGGTCCTGCATTATTATTCCCCTACCTATGAGGTGGCACATATTTAGGAAAATTAGCCATCTGAGCATTGATCTGGGCTTTCTACAACTTCAATTCTTCAAGCTCTTTTATTGCTTGGAGCCTCTAATCATATTCTACTCTTGCTCTTTCCACTTCTTGTCTTTCATACTCCAATCGTGCATTTATCGCATCCCGAGCCATGTGTTCATAGTTCTCTTCAGAAGCTGCTTCATAGCCAAGTTCATCTTGATTCTCTTCAAGTAATGCCATTTTTTTATCATATTCATGTTGTCTCCTTTCCCTTTCAGCCTCAAATCCATCCATGAACTCCTCAACTTTCTTGGGGTCTAGTTGATAGAAGGGATTCCTCTTTTCCTCAAGAGTGTGAGGTTCTCTAGATGGGTTGTTTTCAATTGCCAATGTACCATAGGAATTATGTGTTTGCAGATGTGCTTTTGATGTTTTGTCTTTATTTGTTGGGCCCATGTCATCAGACACCTTCTTGCCCTTATCATTCTTTTGAGTCCATTTACTTTTGTCATTATTAGGATCCTCCTTATACAAAGATCTTATGCCATGCATGTTGTGAGTAATTTTGATAGTCTGAACTCTAGGATTGTTCCTTTCTTATGTGTATTTCACTTTATCAGTTTCAATGCACTTGTTCATTCAGAGTCGCCACTTAATTTCCAAAAGTGAGAAAATTTTGTAGTTCGTTGTTCCCAGCAGAGTCTCCTGCAAGGTACTAACTCTATAATGAAGGCTTGGGTTCAGTTTAACGCTCCCCAGTAGAGTCACCAAATTTTTAGGACTCAAAAATGCAAGTTTAAACCACGAGAGGTTGTCAAGCTCTCACAACGTTTATGGCTAATGTACAAGGCCAAATAGTGAATTTGAACCTTCTACTCTTTAGGCTCTGCAAAACCTAGGCGGGTGTACCTATGTAAATGAGGAAAACTTAAACTATATACTTCCTACCTGAGCAATCTATCCACAATGGCAATTGGAAGTGGAGAGATAAAATCTTAATAACTAGTCCTACTGCATAAAATGAAAGTATTTATATACGTTGTTTTTATGAAATTTATTTTTTGGGGTATGACAGACCAGTGATCTCTATCCACATGGGGAATGGAGTCAAAATTCAATAATGATATTTTTTTCCCTATTTTTGGCTTGACTCGAGTTGTTGGGCACTTTGGAAGATGAGGTTCTATGACTGGCATAAAACTTCACTAAATTTATGACTTGCATAAATTGTGCTAGAATATTTCTTTACCAGGTTCTTCTTCAATTATCCAAAAGAAATCCTTAATCACTGTGATTCATTCAAAAGAATTTAAATCTGACTTGCAAACACCAATTAATTAAATCATACAAAATTAAAATGCACTTTGATAAATCAGGAATATACTTGACATACTGATTTAAATGATTAAAAATCTCAAGTTGGAGACAACTAGATAAAAAGTAGAAATAATTGCATCATAACAACTAAACACCAAAAAATATTTCACCAATTTAAAATATTATTTCCATTGCTTTTCTTCAGAAAAGTCTATACATTATATGCATCCCCAATTTTACTTTCTCCTATCTTCTCAATGCTCTAACTTCTAACCCCCATTATGTATCGAACTCATGCTCTTATATCTTCAAAAATTTCTCCCATGCCTTTCAGTTTTGTCTGTTCATATTCTCATGAGAAGCAAAAGGTTACGTTGTTTGATAATGAAAATAAAACATAACTGTAAGATATTATCAATAATAAATCATTATGGCTCTTTACCACATTACCTCGCACCACCATTTTCACTGCCACGATATCACGGTCCCATTTTATGTTATACCTCCGTATACTGCCCTACCACAGTCTATCTTTCACCTCCTCACGATACCGTGGTGACTTTCCCTTCACTGTCATCTCCACTACTCTACTGTGGGCACTGTTCTGACCTACCATGGTATAGAGGTATCTTCTTTGTTCTGCTCCTCCTGTTCATACCGCTCTACCGTGGGCTATCATTCCTCTCCACTCGGTATGGTGGTATGATCTTCTTTGGCCTTCTACTGCTCTACTGCGGGCTTCTCATCGACCCTCCATGGTATGGAGGTTGTCTTCAATTATATCACCCAACCGCGGGCTATGTTTTGTCCCTCCTTGGTATGGTGGTCTCCGACTTTTTTCATCGTTGCATTCCTTCCACCGCTCTACCACATTCAAACCTTTCACTCTACGCAGTATTGTGGTATTGGTCAAGACTGTTCTCCCTACTGCTCTACCATGGGCTAAGATTAAACCCTTCATGGTATGGCGGTGAATGGATGTCTTAACTATTGCTAACTGCGATACCGTAAGCCATTTTGCAAAGGGCTATGGTGAGGAGGTAAGAGGTGAGGGCTATGAAGTCCAAAAATGTGGCAACGATATGGCGGTAAAAGATGGTTTTGGCTTTATGAATGGCGGTGAATGATTTTTTTATGAAAAAGATAGCAAAATACTTGGGTTCAAATGGATAAAAGCCCTTAGAATTTTTAGAAAAATTTGGTTCTAACAAAGACTATGGATAAAGGGGAGGATCTTCATGTGTTGCAGGAGAGGATGGGGAAGATGGAGAATAATTTCAGAGGCTTGACACTATTCACTATCAAGTTGGCCCACTGTGTTACTAGCACTGTCTTTGTTGTGATGAAAGACAAGATGGATAAGAAGATTGTTGAAGAAGACCCTGAATGGGTCAGGGATGACGTTATCAATACCCTCTCTTAGAATTGGGAGAATTCCTATTAGTTTGTTGTTGTTGTGTATTGTTTCTATTGGTTGTTGGTTTGTTGTGTCTTTGTTTTTTGGATATGTTGTTTTAGTTTTTTGGACATGATCATTTTTGGCCCTAGTGGCTCATTGTGTAAAGGTTACAACACCCTATAAATTATTCTTATCATATCAAAAACTTAGGTACTAAATGCATGCTTTCAATAACTACATCTAGAAACATTATAACAAAACCATAAACTTTAAAGATTATATATTTTCTACAAATTCATTTCATTCACAAACTATGTGTTGATATATTAGATCCCAAACACTAAAACTCTATACACTTTTTTACCAACCATATGCATACATGAAACATTATGCATAATATGACTCCACCCATGAACAAAAAATTCATTGCCACCAAACCCATGTCCCAAGATTAAGGATTAATTTGAAGATGGCAATAAAAAACTAACAATAGACTAAAGTAATTGACCCTTAACAATCTTTCCAATATATCATACACATGTACTATCTAATTCCCATTAACATCAAGATGTATTTGTTCCAATACTTATAGGTCAAAAACCAAAATTGATAGTTTAGAAGTATTCCTTAATTAAAATGCAATCCCAATATTAGCTAAATAGTTTAACAAAAAAATTAACATGCAATAACAATAATCACCCATAGTAAATATTATGGGACTTATCATAACTACTTTATAACATGGATAATAGACTCACAAATGTAATTAACCTTAACAATACACTTAGTCTAGCATTATCATAATCGATATCAACACTACAATTGATCTTAACAATATCAAAACATAGTTGACTACAAAACAATATCAAAAACATAATTGAATTAAGTACCATCAATCCAATCCAACATGAGAAACCATAACATTGTTCCAAATTATTTCCACAAAGCCCAATATTTACATTAATTCTAGGAAAATTTTCTCAAGCTATTCAAATACTTATTGTTCAATTCTTTTTAACAATGAAACTAAAAAAAAAATTAGACAATACCAATCACCACTCACAAAAAATATATGACCTCCAAAAATTTTTATTCCTATTGAATTAAAATGAGGTACATCAAGGACGATTCAATCATTATTATAGATTAATGCCACTTCATAACTTTTTGCCAAAAATATAAGTGAGTAGTCATATATTCCCCAAGATAAATGATGCTAGTTACCAAATTTGGGTAGCCCTCTAGTTCCTAGTTGAATAACTCCCAAAAGATAAAATGTTATAACGTGAATAATATTCTAGCAAGAAATAGAACCGTGATCTAACTCCTTCACCCATGATTCTTAATAATAAATATTAAATATAACTTAAATTCATAATTGTAATAACATGTGAGGCTTTGTAGATCTCTACTATCAAAGGATACTAAAAGGAAATATAAAATTATTTTACTATATTATTTGTCCATTAAGAAACCTAAGAGAGATAGAAAATGTCTAATTAAATTTTCAATACATGACCTATGTCCAGAGTAGTAGTCACCATTAACTCTACTAAGTGTCAATGCATGCCAATTTCCCCACTCCATAAGATTGAAAAATATTGGCTTTATCATGAATAAATTTTAGGTTTTAATTTTGATAAAAATAACATTTCTTTTCATGGTAAGCCTAGGCCATTAAAACACAAAAATCATAAATACACTAGTTGAACACATGGAATACTGAGATGGGAGGTCAATCAGTATTCTATCAAACCATCCAATTATTAACCATCCAATTTTCAAAGCTCATACTTAAAAATTATAAGGAATGTAAGAAAAAATAACCCATAACATACACAACACATGAACACTAGGATTTTTACGTGGAAAACCAAAAAAGGGAAAAACCACAATGAGGATTAACTCACAATATGTTATAGTTAGTTATAAGATATTATAGAAAGGCTCACTTCTAGGTGGACTCACTATCCAAGTGAATTCACTGTTCACAAAGAAAAGAAAGATACAAAAGAGGTGGCCTCACAACCAAATTTTGAACTGAGAGAAATGTATCTAATGTATGTTGGATTTAGTTCCTTTGAAGCTCATAATACCACTTAAATCAACTCAAATTACAAGTCTACGCTCTTCTCTTTATTCGCACATCAATCACTCAATACTCATAACTTATTTGCACAATTTTGTTATTATTCACATCACTACTTGTATTCAGATCATGTACGCATTGGATCTCTCTCCTTCATCAACTCAGCTCAACCTTGTATATGTATCAAAATCCATCGCAAACATCAATTAGGTCGGCCTAATTAGATGTAGCCTCAAATTATGCAAAATGTGTCTTGTTGGCACCCAATTCAAACCAAAATTACCTTCACACTCAAAACATAAGTAATATAGGTTGGCATGGATCTATAACAACTCCCTTTTCTAATTTCATCATGTATTTAATCTTCATAACTCTTTGCATACCTTAAATCGGCCAAGCATAGAACTAAAAGGTAAAATACTCCAACTAATCAACTATGACACCCCACCATGCAAACCCCAAAGAGCAACAGAAACAACAAATTGCTGCATAAATTTTTTTTGAAAGTAGAACAATACATAAGATGAACATGAACATATATTACATATAAATAAATTATACAATTACAATGACCATTATGTCCTCTGGGGTATACGAGACGGCATCATGAAATCCTAAAACTTAAACCATAATGATGATGAACGAATCAAGATTACGTAAAGATAACATATAACCATCCATGATCAAAGGAGATAAAAAGGGATACATACATCAATCTATTACATTTCAATTCATAGTTCAAAATTACAATGGTGAGCATATTTCCACAAATACAACACATCAAGGACACGATAATACATTATAGCCATTTCAGGAGTACATTACATCACATCAGGCGTACATATGCATCATGTCATGCAGAGGAAAATATACATCAAATACAAAAATGATACATTAAAGAAGAATAAGGTAAAAAGTGTAGAGTAGTCTTCAACCACGTGAAGCTTTAGAAACTCGGTATCTACTTCCGCATCACAAACACAACTTGGGAACCCAATGGGGTTCACCGCACGTTCCATCTGACCGCATGGACCCGAAAGACCACCCCCTATGCTAGAAGCTAACAAGAAAGACCCCCATTCCTCAACCAAAATAGTTAAATAACCAAAAGAAAACCAATCTCCACAACAAGGATAACAACAATATAATATAACACCCATGGCATTTCCATCACATAGCCACAACAAAATAATGATAATTCTAACAAAACCAAATGCTAGTATTATAGATCAACACTAAATAACTATCAGAGGTGCCAACAATAATAGGATCCAAAACCTTCAAATGAAATCATAACATCAACCAACAATAAATGTCAAGGGCACCTTTTATTAACATCGATCAAGTTGCCATGAGGCATGTGCAACACTAAAAGATAGAACTTGGAGGCTTTAACCACAAACACCAAGGACCAATTGCCTCAACAACATCAACAATTCAAACAACACTCCCAAAGGTAGCCAAACAAGGGAAAATAAATGGGTACTGTAGGAGAGTGTCATCGCATGGCCTTACATGGATTATCTAGGAAACCTATCACAAGTTATTGCCTCCATCTATGGTTATCCTAGCTACCTATCTCAAGGCATCGCTCCATAGGGTGACTCATGTGAGACCACTTACCTTTCGTGAGGACAAGGCAATGATCTTACCAACCAGGTCTTCTCATCCCATCCTTAGCCTATGAAAGCACTAACGGTATGGGTGAGGCTCATAATTAATCTTGTTTAGTGTTTAACTACCCAAACCCACTAGTTCATTAATTACATTATCACTTGTTTAGGAAACTCTTCCATGGGTTACCTAACAGCCCCTTTGTGCGTCGGACCCCCATGAAGAGCCACTCCCTATGGGTACCAAACCAAAACACGCAAGGGGTGTACCTCATCTCACATAAAAATTAAGGTGTACATAGCACACAACACGCGAGGCAAGAACCATCTTGCAAACCCATTCCATATTACTGAAACAAGAACAAGGAGGTACCACCCAAAAGAACTCAAAATCAAAAATAGGATCAATGAATCACAAAGGTCCAGCCATGGGAAATCAATATAATTCAAGTTTCTCCAATGCCTCTAGAAGCCTAAAATACCAAAAATTCACAAACTCTTACTGAAGGTAATTCAAACTCTTTGGTTTCCCAACCATCTCATAATATGACTACAAGAAATTCATTACATAAAGTCTCCTCAATCAAAATTAACACAAAAGAAAGACTCACATCATGGAACTTCAAAATAACTATATAAAATCTACAAATAGACAAGTGTAGAGTCAAAGTAATAATCATGACAACGATAATAGTCAACCAAGCACATCTCAACTTGAAAACCAATCCAATAATTCAGCATGAACAACTAACCAAAATCTTCACACTTTCGCTAATAAACTACTTATACAATAAGAGCACTTATTCAAGCATTACAACCAAATAACAAGGCACCAACAGTCAATGAAACATGATCTTGAGTACATTCGTGACTCATAAGATATTTAAAGAAAACTATGTAACTAACACATTCAACAAGCTCATTAACCAAAAGGGAAAATACTCCTCTTATTACAACATTATTTTCACATATTTCCCATATTACCATTTACCATAAACTAACCAATCATTATCGAATACAATAGTTTTAATCTCTT
Source organism: Sequoiadendron giganteum (assembly GCA_007115665.2). Lineage (NCBI taxonomy): Eukaryota > Viridiplantae > Streptophyta > Pinopsida > Cupressales > Cupressaceae > Sequoiadendron > Sequoiadendron giganteum. The sequence continues at coordinate 725,212,529 of CM021100.1, forward strand.
CAAGAGAATTCTCTTAACTCTCTAACACTAATACAACCTACATCTTCATATACATATATAGATATTCAACCCATTAAACTAGACCAACATAACCTTGTACTATGATTAGAAAATCATTATAATAGAATACATTTTTCTTAATCATGCCCTAGGTATAATTAAATCAATTCCCCTTACCCTATTTACATCATTAACTTGTAAATATTGAGCAATCACATAAATATTAATAACATACAAATGTATGCATATAATTATTTTTATATAAATTTCTTTTGCTTATTCTTTCCCAATTACTCACTTTAATAAAAGAGTTATTTTATTAAGTAACCTCCTAGAATTTTCTAAAAGCATTATCTCTTAAATCTTTAACCCTAAAACTACTTTCCAATAAATAAATCCACTATACGAATATATCTATCTCAAATTAGATTAATTGAAGAATACTAATCTTCACGATACAATACTATATTTACAAAATACCACACGTAATAAATAAAAATACTTTATAGAAAGTAATGCTATTACATGACAAGAACCCTATAATAACAACATTATAATTCGAATAGTCATTCGGATAATAAAATAAATGATTACGAACTAACTATTATTTAACTTATACACATGAATTTTCTACCTGTTACCACTCTAAAATAAGTTTATATCTTTCAATTAGAAATAGCTTAATATAATTCCTTTTGAGAAACTACAAAACATGCTTATGTAAACAAGCCAATATTAATGCTAAGGTGTTGACTAATTATATTTATAAATGAATAACGACTATAACCTACTATCGCTTTAATTTAAACCTTAAAATCTAATCTCAATGTAACACTAATTTTACTAAATAAATAAAATTCCCAAATTCCTTAGTGGAAGAAAATTAAATCTAAATTTGTAAAAATCAACTTCTTTAATTTTAAACTAACTAATTATATTTAAAAATAATTTTATAACTAATAAATACCATATAACATATACTTATTTTTTAATTATTCTCATAAATTATAAATATTTAAAGAAAAAAAAAAATTAGAAAGTCTGCAAAAGTCCTAACAAGGTGGGATATTTCCTAGCCTTCTTTTCTTTATTAACATTTAAGGAGTACTTTTCTTAAGAAAGTTTCTAATTTATTCCTAAGCCTTTTAGGCTTTACAAGATAAACATATTTTCTATAAACAAAAAGGTAAGGAATCATGGGGGAAGTAAATTAAAACTTAAATCCTAACTCAAGTCACGCAAGAAATAAAAGCACTTCCACACGTCCGAATAGATATAATATGAAAACATGAAAGCATAGGCCAGTCAAGCGAACCGTTCCAGTTTGGCAAGATGCCTCAAAGAAGTGTGAATCTTCATGGAATGCGATGATTGAAGGATACGCACAGAAAGGATTTTTAAAGGCTTTAGAAACCTTCGAGCAAATGCAATTTGGCAGGTGAAAAGCCCGATTACACAATCCTTATCCAGCATCCTAACTGCCTGCGCCAAAACGAAAGCTTTGAGACAGGTTATGGTCGTCGAACAAAGCAAGAAGGATAGAGGAATTTGTCAGATGATGTAGTTGCAATGGCCCTGGTAGACATGTATGCAAAGTACCAAGTCTAGACAAGGTGCGCGAGCTGTTTGACAGCATGACTCAAAGAAATGTGATCTCATGGAATGCAATGATTTCAGGATGCGCACAAGATGGATTTGCTGATTTAAGCAGATGTATTTGGCGGTGTAAGGTGAAATTCCACAACCTTGCCAACGTCCTCTATGCCTATACCAGAATGGTAGCTTTCAAAACAGGGTATGGACAACCATCTACGCATTTAGGCTGGAAGAAATTCATTGGAGGTTGTAGTTGTAACTACCTACGTTGACATGATGCAAAATGTTGAAGCACAGACTAGACGTGAGAACAGCTCGACAGAATGAGTTCATGAATGCAAAAATGTGGTAGCATAGGCAGGACACGTGAACTGTTTTGACAATATATCTCAAGACGATGTGATCTCAAGAATGAAATGATTGTGGGTACGCGCAGGATGGAATTGTTAAAAAGGCTTTAGAAACTTTCAAGAAAATGCAATTGCTAGTAACTTACCTCAAGATTTTGCACAGAATGTGGCGTATTTGTCTAACTTCCTCCACTCGTACCTTCATCTTTAAGAGGAGGGCGGACATGGAAAATAACTTGAAAGTGGTTAAAGTTCCGACCCTGGATCTCATAGACTGATGGTTTCGTGGACGTCATTAAAATCCATTCATTCATTCATTCATTCATTCATTCCTCTCCTAATAAAATGGGTATGGGAGAAATGAAAAACGCATAAACATGGCCCATGAGCTCTTTTTTTTTTTTCCCAAAAGTAAATGTAACCCAAGAAAGAAAGAAATGCAGAATATAGATGCCAAGACAAGGCACGTGGAATGCTGGAAGGAATGCATGAAGCAAGGTGGAGGTAAAGGTAAGGACATGTGATTCTTTAGCTGCCTGCATAAGTTTGTTTATTAAATCAATTTTATATAAATATTTGTTTATTTTTATTTATCATTTACTTAATTGATTACTAAGTAAATGAATAAACAATAACATATTTATTTTATTTATCTTTTTATTCATTTCTAAATAGATTTATGTAGGGAATTTCAAGAATTAGATATATTATTTACTTTTTACATTGTTAAATTTATTTTAAAAACTTAATCTTTTATATATATATATATATATATTTGTTAAACAAAATACTATTATCAAGTAGTAGGTTAGATTACAACAATATATTGATAAACATTTATATTTATATATTCCTATATAAATGAGTATCAATTAAACAACACATACATCAAATGGTATTTATCTGATTATCAAGCAAATTAACTATTCATCGAAATAAAATGAAACACAATGAATCACAAAATCTCGAATAAATACTTGCACAAATTTCTCGGACAATCGATATAGAGGGGCACTGCATCAACAACAAGGAATATGCGAACCACATAATGTCATTCCAACTAAAAAAATAGTGTACTAACACCTATTAACCTTCTCTCAAAACCACAATATCTAAATCAAATCTGCGGAGGAATGCAGACTAGTTAGGTGATAGCCAGTACATAGAAAACTATGTAAACCATATCTGCTAAACTTCTGTTACTTGCATCTTTTGAACCACTTACCCAAAACAGCTTAAATTCTAAAATAAGATGCCAACGATATCTATGAAAAACATACTAGAACCACATAAGTATATTTGAAGGGGTGGACAAATGCAAACCAAATTACTAGAGGGCAATGAGTGTTGAAACTACCGGTGTAGACACTTAGCCAAAAACCTTTTGCACAATAACATTTTTGTAAACATCCGACATACTATTTGACATCTGTCGTGTAGTGTTGACATCAATGACAACTCATTAATGTCAACCTTCTTCATTCTTTCAACACACTACACAAAGAAATTAAAGGATAACATGTGGAGATTAAATGGTTAAATGACAAAAGGTTGATTGTAAATATTTACTATAGATGTTTTGGTGTGAGTCATAGATCTTCATTGCTTATTCTTTGTCATTATTTTTTTTTAATTTATTATGTTGTTTTAATATGTACAAGAGGGACATAAACGGTAAAATAACCAAAAGTTTTACCATGCATCTTACCTCTAAAATCATATCAATGGCCAATGACTATCTAACCTATGGCCTATAAAAAATCATGTTAATAATCACCCCACTGACCGAGGCTCCTAACCACCCAAGATTCGCTACAACCCTAGGCATATAGGACGGTCCCAACCCCACCAGGGGGGCGAGAGATATAGCGCTCTAAGGCATATATGGTCGATTTAAACTATAATGCAAAAAAAAATTGAGACTATCTTCTTAAAGCACTTATATATATATATATATATATATATATATATATATATATATTTGTGTCTGTGTGTGTAAGTAAGTATAAATATTAAATTCTATTTATAATCATAGTTATGTGTATTAAATTATGTTCTTACCTACATATACGTACATACATATATGTGCATCTATATGTAGGAACATATTGTTACACCCCATCTCTTAGTTACTGGGTCACTTTTACCTTGTAAGTAAATATGATGATAAATGTTAATCAGGACTTTAATATGTTTAAAAGGTGAATGAAATACTTATATATGCATTAAGATGTTATTTATTTTTAAGGTATGATTATGTTTTGTATATACTAATGGAAGATGCAATGAAGAATATGTATTACAAATGATTGTTTTAATGCTTTGATGATGTAAATGATTTATGAAGCAAATGAATTTTATATGAATGGCTAACCACCTTTGCAATGCACTAAGGTGGATGTAGGAATAGATTCAATCCCTTAGGTACGAGGGGGGAGTATCACTCAAGAGAACTTGGTCTGGTAACCCTTATTGAGCCTAATTGAGCATACACACACACCCTAGTTTGATCAAGTCGAGTCAAGTTAGATTGGGAATAGGGTAAGTAATCTTTGGTTATAGTTTGGCGATGATTTGAATGACTTTGGTTTTAGTTTTTGATTTCCTTTAGGTTGATAGAAAGATAGGACTATTGTTTATTATTCCCTTGTGATCGTTTTGTCCATTTGAGTTGTGATGTTAAATTGTTTTTGATAAGTCATGATATTTGAATGATTATGTTTGATACCTATATGTAGGTGGGTGTGTGTATATATGTATTGTAAATTATGAATACATAATAATGTGAGAGTAATCGATCATCATCATCATCATCATATATATATGTATGTATGTATGTATGTATGTATGTATGTATGTATGTACATATGTACATACATATTTTATATATATATAGATATAGATATATATATAAGTATATACATATATACATATATGTACATATATATTTATATATATATTTGTGTGTGTGTATATTTATATATATATATATATATGTCGATACATATATGGGTCGACATATTGAAAGATGAATGTAGCATGTATTTATATGTGTATATATATACATTAATGGAAATATATATGTGTGTGTATACATAATATATATAAAAATACATAAATGATTATTTATATATATCTAAAATATATAGATGTATATATAAATAGTGGTTAATATATTTGTATATCGACCAATGATTTTAATATACTAATATATATAAATGTTAATATATATAATTTATAGTGATAAGCATTTATAATATATATGTATATTAATATATATAGTATTTATATTTGAAATAATGTAAAATAAGTTTAGGCACATAAAATAGCGCAACCATATGTTAAGGAAAGGCATGAATAAAGCTAGCAAAATAATACCTATAAGTTGAGCATATAAAATACGCTTAAATGAGTTTTAAAATAGCAACATAATATTTATAAGTCATCCATATGTATATTCAGAGCCAGGGGTGCAAATAAAACAAACATAGTGAACTATGACTGTATGAACAGAGCAAAAAAATAACCATAGAATACCCACAGCGATAGCACAACTAAACACACAAAAAAATATTTGCATATATTCCTTGTTGCTTTCAAAATATTACAAAAACATAGAGGACATGCTATGTTCTTCAACATTAAATAAACTAAACTATTTTGGACAGATTTCCAATACATACGGTGCTACTCTCACACCTAAAACCTAAATGGATACAATCATGTAGCTACAGTTGTCAATGTGTTGTGTCTAATAACATTCCTTCTGTGTTGATGTTGTTGCAGGCTTAACTTCACCCAATAAAAAAAAACTTGCAACTCTAAAACTAATGGTTGCAATATTCTTTTTGTCTTGCTTGAATTCAACTCATGAGAATGAGCGCTTCTTTTCAAATTTCAAATCTACCTAGCCTCAATTAATGTTCTAGGTATTCGTTGGTTGTAGGAAGCACTCCAATCTAAATTTCAAATTTACCTACCAAAATTAAATGTTGGCAAGCTGCAAGTAAGCTTACATGGGGTGCTGACTTGGGGATTAATAAAATATTCCAACACTCCCCCTTAATCTGCAAGTTAGTTATCAATATATAGTTTCCTTTTGGAGCTGATCTTTGAAGTTATCCATAATGCCAAGCCTATCTCTTAAGCATTCAAAACTATCCTTTGGTAATGCCTTGGTGAAGATGTCAATGAGTTGTTGCTTGGATTTGCAATATTGTAATTCTATCTCACCTTGTTCTAGGAGCTCCCTTATGAAATTATATCAGATCTTGTTGTGCTTGCTTCAACCATGGAAGACTAGATTCTTTGTCAGTGCTATTGAGGACACATTTTCACAATGAATGACTATGTTTTCAACTTATTGTGGCTATAAATTTGCAAGGATTCTCCTCAACCAAATATCCTAAAAATTTGTTGCATTTTCTGCTATGTATTATTCCTTTATTGTGTTGAGAGAGACAATTGGCTACTTCTTTGATGCCCATGAGATTGCACCCAATCCCATGTTGAATACATACCTTGATGTGCTCTTCCTATCATCCACATTTCCTGCCCAATCACTATCCATGAAACCATCCAACTTGAATTCATTAGTTGCACCATACATGATGCCATATCCTATTGTTCCATTAACATGCCTCAAAATCCTCTTTCCTTCTTTCCAATGTGTGTCCTTAGGTTTCTCCATGAACCTAGAAATTAGACTAATTGCATACATTAAATTAGGCCTAGTTGATGTCAAATACATCAAACTTCCAATTGTGCTCTTGTAGAGGGTTGGGTTCACTTCCTTACTACTTTTAGTCTTGCACAGTTTCAAACCTATTGTTGTTGGTGTGGGGGCAGGTTTGTTGTTATGCATTTTAAACCTCCTCAAAATCTAATTTCCATAATTAGATTGTGAAATAAAAATGCCATGTTGTGTTTGTTGAACTTGTATCCCAAGAAAATACTTCAACAAGCCTAGATCTGTCATTTCAAATTCATTTTTCATCACTTCTTCAAAGTCAAAAATTATGTTGTCGTTGTTACCAGTAAAAATTAAATCATCTACATACAAAATAACAATTAAAATTTCACCTTTGGTTGCTTTGATGTAGAGTGTGGGTTTGTTGTTGCTCTTGCTAAATTCATTGCTTAGCAAATAAGCATTTATTTTGCTATACAATGCCTGATGTGCTTGTTTCAGCCCATAAATAGATTTTTGAAGCCTATACACTTTGTTCTCTTTCCTTGGGACTTCATAACCAAGCGGCTGCTCCACATACACTTCCTCCTTCAGCACTTCGTTCAAGAAGGTTGACTTTACATTCATCTGAAACACCTTCCACTGATGTTGTGCTACAAATGCTATGACTGTATGCATTGTTTCCAGCCTTGCAACTGGTGCATATGTCTCATCATAATCAATAATAGGTTGTTGTTTGTACCCTTTCACAACAAGTTTTTCCTTGTGTCTTTCAATTTTTCCTTCAACTGTATACTTGGTCTTATAGACCCACTTGACTCCAATCACTTGTTTACCCTTGGGTAAATTGGTCAACTCCCATGTTTGGTTCCTCTCTATAGCCTCCAACTCTTCATCTGTGGCCTTACACCACTTCTCTTCTTTCACTGCTTCCTCAAAATGTGTTGGATCACTATAGGAGAATAATGTAAAATCCAAGTTTTCATCAAAATCAGCATACTATGTGTTGTCATAAATCTCCCTCACACTCCTTGTCTTTCATGGCATCAATGATGCGAGTATAGGGTTTGAGTTTTCTTCTAAGATACTGCTACTCTGACCTATAGAGTTGTTGTATTGCTAATTATCAGAGCTACTACTCTGTTGTACTCCGGAGTTGTTACTCTATTGTCCTTGTCTAGAGTTGTTGTTCTGCTAAACATTGCCAGAACTATTACTGTTTTGTTGCACATCATCAGAGCTGTTATTTTCCAATGCTCTATGATATTTTCTCTCTAAGCTACTACTCTCTTGAGCTCCTCCTCTATTGCTATCATCTGGAGCTTCTTCATCTTCAAGGGGTATTGTGACTGAAATACCCATAGTGTCATCCATTGTTCCATCCCATGCTTCATTCTCAATGAATATAGCATCCCTGCTAATCACTACCTTCTTGGTGATGGGATTATACAATTTATAGGCTTTTGACTCCTCACTATAGCATATGAATATTATTTTTTCTCCTTTGTCATCAAATTTATGCCTCTTCTCTTTTGGCATGAATACATATGCCACACACCCAAATATTCTTAAGTGCTCAACACTCCATTTGTTGTTAGTCCATGCCTCATATGGAATCCTATCATGGACAGCCTTTGTGGGGAAGCTATTTAGTATATAGACTATTTTTGCTACAGCTTCTCCCCAAAATATGTGTGACAGCCCTTTTTCTTTCAACATACTTGTTGTCATATCTTGAATAGTCCTATTCTTCCTTTTGGCCACTCCATTTTATTGTGGAGTATACCTAGTTGTGAATTGTTTATGAATGCCCTCATTCCTACAAAAAAATAGAAATTCTTTGGAGATGTACTCTCCCCCTCTATCTTTCCTATGGGATTTGATATAGTGACCACTCTCCTTCTCAACTACTACCTTAAACCACTTAAACTTCTCAAAGGCTTCCAATTTTTTTTTCAAATAATAGACCCAATTTTTTTTGTTGTAATCATCTATAAAAGTCATGAAATATGTATTTCCAACTAAAGTGGGGGTTTTCATGGGTCCACAAAAATATGAGTGCACTAATTGTAATGGAGCTCTTTCTCTCCAAGAATACCCAAATTGGAAAGGTTGCCTATGTTGTTTTCCTAAGATGTAAACCTCACACTCACCATCGGGTTCGACAATGGATGGTAAACCCCTAACCATTCCTTTCTTAGACAATAAACTCAAACTTGAAAAGCTTAAGTGCCCATATCTTAAATGCCAAAGTTTGGATGGGTCTTTGATGACTGTCTTGAATGCAGATTGTTGTTCCACTATCGATTGTTGTGCGATTGTTGTGAGTCCCGGTGAACATTGTTGTAGTTGTTTGTATGTTGTGTCTATCACATATACTATGTGCATCCTGAGAGGAAACATTTTGTTTTTCATCATCTGCACTGCAACCATCACTCTCTTGTTTCCTATATCAAATATATTGCATTCTCCATTCTCCATCAGGATTTTGTAGCCATTTTGAACCATTTTTCCAATGCTCAATAAATTATGCTTTATGTCGGGGGCATAATAGACATCCTGTATATTCTACCTCTCACCATTCTTGGTTTGGATGCTGACTACACCTTTTCCAATCACAGGAACCTTATCATCATTTCCCATCTTGATTTTTTTTTTATGTTGTTATCTATGGAGGCAAATAAATTCTTGTTACCACTCATGTGGCTGTTGCATTTTTTGTCCAAGTACCAAACTTCATCATGGTTGCATTCAACAAGGTTGCAAACAATGAATACATTGGATTGTTTGTCATTTTTGACCTTTTGCTCATTTGCTACATTAGCATTTTGACCTCCATGGTCACATTTCTTCTTTCTACACTCACTATAATAATGGTCGTATTTGTGATAGTAATAACACTGCACATTACTTTTGTCATGCCTCTGATTCAAACTATTGTTCTTCTAGTTTTGGTTTGCTGACTGTGATTTGCTCGGCTCCTCTGTGCTATCAGAACCTCCTCTTCTAGAATTACTAAATTGCCTCTACCTCTTTGACTTCTACCTCTATTATTTCTTCCTCTTCTCTGACCTCTTCCATTGGTCTGAGCTTTGAATGCTTGCTCTAGGTAAGGAGAAGACATGTTCAATTGTTGTTCATGGGTTTGTAGTGAACCCATCAACTCATCTATAGTCATCTTGGACAAGTATTTTTCCTCTTCAATGGAAATGACTATAGGATCAAATCTTGTAGGTAGACTTCTTAGGATTTTTTCAATAATCCTTTGCTCTTCCATTTTTTCTCCATTGATTTGCAACTGATTTATCAAGGTAGACACCTTAGTATGAAAATCAAAAATGGACTCATTATCTTTCATTTGCAATGTCTCAAAATCTCTTCTCAAGAGTTGAAACTTCACTATCCTCACTTTGGCAATCCCTTTATAACTATTTTTCAATATTTCCCAATCTTGTTTTGCATAGTTTTCTACTACAATACATGGGAAAATAGCCTCACTCAAGGCTGCCTCAATCAAACTAGGGGATTTTGCATCCTTCATCCTATTGTCTTTCAACTATTTTTTTGTGAATTTGAAAGAGCTGTAAATACATTTGGGTCTATGATATCATTGAGCCCATTTATGACCAACTCCCATAGGTCATTTGCAACTAAGATTGTTCTCATTTTCTTATCCCATAAATCATAATTTTGTCCATCAAAGTTTGGTGGTTTTTGTCAACCTTTGCTCTCACCTCCTACCATATTTCTCAAAGGTTTGAGAAAATAAACTAATGCCTAGATAACCTAGGGCTTTACCCAATACACCCACAAATAACAAACTAACTAATTGACTGCCTGAAAAAATAGCGCTCTGATACCAATTGTTGGGAAACAGGGGTGAAAATTAAAAAAACACAGTGTTGTGACTGTATGAATAGAAAAATAACCACAGAATATGCACAATGACACCACAAATAAACAAACAGAAAAATATTTGTATATATTCCTTGTTGCTTTCAAAATATTACAAAAACATAAAGGACATGCTATGTTCTTCAATATAAAATAAACTAAACTATTTTGGACAGATGTCCAATACATATGGTGCTACTCTCACACCTAAAACGATATGGCTACAATCTTGTAGTTGCAATTGTCAATGCACTTCATCTAATAACATTCATTTTGTGTTGTTGTTGTCGCCTTAATTTTTGTTGAACATTCCTCTTGCTGCTACTACAGACTTAACTTCACCCAATACAAAAAACTTGCAACTCTAAAACCAACGGTTGCAGTATTCTTTTTGTCTTGCTTGAATTCAGCTCATGAGAATGAGCGCTTCTTTTCAAATTTCAAATCTACTAACCTCAATTAATGTTGCAAGTATTCATTGGCTGTAGGAAGCACTCCAATCTTAATTTCAAATTTACCTACCAAAAGTAAATGCTGGTAGGCTACAAGTAAGCTTACGTGGGGTGCTAACTTGGGGATTAATAAAATATTCCAAAACTGTATAGTGTTTATGAGAATTGATATAAAGTGTGTATATAAGTGCATATGGGAAAGATTCAAAGAAAATAAAAAGAAGAAAATGAGGTGCCTGAACTATTACACAAGTATAAAGGAATGAATATTTCTCCCATAGGCCATGCATGAAGGTCGATCTAAAAGCCATGAGTTGGCAGTAAATAATGTATGAATAATAGACTGTTAGTAATTGCTAATAAAGTGCATGATATAAGTTAAAAATCCAATGCTATAGCAAGCTTAATTTTGTGCCTAAAATGCATAAGGAGGAACAAGTCAAAGACTATATGTTGCACATAAGTAAAGGAATACAATTAAAATGTTGGAAAGAGAATGAATGGAGATTTTAAATGGCTAGAATAAGCCTTGACTACACTATTATTGGGGGCACTAAAACATGAAAATGTGGCACTAAACCTATAGCATGGGGAAGAAAATAAGAAGTCTTAAACCTTTGGATATGCATAAACCCATTCAACGTAAATTTGGCAGCAGTATAAGAGGGTAGTCGACTTGCAAATCAAGTAGGAAACCTGCTGAAAGGCATTGTTGTTCATTGATTCATAAGAGTCTTTGTGTCTCATAAAATAAGTCAACTCAGCCATTTGAGATGTAAGGATTTTCATATGTTGCAGCTTGAGAGTTAGTTTAGTTGAGTCGGTGTAGAGGAGTAGAAATGTGGCGGGATTGTTATCTTGTTTGTAGCCTTTGGATGCTCAAGTTTTAGTATATATAGAGGTTCTCTCTCTACCATTTGTTACACTTTTCATTCTAATTGCTCTATTGTTAATCTACTATATTTTTTGTGCAAGTGAATTATAAGAGCTTGAGATTTAGTGAGTTTCTTTGTTATTTTGCAATTGTATTGTTGAGAGATTTAGAAAGAGGCTAGAAGTGGAATTAGGTTGAACTTAGAGGAAGTATCAAGTGGGATTATGGCATTGAGCTAGGAAGGAATAATTATATTAGTTGGAGCTTTTGTACAAGCATGTTGATTTATATTCCCTTGTTATTTAGGTTTGAAAGGTTGTTTATTTATGGTTATCTTGATTGGAAAGGATTAATTTAAATGTGTGTTATAATGCTTTGGATAAGCTTCCATGTTCTTAGTTGTTTCTTGATTTGGTGGAACCTATCTATTGGGTTAATACTTTTATATACCATATATGGGAATTTATATGATATACTATTTGTATGTAGCATGAAATGTGAAATGTGGAATATGTCAATGTCTTGAGGTAACTCGAATTTGTTAGCTTATAATGCTAGGTAAACCCTTGTGGATAATGAGGTTAGCAATACAATGGGAATGATGGTATGATAATCATGTCATCATTGATAGGTTGAGATGTTATACAAACCATATTGATAGGCTATACTTGATTAGTTATTCATATCTCCAAGTGAAAGTAGGAAGAGATTCTTTTCCCTAGGGTTAGGGTGTGTACTTGATGGTTATATCAAAATTCAATAGTAGTGTTGAGAAATGTGTTTTTTGGTTCTGTTATTTTCTTATTTTGATTAAGAGTTTATTCCTATTCACGAAATTCAAGAGGAGGACTCACGTTGTGGCAACCCATAGCCATATTGAGAAGAGGACTAGGAGGTGTAGAAGCACAAACCCTTCTTAGGTTAATGTCCTATAGATTATATTCAAATGTAGTGAACATTATAAACATGTGAATATTTGATGTATTTTGAAAGATAATTTTTATGACTGCTTCATGATCACTTGATAGTTAGTTTACTTTTGATTGAAACCATAGGTTGAGAATAACATATTTGGTTGGGTTGTTTACTTGATTATTGATTGAATTAAATAGTTTGGGATTAACCCATATGGTATGATTGATCATTTGATTGTTGATTATTCTTTTGAATTGAAGTCATTTACTAATGAGATTATACTTTTGGTTGAGGTCATTATTTTTGAGGTCATACTTTTGAATTGAATTCATTTTTTTATGATATCATACTTTTTAAAATGGATCCATTTAATGTTGTGATGTTATGAATACCATATGGCTAATTTGACTATTCCTAGCGTTAGAATAATCCACAGGGAAAGGGGATAACCTATTTATAGAGTATGAATGGTCAAAACCAAATTGAGCTAGGAAGGTGGATGGATGAATGAATCTCACTCAAAGTACTGGGTGTTGAATTCTTTAGCCAAATTAGTGTAAGTGGCTACTATTTACATTGTCAGTTCACTATGATTCGGGTTTACATACTAGGTAGGGATTGTCATACATGTACGTTGTAGCCACTATATGGTAGCTCTAGATGTGTAGGACACAACACCATGCTCAGAAAAGGCTAGGATTATGAGGTTACCAAACCAATCTCTTTGTCAAAGGGTAGGGCCATCTTACCAGTTTGGTAGATGTGCAAGGGACTACAATAAGTTTTTGGTTGGCAGAAAATATCTTGAGTGATGCTTCTCCTCATGCAATTGGTAGCCAATATTTGAGGATGTATGCACTAGTATTGGGGACAACTAGAATGTATGCACCAAGGAATGGGGACATCTAGAATCTATGCACCAATGTTGGGACATCTGGACCACTCATATCTCCATTGCAACAAGCTCATTTAAGGTATGTATGTAATCATGTAGCCATCTCTATGGAAAATTTAAATGTGAAATACCATCTTGAAATTATGTAATGTTAAATCATTACTTGTATTTTTGAAAATATTATTTACTATACAATAGAAAAGTTTGGAAAGGTTATGTTTCAAATGTGCATTTATTATTCAGAAGAAGAAAAAACATTGTTGGTCTTAATGTTAGATGCATAAATTATTCACTTATGGGTTTAAAATATGGTAATATTACTGGGTAGAAAAATGAGAATGTTACACATACATAATTTAATACCTATATGTATGATTAAAAATATAATTCAATAATTGTGTGTGTTTATATATGTATTCTTAAATTAAATTATAAAAATAATTTATCAATTAAATTGCATCCCTATCATTATATGTAATATTCAATAATTCTATCTCATCCTTACATATATAGGATATCTAAAAACAAAATTTGACATTACAATAACCTAATAATGTAACTATCCTACTTAATTGAGAGGACAAATTTATGATTGGGATTGTAATCAAGACAATGGTGACTCAACACCATCTCACAGAAACAGTGACAACCAAAATTACTTAAATCATCATGCCAAAACTTGGTAGTGACCAAAAACATAAAAATGGCATATGCTTGCTATATCACCTTGTAATTCACATTTAATCCCAATTCATAAATGTAAAATATTTCATTTAGATAGTTCACTACACTTGAAATAATGACCACCTTGCAATTCAGTTCAATGATTATACCATAAAATAATGAATAGTTTGATCATTATATTAGTGTGAAAATATCATAAGAATAATAATTTTATCAACTAAACTTGTAGCAAATTACCATTCTAAAATTATGTCAATACAAGAATATTGCAAGGAAATGTTAGTCTCCAACCAATTAACTATCAAATTAAAAATTATAATCATTAAAATAATATATAATAAGTATATGAAATGATAAAAAATAATTCCAAAGGGGAGGATCGTGGCACTTTTAAGTTTACTAAAATCCCTACAAAGTTATACATTATATCCTTACAAATGTGTGGTGGTACTAATCTCCAAAATTATAGCTTATGTGATTGAAAATGAGCATGTGAGGCTCCAACGGTCATTTTCCCTCATCGGGAGCAAGTATGGTTTTTCCTGAGTCGAGTCCTCTAGCCAAGGCTCCTCAGGGGATGCTCGAAGACACTATAGCAAATAGAGTCTGTAGGAATTTGAAGGATGGAAGGGACTGCGTTAAGGGGGAGCACCTTTTGAGGTCTGAGTGGCGCAGTGGAGAATTGACTTCAAGGAATGGTGGCTTTTCAAAGGATCTATAGAACTTTGCTACACTGGGAGGAGTTTGTGTTGGCAAGGAGCCATTGTGGCTTAGGGTAGAGGGGCAAAAATCAGAGAATTGTAGGGTTGTTTTGAGCCAAAATGAGTGGAGGGGAACAAGTTTCCCTCTTCTCCAAAATAATTCACTATGGAATTAGCTAGGGAGCTGGAGCAAGAATTTATCTCCAATGAAAAAAAATTCTCTGGGTTGGGCCTAATTGGGAGATTCAGGGGGTTCCGGCCAACACTGGTTGACCTTCACCAGTGGATCTCCAACAACTAGAAACCTCTGTTGGATGGGTATGTTCAGATTTATCCAATGGCCAAAGGTTTTTATATTGTTGTTTTTGAAAAATAACAAGATAGAAAGAAGATTCTTTGTGATTATCATTAGGATTGGGATGATAAGCACACTTTGATGTTAAAGCCATGGAATCTGGGTTTCAACCCATCCACTAAATTTTTTGAGAGTATTCCTATGTGGGTAAGACTTCCCAACCTCCCCCTGTATTTCTGGTTTTATTCTTGCTTGGACGCTATTGGAAACTCATTAGGTAATTTCTTAATGGTGGATGAGGACTCTTCAAATATTCTTAATTCAACTTATGCCCAAATTTTGGTAGAAATGAATGTGTACAAGGTGCCTCCGGAGGAGATTCGGTATTCAAAGGGTTGTTGGGTGCAACCCCTAGACTATGAAGGGGTACCATTTAGGTATAGAATGTGCCAAACACAAGTCTGACAAATCTGCTTCTTGGTGGAAATATGCCTCTACATAGCATTACACTATGGAGAGACGAGAGGAAAAAAAAGTGAGCCCCTAGCCTAACCATGTTGTAGAGGAGATTCGTGCAAGAGTGGAGGAGGAATATCAAGCAACAGAGGATCTGATGCAAGACAGGAAGACTCTACTGTTAGAGAATAGTAGGAAGGAGTAGCAAAAGGACAAGGTGACCCCAGTTCAGGAGGGGATTGTGGTAGAGTCCAGTAAAAATGTTGATCTTGGTGGAAGCATTAAATTTGGGGTTGCAACTCCAAATTGTCAAGAGAAGATTGGTGTTGTGAGGTCATAGGTGTTAGAGGCTGGAGAATGAAAGGATGATGAGCAACATCAGCATTCTAGTAGCTATGAGGTTGGAGCTTGGAGGAGCCCCTGGGATCTTCTTTAGACTAGCAGTAGAAGGCAGCAAGGGTGGAGGAAGGGTGGCAAACTGTAATGGGGAATAATTCAAAGAAGGTGAAAAAGAAAGCGTTTGCAATGGTTCTTCGTTATCATTCCAAAGGAAGAGCTAAGATAGCTCCAAGACTTTGATCTGTTAATAAGTCCTTTTGGATTCTTGTTTCAATGTTTGTTGGCAAGCAATATTTGAACATTCTTTGTTTGTATGGGGAGGTTTAAGATGGAATTGGGGGTTTGTTTTTTGAGTATTATTTTTGAAATTGTAGGGGTTTGGAAGGTTTTTGTTGATGTTGTTTTGGTTTTTGCTATGTAATATTTATTCAACTATTAATAAATCAAAACTTTATTACCGATCAAAAATAATAATAATAATAATCTCCAAAATCGTGTCATGTAATTTTTTACTCTACCTTATAACACTTTTATTTTTTAGAATAATTGGTATGTTTTTAAGGCCATGCAAAGAAGCATAATAGGTTAACTTGAAAGTGACTGAACGGAATTGTCTTTGTGCATTACAAACTTTGGTCATGTTTAAAGAAAGTAGAGGGGTAGGAGACACATGAAGCACATGTTGATGATATTAATCTATATTTTAATTGAGATGGTGATAATATGGAATCATAGATAAGTAAAGATGATATGGATAATTTAGAGAGGGAGGTAACAAAATGGTAAGTGGAAGTGGCAACATATAAGGATGGAGATGGTGAACCATCAATGGGGGCTTCATCACATTCATAATATGCTTCTATTGAAGATGATATTGCTCCTCAACAATAAGGTATAATAGGACCATCCAATTTGAGGACACCTACACACCAATAGAATTTATTAGCTTTATTCATAGAAGAAAATTATAGATTATGAACATTGAAACTATAAATTATAATTTGTATTTGTATTGAAACTTAAATTTAATACACATTAAACCTTTTTTTTGGTCTATGATGTGTATTGAACACCAATTTTAATCTATATATGAAGGAAAATAGTAATGTGCTCCCTAAAGTTAGCAGTATGCACATTTTTGAAGAGTTTTTTAATAAATTTATGTTTTTTAATGTTCAAAAAATATGCCAAGTTTTTGCTAAGGTTGAGTTTTTGAATTTTGGGGGTTGACTAAGTTATTGCTAAGTTTGAGTTTTCAACCATGGTTTAAATACAATTTTTCATATTGGGAAACCTCTTCATTCTTGCAGTCCATCATCCAAGCATTAAAACACATCAAAAAATGTATTTGTAGCCCTTGTAAGGCTTAATCACTCACTAGTTGATATAGTATCAACCTCCAACACATTATAAATCATTATCACAATCTCCCAAGGTTCATTTCTTATTGTCTAAAACACTTTTTTAAGACTCTCTTGAGCTACCCATGTGTAATTTTTGTCTCACCTAATTAAATTAACATTTCTCAAACATTCTGAACAAATTGTTGTCGTAAATACGTGTTTTACCTCTCTAGTTCCTATTTACATGTTAAGTTCACTTATGTCCTAGGAGGGAATCTTTCTAGTTAGTGTTAGTTGTCACTAGATCTTATCATATCTTTTGGAATTTAATGCTTGTTTCCTAATTCATTTAATATGTGTTGGGGTAGTTATCTCATTATATAGGATTAAGACACGCGTCAAGATCTTGTTTAATGATATCTCACATTTTTCCTTTATAAGCAAGGCATCATTTGTACATCCTAGATAATTCAATTCAGTTGAGTCAATCCAATATATCATTGCAATCTTGAGTATTGCATATTGGCCATACCTTGCATCCATTATTGCAAATATATTTTCTTGCTTTTCTCTCTTATAGAAGGTTATTTTTGGTTTTTGTAGGTCATCCTAGAGGCTTGAGTCCTTGAGTGACTCTAACATGTTATTAGAGCTTCAAAATTACAAAACCACTTCTCAAATCTAAGATTCATTTGAGATTGAGCTTTTACAAGATGTGCATTGGGACAAAAAAAACTTCATGGTTGATCTAGAAGGCCCAAAAACCCTATTTTCATATAAAATATTGTTAGAATATAGATATACTAAGAGGGGGTGAGTTAGTATATCCCTCAAATTAATCCAATTCAATTTTAACAATCAAAATTTATTAATTCCTTAATGAGATAGAACATTCAAATCATAGGTACACAACCACAACACCAAATTAATGTGGAAAACCTAACAAAGGAAAAACCATAGTGAAAAAGTTGCTTGGAGCTACTATCCAAAATAGCCTCACAAAATGAAACAAGATTTACAACAAAGTTTTATGGATTAAATCAAATGAATTTTACAACTCCCTGCCAATTACAACACTTACAAGAAGAGGATACAACCTTAGTATAAAACACTTGATAAATTAAATGATCAACTAGTGCAGTCAAAGTAGGAGGGTCCTCAAAGAGAATAGTCTGGACCGTGCAGCAAGAGTTACACAATAGAATCCACTCGAGATATGGGAAAAATGCAAATTCAAACATTCTTATTATTATAAATTTTAATTACATATAGTTGGAAACATCTGGGTTTATAAATTGGGCTCACAGGCCTGATACAACATGCTCAAAATACAATATTCCTACATGCTCCTTAATGCGAGCCAAAATATTACGGATTGAATCCCCTATTCATTCTAATTTCCCTCCTAATAATCTATTACAATGATTTATATCACATCTGAGATCTAGAATCATCTGCTTCGGCTAAAGATCATTGCAATCTCCGATGAAGGAAACGTAATGTGCATGAAATAGGTCGGCCATCAATTTTAATTTCTCCTCGCCAGATGCATATGATGAAGTTTGGACCTAAATTAAGGTCAGGGACACTCCATGGAACAATTAGAAACACAACATGATGATCCGCAAGTTATGAGAAGGATCCACAAGAGATCAAATTAGTCATTAGGCTTGAAATTGCTTCAATACTCTGTTCTAGAAACTGTCACTTAATCCGAAAATGATATCTTGCCACAAAAAGATCCAATCGTGCTGAAATCTTGGAATAAGGAAAATGAACATGTCCATGATGAAAACATAGATCCACAGTGTCTGGAAAGAAAATATGATGAAATACTAAATCTTCCAACTTGAACTGGATAAGAACTGAACAAGAACAAAACTCAAATGAAAGTATTTTTTTTTGGTTGATGCAGGATTGCAAAGAACCAAGGATGCTCCTACATCATACATCTAGGGTTATTTGAAAAGTGAGTCTCTCACTTTGTTGGAGCTAAAGGAAAACCAATATGGTCTACCTCAGCTTGATAAATCCAAGAAGAATCCTCCACTGGTCTGCCTTTACAATTCATAAGATATTATTTGTATTGTCTTCCACACGTTTTCCCCCCATCTCTAATTTCCAAAATCTCTTCTATCTCATCTAATTGTTGTTTAGGAAGCTATTTCTCCAATTTTTCTTTATTGTCTTCACTGAATTCTGCCTCATGGTACTGATGTAGATCTGCAATATTGAATATAGGTGACATACTCATGCCATCTGGTAACTCTACTTCATAGGCATTTCCTGAATCAAATTTCTTCAAGATATTACAAGGTCCAAGCTTCCTCATTTTGAGCTTATTGTATGTGCCAACTAGAAATATTTCCTTCCTCAAATACACCATCACTTCATCTCCAACTTCAAACTCCTTATGTCTCCTCTTTTCATCTTCTCGATCCTTATACTTCTAGTTCATATCTTCCAATTGTTGCTTTACTTGAGTATGCACTTTTTTCATATGTTCTACAAATTCCTCTACTTCTGCACTCCTTTTATATTCCTTACTGATTTCTTGCAACTCTGATATACCTCTAGGATGAACTCTAGTAACAATCTCAAAAGGTGTCTTTCTGGTACTCCTATTCACTGAATTATTGTAAGCAAAATCTGCTTGTGCAAGGACTAAATCCCAACTTCTGGTCTTCTCCCCAACCAAACATCTCATAAAATTCCCCAAACTCCTATTTACTACCTTTGTCTTTCATTAGTCTGTGGGTGAAAAGTAGAACTAAACTTTAAATATGTCTTTAACTTCTTCCAAAGTGTCCTCCAAAAGTAACTAGCAAACTTTGTATCTTTGTCTGAAACAATACTCCTAGGTAATCTATGCAATCTAACTACTTCTTTGAAAAATAAGTCTACTACATGTATTGCATCTGTTGTCTTCTTACAAGGTATGAAATGCGCCATTTTAGAAAATCTATCCACCATCAAAAATATAGAATCATTACCTCTCTGTGTCTTCGGCAAACCAAGTATGAAATCCATGTTGATATTCTCCTAAGGTCTCTCTATAACTATCAAAGGCTTATACAATCCAACATTCTGACTACTCCCTTTTGTAGCTTGACAAACTCTACAACTCTACACAAATTTCCTAACATCCTTATGAATCTATGGCCAAAATTAAATCTCACTTACCAATGCTATTGTCTTATCAATTCCAAATTGTCTTGCCAATCCTCCACTATGTTTTTCTTTCACCAAACTATCCCTCATTGAACTCTGGGGTATACACAACTAATTCCCTTTGAACAACATATCCTCTTGACTGAAATAATCTAACCACTAACTCCTATCCTCCAAGACTAGTTCTTTACAAGCTCTCCATGGTTCTACAAAATTCGGGTCTTCCTCATACAAGTTATTCAATTCGTCAAAGCCTAATACCTCCACTCTCATCTCTACCAGTAAATTCCTTCTCCTACTCAAAGCCTCAGTGACTCTATTCAACTTTCCACTCCTATGTTTCAAAACAAAGTATAACTCTGCAAGAATTCCACCCATCTCATGTGTCTCCGATTCAACTTACCTTGACCGTTCAAATATTTCAATGCCTGATGATCTATATAAAACATAAAATCCTTAGGAAATAGGTAATGTCTCCACTTCTTCAAGGCTTGAACTATGGCATAAAACTCCTAGTCATACACTAAATACCTTCTCCTATCATCATTCAATTTCTCATTTAAATAAGCTATTGGTCTTCCTTCTTAACTCAATATTGCTCCAATTTCATTTCCACTTGCATCACAGTCTACCTAAAATACCTTATTAAAGTTTGGTAAAGCCAATGCAGGCTACTCAATCACATTCTATTTCAACAACTCAAAACTCTGGTCTGCTCCATATGTCTACCTAAAATATTTCTTATCTCCTCTCATTGTTTATGTCATAGGATTGCAAATAGAACTGAAATTCCTAATGAACTTTCGGTAGAAACTAGCCAATCCATGAAATGATCTTACATCTCCAAAGCTTTTCAGTGTAGGCCATTCAACCATTCTCTTACCTTCTCAGGATCCATCTCCAATCCATCAGCAGATATTAAAAATCCCAGATATACCAATTCTTTCTTCATGAAACTACACTTCTTAATGTTTATCAGCAACTGCTCTTCTCTCAACCTCTGAAAAACTTATCTTATATGCAACAAATTTTTCTCTCTAGTCTTACTAAAAATCAAGATTTCATCCAAATAGACAATCACAAACTTACCCAAGAATTTCTTCAATACCTCATTCATCAGCCTCATGAAATTAATCGATGTATTTGTTAGTCCAAAAGGCATCACCAACCACTCATACAATCCTTCATTTGTCTTGAATGTTGCCTTCCACTCATCCCTTTCTTTGATTCTGATATGATGATATCCACTCTTCAAATCTATCTTTGTAAAGTATTTAGCTCCACTCAAACAATCCATAATTTCATCCATCTGGGGCAAAGGAAATCAATACTTCATTATGATTTTGTTTATGGCTCTAGAGTTTGTACACATCCTCCATTCTCCATCCTTCTTAGGTGCTAGCACAATAGGTACTACATAAGGACTTAAGTTTTCTCTAATCAAACCCTTCCTCAACAACTCTTGGACTTTTTTGTTCAAATCTTTATTCTCTGTCGGTGTCATCTAGTGTGTTGCTTTATTAGGAAAACTAGCTCTAGGAATCAGATCCATGGATTGGGTAATAATCCTCGCGGGTGGCAATCCGCTAGGTACATTATCTGAAATTATAGATTCATATTCTGCCAACAACTCCTTTATCTCCTCTAGTTGTTCTTCTACATGCTATAAAGTATTCAGCCTTCTTAGGAACCAAGGCATAGCACATGTTCTCATGTCTCAGTCCATCCAAAAATATCCTTCCATCAACCAAAAAAAATTCAGCACTCATGCAAACCTCAACTTTAGGAACATCCTCCAATGGAAACAAAGTTTGCTTCATCCTATTAGCAACAATGGTATAGTTTTTCTTCTTTCCATCATGAATAACCTATCTATCATACTACCAAGACCTTCCCAACAAAACATGGCATACATCCATAGGTATGATGTCACACAAAACTTCATCATGATAATTTCCTATCTTCAATTTCACCAAACATTGTTCACTTACTAGTATCTTATGCTCATCTTGAATCTATGGTATCTGATAGGGCTTTGGGTGTTTCAATCTTTCCAGCTCCAATTTGGTCACCAGTTCTTCAGAAACCAACTTCTCAGAGCTTCCACGATCAATAATCACTCTAGAACATTTAACAACTACCTTGCATCTGGTTCAGAACAAATTCTCTCTCTGCAACGATTCCTGCTCCATCTCAATTTGACACAATACTCTTCTATTCACCAACACTTCTCCCTCTTGCAATTTATTAGATAATCTGACATGATCCTCCTCAGCAAAGGTTGTTCTTCTACTATTCTCTATCTTTATACTTGTCTCTCCCTAATTACATTCAAATTCTCTATGTCCTTCTCCACTGCACTTAAAATAAGTTTCCCTGAATACTCTTTTCTCCTATCCTCTATCACCTTTTCTATAACCCTCATTCTGGTAACCACCATATCCTCATCTCTGATAAGAGTTTCCATCATCTCTATAGTATGGATTATCATTCTTACTGACTTCGTTATATTTATTCTAATTTGAAAAATATTTTCTTCCTCCTCCAATAAAAATTCTTCCTCTCTAGAATCTTCCACCTCTTCCTCTGTCTCTGCTCATGTCTTTTATTCAGCTTCTCTTCTTCTTTTAGGGCACATTGATATGCCTCCTCCACACTCATCAACTTGATCAAACTGATCTCATCCTATATAGATGACCTCAATCCATTCACATATCTAGCTACTTACTCATTCTCATCCTCTGAATGTTTGGATCTGATATTCAACTTGTAGAACTCCTCATTATACTCTGCCACACTTAACTCATGCTTCAAATTCTAAAACTTTTGAAACAAATTGATCTGGTAGTCTACGGGCATAAACTTTGTCTTTAACTTATTCACCATTTGATCCCATGATTTTATCTTCTCCTTTCCTCTTCTTTTCCTATTTGTCTACAAATGTTCAAAGGGATGCATGTCCTTTCAACTTTGTAGAAGAAAATTTTACCTTCTTTTCTTTGGTGATACCTTCAAAATAAAAATACTTCTCCATCTTTATTATCCAATCAAGCAGTTCATCTAAATCCAACTTACCACTATAATCTGGTGGATTGAAATGTGGTTTAGTATTTACTCTATTTAGGGCTCTTATGAACCTCTCTTCTCCCTAATCAAGACCAGGTTGATCTTCTCTTTCCCTGTCTTCATGTTCTTCTACCTCTTCATCACTCACATCATCGACTAGTCAACCTCTCCTCTAGGCCATTTTGACTGCTTTTAATCTAGCAGTGATTCCTCTCAACATCTCCACTATAGCTAGGTCTACATTTCCACACGCTCCATTTCCTCTACCATTTCTTTTTCTTTCCATTTTTACACAAGTCCTCTGCAGCTGCAGGTCAGATCCCTAGTCCGCCACCCCACAATATATCTTCAACAGGACTTTGCAAACTCTGATGATCTCTCGTGGAATGAATCTCGCTCTGATACCAATTTTGGTGTAGTCACAGTAGGAGGGTCCTCAAAGAGAATAATTCAAACCGTGCAGCAGGAGTTACACAACAGAAGCCACTCAGGATATGGAGGAAAATGCAAATTCAAACATTCTTATTATCAAAAGTTTCAATTACATACAGCCAGCAACATCTGGGTTTATAGATTGGGCTCACAAGCCTAATACAACATGCTCAAAAATACAGTATTCCTACATGCTCCTTAATGCAAGCCAAAATCTTACGAATCAAATCCCCTATTCATTCTAATTTCCCTCCTTAAAATCTATTACAATGATTTATATCACATCTGAGATCTAGAATCATCTATGTCGACCAAAGATCATTACAATCTTTGATGAAGGAAACATAACGTCCATAAAATAGGTCGGCCATCAATTTTAATTTCTCCTCAACAAGTGCATATGATGAAGTGTGGACCTAAATTAATGTTAGGGACACTCCACAGAACAATTCAAAACACAATGTGAGGATCTGCAAGTTACGAGAAGGATCCACAAGAGATCAAATTAGTCGTTAGGCTCGAAATTGCTTTGGTGCTCTATTCTAGAAACTGTCACTTAATCCGAAAGTTATATCTTGTTGGAAAAAGATCCAATCATGTTGAAATCTTGGAAAAAGGAAAATGAGCATTTCCATGATGAAAACATAGATCCACAGTGTCTGGTGAGAAAATATGATGAAATATTGAATCTACCAACTTGAACTAGACAAGAACGAAACAAGAACAATACTGAAATGAAAGCAATTTTTTTTTGGTTGATGTAAGATTGCAAAGAACAATGTTCCTGCATCATCAAATACCTCTACAACACTTCTACTACCTTTGGCTCACTACCTTCAATGCACTTTCACTTTTCTACCTTCATCTCACTGCTTTCAATATTATTTCTTCACCACATACACTTCCTTACACATATATACTTT
This sequence comes from Sequoiadendron giganteum, assembly GCA_007115665.2. Classification (NCBI taxonomy): domain Eukaryota; kingdom Viridiplantae; phylum Streptophyta; class Pinopsida; order Cupressales; family Cupressaceae; genus Sequoiadendron; species Sequoiadendron giganteum. The sequence goes on from CM021100.1 coordinate 725,237,605, forward strand.
GTTGCCTTCATCTCACTACCTTTAGCACACACTCATATACTTCTGATTTTGGCTCACTACCTTTAGCACTCTTCAAATACTTCTTCGTACATTCACACACTCTACTCAAACTTGATCGCATACTTGATCCTTCATTTATACCTTTTGTAAGCTTTAAAAAATTTATCCTTGTCGGCCAAAATGAAATGTATAAACATGAAATGTGTAATGGCCATAGTGAATCAACTCCAAAATATCCATGGGAAAAGTAAATTGAATTCGGTCCAAGCTAGGAGATAAGAAGGGCCTATTTTACATCTACACACAATCCCATACTAGTGCATGCAATAAAAACTCAGCACAATCACCTCAACCTACCAAGTCAGCCCAGCAAACACTTAACCCTCCAAATATTAACTCCATACCACAAGTGTTATCAGAGAAACCAAATAAGATCATGTGGATTATATTACAAGAATTAAATGATATTTAAAAACATTTCCATGCCCTCCTTTTACAACTTCATTCAACATTAGGTTGGCACAAGAAAACAAATACATAAATAGTATCTCTTACAAGCCCAGAGAAACACAATATTGAGATAGAATATTGAAAACATGACTTGTGATACACAACATAATCTAAAACTTGAAAGGAGAAAATAGATAGACATTTTAAACTCATCCTCCAAACTGCAAGACCACAAAATCAAATGTAGAGAAATACGAAGCATTTCTTTGAACCATTCTAATTGTGACAACTTCACTCTACTAGCCCTTGAAACCTCAATGGTAAATTTTTCATGCAAGAGCATCCCTGGTTGTAAAGCAATCTTGTATCAACCAAAAATAGTTCTTTCTTGCATTGCATTTAGTAGTAGTTCACTAGTTCATTTCCAATTTTTTCCTCGTCATTGTTCTCAGCTCGTGGAGCCGACTATTGCACTTACATATTGATTGCATCATCTACGCTAGCCAACCAAAAGTTATCGTTGATTATTTATTTGTGGAGCATCTGAGGTCGACATACATATTTGGGAATTCCCTGAGTTAATCAACCTCGTGGTGATGCAAATCTATTTTGGAGCTCGAGAAACGTATTTATAAGTATTGTATTCATTGGTAGTGAGAAGTCAGTTAGTTAGAATAGTGGAAATATCATCACCAGATTTGGGATCATTTTTGTAATAACCCTTCGGGGGCATGTAATAAGGCTGATTAGGCCAGAATATGTTTGTAATCCTTTGAGGCACATCCAATACGCCTAGATATTTTCCCTTGTGGCCAATGTTACATGTAAGAATTCTATCTTAAGAAAGATTCATGCTCACACAACAATTTTCTATGTTGTTTCCGTTGTGTTGACTCATTGTTGCACGATTCAAACTATTTCTTTTGGAACCCTCCTACCATGACTACACCAAGTGGTATCAGAGCGAGTTTCAACTCTTAAAGGCATTCCTTGAGGTGAATAGATAGCCGACCAAAGATAGACTCCACTTGTTTTCAATCGATCGTCGATTGTGAGGCAATTGAAACCTTTGTAGCAAGATCACTGAACTGAGGCAATTGCACTAGTTTCAAGGGGAGATATGACACCAAGGAGAGTACCTACTATGGAAAATTTTGTGTAAAGAATGGAGGAAATGTTAGAGATGATGCATGAAATGTAAGGTTAGATGTGGTTGAAGAAGACCGAAGGTGAGGCTTAAACCCTAGGCAAAATGATGAAAGTGATGAGGCAGAACATGCGAATCAAATTGCAGAAACCCTAGATGATGAAGAAGAAGAATCGGGTCAAGTAAAGATGTTGAAAGAAATTTCAAAAATTGGTAAGCGACCTAGAGTTGAAATCCAAAATTACATATAAATTTGAATCTGAAAGAGTTGATTGACTGGATAAATGAAATGGAGGAATACTTCGAATATGAGGAAATTGAATATCCAAAAAGAATCTGATTTGTGAAAACAAAACTGAAATTCTTTGTTGCATTAGTGTGGAAAGAAGTTCAATTGGACCAAAATAGAAGAGGAAAAGAAAGAATCCTCAAATGGGATAAAATGATGAGCGAATTGAAGAATCAATTCATACCAACAGATTATGAACTTGAATTATTGAAGATATTTTAGAACCTAGGACAAAAAGAAAGATTTGTGAAGGAGTATACTAAGGAATTCTACAAGCTGATAATCAGAACTAGTCATAGTGAAGCTAGCAAAGAAAATATTGTGATATATATCAATGGATTGAATACAAACATCTAAGAAGAATTGAGTGTAGTCAAGATGGCGACAGTTGAAGAAGCATACTAGTTTGCATTGAAAGTAGAAGAGAAGCTAAACAAGAAGTTTGAACAAAGACAAAGAAGTGTGAGAGGAAGATTTTAAAAGAATGGAAACCAGTCCAGAGAAAGAAGACCATATGTGGAGTTGATCAAAGATTAAAATCCCTACCGGAGTGAACAAAAATATTCCAAACCGTACCACAAAGGAAGAGAAGACTAAAATTACTACCCCAGTAATAGAGGAGGCCATAATTCTTACCGTAATGATGGGCTCTAGAAAAAGATGAAAGAGGATCTGAGAGAAGACCATTTCGAGGAACCTATTTCAAGTGTAGAGGTGAAGGACATAGAGCATTTGAGTGTCATCAAGGAATTACCAAAAATAAATCTGAGCATACCGAAAGAAAAATTTATGTAGAGGAGGAACATGTTGGATCACCTAATTTATGTGGAAAACCATAACAAGGTGAATGATTGGTAATAAGAAGATATTTGATGCATGAATAAGTAATAGAGGAACCACCATAGAGGAAAATTTTATTTAGAACCAGATGTAAGTCTAGAGGAAAGGTATGTAAAGTTATCATTGATAGTGGTAGCACTGATAATCTAGTTTTAGAGGAGAAGGTAATAAAGCCGAATTTGAAGATATTGAAATAGTCAAACCCTTATAGGATAGCATGGATTCAAGATGATCATAAGATATTGGTGAATGAACAATGTTTGGTAAAATTTCATATCAGATCATATAGGGATGAAGTATTGTGTGATATTATGCCTATGGATGTATGTCATTTACTGCTAGGAAGACCATGGCAATATAATAAGCAAGCAATTCATGATGGAAGAAGAAACACTTACATTATGACATCAAATGGGAGAAGAATCAAGTTGATGCCATTTGAGGAAGAGGAGAAGACCAAATTTTGTGTCACTGCCAGACTATGTTTGGTAGATAGAAGGAAATTTCTTGATGGACTAAGACATGAGAACGCATGTTTCTAATTGACTCCAAAGAAAAGAAATGGTCTGGAGATAGAGAATCCCATTGAAGAATCTAAATAAGTTGAAAAATTGTTGATCAAGTATGAGGACATCATTTCAGACAATGTACCACATGATTTACTAGAGGTCTGAAATATCAGCCATCAAATAGATCTAATACCAGGAGCAATTTTACCAAATAAAGCAGCACATAGAATGACACTAGCAGAGAATACAGAGTTGAACTAGTAGATACAAGAACTATTGAGAAAAGGACTGATTAGATAAAGTTTGAGCCCATGTGCAATACCTATTGTACTTGCACCTAAGAAATATGGAGAATGGAGAGTGTGTACCAATTCAAGAGAAATTAATAGGATCACTATCAAGTATAGATTTCCATTTCCAAGGATGGATGATATCATGGACTGTTTGAGTGGGGCGGAGTATTTTACAAATATGTACCTAAAGAGTGGATACCATCAATAGAATCAAAGAAGGAGATGAATGGAAGACTACATTCAAGATAAATGATGGATTGTATGAGTGGTTAATAATTTCTTTCGGAACTACAAATGCACCGAGCACTTTCATGAGATTGATGAACGAAGTATTGAAGAAATTATTGGGAAAGTATATCATTGTTTACTTGGATGATATTTTGGTTTACAATAAAACCAGAGAAGAACACTTGTTGCACATCAGGAAACTATTGCAAAGGTTGAGGGAAGAGAAGTTGTTGATTAATGTCAAGAAGTGTAGTTTCATGAAGATAGAATTGGTATATTTGGGATTTGTTATTTCTATTAAAGGATTAAAGATAGATCCAGAGAATTGAAAGCAATTCTTGAGTGGCCTACACTGGTAAATATTGGAGAAGTAAAATCATTCCATTGACTAGAGAGTTTCTACTAGAAGTTTATTAGAAATTTTAGTAGCGTTTGTAACCCCATGAGAAAGACAGTGAGAGGAGACAAGATCAATTTCAAGTGGACATCTAGAGTGTAAAAGAGTTTTGAGTTGTTGAAGAAAAAGGTGACAGAATAGCCAGTGTTAGCATTACTAGATTTTGACAAAGTATTTCAAGTTGATTGCGATGCAAGTAAAAATGCAATTGGAGCAGTGTTAAGTCAAGAAGGAATACATGTAGCTTATTTCAGTGAGAAGTTGAATGATGCTAGAAAAAGATACTCAATTTATGATCAGGAATTTTACGCCATAGTTCAAGCCTTAAATAAGTGGAGACATTACTTGTTTCCTAAATAATTTGTGTTGTATGCAAATCACCAAAATTTGCAGTATTTGAACAATCAAGGGAAGTTGAATCAGAGACATATGAGATGGGTCGAATTCTCACAGAGTTACACATTTGTGTTGAATCATAGGAGTGGAAAGTCAAAAAAGGTTGTGGATGCCTAAGCAAAAGAAGGAATTTGCTAACAAAGATGAGAGTAGAAGTATTGGGATTCAATGAATTGAAGCATATGTATGAAGGTGATGTAGATTTTTGTGAAGCATGGAAAGAATGTAAATAATTGAGAGTGAAGAACCAGAGCCAATGGTTGGATTATTTCATTTAAGAAGGTACGTTATTCAAGGGAAATCAGTTGTGTATTTTGAGGATTTCAACGAGGGAGAATCTGATCAAAGAGAAACATAGTGGAGGATTAGCAAGACATTTTGGAGTGGAAAAAATAGTAGCTTTGGTGAGTGAACATTATTTTTGGCCATAGATATATAATGATGTAAGGAAGTATGTTCAAAAGTCCAAAATTTGTCAAGTTGCAAAAGGGAGTAGTTAGAATACTTGATTGTACAAACCATTGACAGTACTAGAAAGATCTTGGGAAGATTTGAGCATGGATTTCATATTGGGATTACCTAGAACGTAGAGAGGTTATGATTCTATCATGGTAGTAGTGGAAAAATTTTCTAAAATGGCACATTTTGTTCCCTGTAAGAAGACTAATGATGTTGTACATGTTGCTGATTTATTTTTCAAGGAGATTGTGAGATTGCATGGACTACCTAAGAGTATTGTTTCAGAAAGAGATACCAAATTGATTGGATACTTTTGGAGGATATTGTGGAAGAAGATGAAGATTGATTTGAAGTTTAGGTCAGCATATCACCCACAGATAGATGGACAAACAAAGGTAGTGAACATAAGTTTGGGTAACTTGTTGAGATGTTTAGTTGGAGATGAGGCAGGAAGTTGGGATGTAGTTTTACCATAGCAAGAATTTGCATACAATAATTCAGTGAACCAGAGTATGGGGAAGACACCATTTCACATTTTTATCGGAGTAAATCCTAGAGGTGTTGCAGAGTTAAGAGACATCAGTATGGAAGATAAAAAGAGTGCAAAGCTAGAAGAGTTTTGATATTTCATGAAGACATTGCATAATCAGGTTTGAAAGCATTTAGAATACATGAAGAGTAAATATAAGAAGGCAGATGAACACTAGAGACATAAGGAATTCATTGTTGGAGAAACAGTAATGGTATAATTGAGGAAAGAGAGATTCCTAGTTGATACTTATAACAAGCTGAAAATGAGGAAGTTTGGACCATGTAAGATTCTAAGGAAGTTTGACTCTAGAAATTTGTATGAAATAGAGTTACCAAAGATGTTGGGAATATCAACTATTTTCAATGTGGCAGATATATATGAATTTCATAAAGAAGAATCAAGTGGCAGCAGTAAGGAAGTAGATTTGAAGGAGCAGCTATCACATCAGGAACCAAAGGAGATTGAGTAGATTCTAAACACCATAACTGGAAGAAGTACAAGGAACCAACAGTACATAGAATATCTTGTGAAGTGGAAAGGTAGATGAGTGGAGGATTCATCATGAATTTCTCAAGTTGAGGTGTATTGTCTTAGCTTTCCTCTTAGCCATGGAAAGTGAGGGACTCACTTTTCTTTCAACCCCGAGTGTCTGATGCAGGAGCATCCCTAGTTGTAAAGCAATCTTGTATCAACCGAAAATAGTTCTTTCTTGTATTGCATTCAATAACAGTTCACCAGTTCATTTCTGGTTTTTGCCTGATCATTTTTCTTAGCTCATGGAGCCGACTATTACACTTACACATTGATCACATAATCTGCGTTGGTCGATCGGAAGTTATCGTTGATTATTTATTTGCAAAGCATTTAAGACCGACATACATATTTGGCCACTCCCCAAGTTAATCAACCTTTTGGCTGACATAGATCTATTTTGGAGCTCGAGAAACCTACTTATAAGCATTGTATTTTTTGGTAGTGAGAAGTCGATTAGTTAGAATAGTGGAAAGATCATCACCAGATTTGGATTCATTTTTGCAATAACCCTTCAGGGGCATGTAATAAGGCCAATTAGGCCAGAATATGTTTGTAAGCCTTTGAGGCATGGCTTGTGTGCCTGCATATTTGCCCTTGTGTCCAATGTTGCATGTAATCATTCTATCTTAAGAAAGATTCATGCTCACACATCAATTTTTTGTGGTGTTCCCATTGTGTTGACTTATTATTGCACTATCTGGATTGTTCCTTCTGGAACCCTCCTACCATGACTGCACCACTTTTATAAATACTAAAATTAGGAACATGCATAGTACACATCTGCATCTGAAAAACTTCCAAACTGCAAGGCAATATCTTCAAATGTGAAGGAATATGGAGGAATGTGAAGCATTCTTTGAAGCATCTACAACACGAATTTCTGAGAAACTATTTGTAAGAGAATATTTTATATATTTTACATTAACAAATAGAAAATGCAACATCCACAACATCATTCACCTATTCATGAGCAACAGGAAATATAATACATATGTTATAGCAAGATCATGACAACCATCATCATACATAATACTTCTAATCAACATACAAATTATAGTATATGAAACCATCCACACACTACCATTTTGCTAACATCAAAGACAATACTAGAAGCAATCTCCATTTTTTTGACATTAATGACAACACTTGTAATAGCCTCATAATAATCTCCCCCTTTGGCATTGATGGAAACACTGATCTAATATGAAATTTTCTCCCCCTTTGGCATCAAGGGAAAAGGGCTAGTGGTCTTCAACTATACTTATAACAACATACAAGCTCCCCTTGATTGCACAAACCTTAACATCCTTCTACCTAATCCCCCTGAGAGGTATCCTTCACCAATCCAGGGATAAAAAAGTGTCTTGAATTTCTCCCCTTGGATAGATGCACCAACTATGCATCTAGTTAGAAGAAGGAGGGGAAACAACCACTAAATTATGTCTGAGATACTCAAATGTATCCTTTGAAAGTATCTTTTTAAATATTTTTGCAACTTGTTCCTTTTTGGGCACATACTCCAATCTTAATTATTGATACACAACTTTCTCTCTTAAGAAGTGATAGCTAATAGATATATTCTTGGTTCTAGCATGCATCACTATATTCTTTGAAATATTGATGGCACTTGTATTATCACACATAATAGGAATTGGATCATCATACATCACCTTGGTATCTTTCAATTTCCATTTCATCCATAGCACTTGGGTGCACTAAGATGCCACAACAATATACTTTGCTTTAGTTGTTGATAAGGATATTGAGTCTTGCTTTTTACTAAGCCAAGATAACAATCTATCTCCCAAAAAGAAAGCTCCATAGGTGGTGCTTATTTTGTCATCAATACTATCAACCCAATCAGAATTAGTATATTCCATAGTCTAGAGTACTGTTCAAATATCTAAAAATCCTCTTGACTGTCTTTACATGAGTTTCTCTTGGATCATCTTGAAACCTTGGAACCAAACAGACAACTTGCATAATATCAAGCCTTGATGTTGTTAAGTATAATATGCCCCCAATCATAGACCTATATAGAGTCTGGTCAGCTTTAGGTGACTCATCAACTTTTCTCAAATGACAACCTATTACCATGGGAGTACTTGTTTATAATCTTCCATACCAAACTTCTTCATCATCTTATTTACATACTTTTCTTAAGAGATAAAGATACCATTGTCTGACTATGTAATTTTTAGTCCAAGAAAGAAAGATAGTTCACCTATCATAGAAATTTCAAATTATTTTTACATCTCTTCAACAAAGTTCTTACACATTTCTTCATTACCACCAAAGATTATATCATCAACATATACAATAATGATTAGAATTCTTTCATCATCAATTTTAATATAGAAATTGTTGTTTGTGATACCTTTCTTGAAGCCCTACTGGAGTAGGTACTTGTCCAACCTTGTATACCAAGCCCTAGAGCCTTATTTTAGACCATACAAAACATTCTTGAGTCTACACACCATGTTTGGATCCTCTGATAGCTAAAAACCATTAGGCTACTCTATATACACCTCTTCCAAGTCACCATTCAAGAAAGAAAATTTCATATCCATTTGATATACTTTGAAGTTATGGTGAACAAAAAAGGCAACAAATATTATGATAGCCTCCATTCTTGCCACCAGAGAAAAATTTTCCTCAAATTCAATTCCTTCCACCTATGAATAACCTTTGCACACCAACCTTGCCTTGTTTCTCACAACCTCTCCATCTTCATTTAGTTTATTTTTGAACACCCATTTTAATCCTATCATATTCTTGTCTATAGGTCTTGGAACTAATTCCCAAGTATAATTTTTCTCTATCTAATTTAACTCTTCTTCCATTGAGTGAATCCATCCTTCATCTTTTCTAGCATCAGCAAAAGTCTTAGGTTTTATTCTTGATAAGAAAGATAAAATTACCTATTCATTTACTCTTGCAAGTCTTCTTCTATTTTGTACACCTTCATTCTTGTCTCCAGTTATCTGTTCTTCTAAATGATTCTTTTGGACATACTTGGCAAGAGTCTTGGGGACTTTCTCTTGTGATTCTTATTTCCCTACAATTTATTCTTCTAAATCCTTTGAGTAGGAATATTCATTAGACCCATAGTCTTCTTGCTCATAATTTTTTTGATATGACTCTTCATCAACTCTAACATTTGTATTCTCAATAGTCTTCCTCATCCTTTTATTGTAGCACTTCCAGGATTTTCTCCTAGTTGATTACCCAAGAACTATTCCCTCATTAGATCTTGATTCAAACTTTCTCAAACCTTCTTCATCTCTTTTGATAAAACATATGCTTCCAAAAAATTTGAAATACTTGAAAGTTGTTGGTCTTCCATACTAAATCTCATAAGGAGATTTTTTGTTATCCACCCTTACCTAACCTTTGTTAAGAATGTAGGAAACATTATGGAATGCTTCTTTCCAATATACATCAAGCAACTTGGCTTCATTCAACATTTTCGTAGCCATCTCTTAAATATTTTTATTCTTTCTCTCCACTACTCTATTTTTTTGAGGAGTTCTAGCAATAGAAAAGTGTGAGCTTTATCCCATGTTCCTCGTAGAATTCCTAAAACTCATTGGATATGAACTCACCACCTCTATCAAACCTTAAACACTTGATTCTAGCATTCATTTCATTTTCAACCATTGACTTGAAAATATTAAACCTAATAATGTAACCCATGTCATCCTAGATAAATCATCGATGAGTAATATGAAACACATTTCACCTTGAGGAATCTTAGTCCTAGTAGGTCCGCATAAATCAGTATGAATTAGTTCCAAAGGTCTTGTAGAATAATACTTCTTGGTTTTGAACCTTATCCTTGTCTGCTTCCCAATCTGAAATTCTTTACACATGGTGTTTGTAGGTTTGAAAAACTTAGGCATAACTCTCATTTCTTTCTTAGTATAATCATCCTTGGTAGCTCGCCAAAAATCATAACCTAGCAAGGAGAGATAGGCATCCATCCTCACACTTCAAAAGGCATAGTTTTTGTCATCAAATAATGGCACCTTAGAAGAGGAATCCTTCTAATCCATGTGTTCTAAACCAAGACCAACCTTTAGTTGTTAGGCTGCACCAAGGAACTCAACTCTAATACCATTTTTTAGCACATGGATATACTAAGTTGGGGGTGAATCAGTATAACCCTCAAATTAATCCAATTCAATTTTAACAATCAACACTTATTACTACCTTAACCATATAGAACATTCAAATCACAATTACACAACCACAACACCAAATTCACGTGGAAAACCCAACAAGGGAAAAAACCACTATGAAAAAGTTACTTGGAGCTTTTATCCAAAATAGCCTCGCAAAATGAAACAAGATTTACAACACAATTTTATGAATTTAACCAAAGGAATTTTATATCTCCTTGCCAATTACAACACTTATAGGAAGAGTCTACAACCTCATCATACAACACTTGATGAATCAAATGATCAACTACCTCTGTAACACTTCTACTACCTCTAACTCACTATCCTCAACACACTTTCACTCTACTACTTTCAACTCACTTCTTTTGATATTTTGTCTTCACCACATACACTTCCTTATGCATACATACTCTATTGCCTTTGGCTCACTACCTTCAGCACACACTCATATACTTCTACTTTTTTCTCACTGCCGTTAGCACTCTTCAAATACATTTTCGTACATTCGCACACATTCTTATGCCTTCAACTCACTAATTTTGGCATTTATCACTTTTTAGCACATTGAACACACTCACACACTCTACTCAAACTCAATCACACATTTGATCCTTCATTTATACCTTTCGCAAGCTTCAAAAAATTTCTCCTTGTCAACCAAACTGAAACATATAAACATGAAATGTGCAAGGACCATAATGAGTTGGCTCCAAATCATATATGGGAAAAGTAAATTGAATGTGGTCTGGTGGAGCTTTTAAATTTTCCCCCCTTGTGAGTTTGTTTTACTTTGTCCTTGGCTCTAATTGGTTGGGTTTTGGGTTTTTTACAAACGAATCTGGGTCATAGGTGTTTTATGCAAGTGATGACTTATTATTAATAGTGGTTGGTCATTTAAGTATGATCCTAACCCCTTTCGGTCATGACATTACCAACCCCTCTTTACCTGTCCTCTCGGTCTTTTGTGCCCTGACTGTATTTTGTATTTCCTTAGTGTCAGTTTGGTAAAATGTTTTAGATTAATCTCTAAAAAATATTTTCGGCCTCGAGGGTCATTTCCCCATCCACCTAGTCAATCCCCTTTTTATAAATAACCTTTTTGCGTGTGCAGATTACATAGTCATTGGATGGAGTAATCTATATCTGGACCATTCCTCGCAGACCCCGCAAGGATTCTTGGTGATGTTACTAAAGTGATGTGAGGCATGCGATATGCTGCCACCTGTCACATATGATTGTGGGGACTAGTTCTTGTTCATTGACCAATGAGGGACATTGATGCTAACAGTTGTTGCTTTACCAACGCATCATGGTTGTTCCTCGCTTACCTCGCACAATTAAAATATTAGTTTTAATAATGTTGTGAGGTGTGCGAATTGTTGACCCGTGGACATCAATGTTGCATGAGGGATGATCGAGGTGCGGCCCTTTTCATGCTGAGGTGGTTTCCAATAGGTGACTTTTTGTTCACCTAAAGACTGGTGAACATATGTCGCATTTTCAAACCATTTTGACTCAATCTGAGCAGTTCTTCTGGCTTACATTGTTTTGGATCAATGGCTGGCACTTGAAATACGCTAGTGTTGTACTATAACCATTTTATCTCATGCGAGTGAGTAGTAATGGTCGATTTTGAAATGTTCTCTCATAATTAAATGTTGAAAGATCAATGAATTGTTATTTCTGTGTATTTCCACGCTAAAGAGGAATCGTCTCGTACCGAGCGAAGTGAGTTGTCTTTGTAATTTTTCAGCCTCACTATCATTAACGTTCTGCAAGTGAAACCATAAGTAACACATATACCATTTCTTGTGTTTTTAGAAGGTCTTATGGTTGCTTAAAGAACAATTATCGATTGCTTCTTGTTCTATTCCTAAAGGATTGTTTGAGTTGATTTGCTTTAAGGTATCTTAAAGCTTGTCTTGATAATTTTTGTGGCTTCTTGAATTGTGAAGAATTTTATGTTTAAGGCTATAGGGTGCAAGTTATAATTGTTTGACATTTAAAAAACCCTAGCTCGAACTATTCTTTGTCTTATGTAAATGTTACACAAGACCCGAAGCTCTGGCTCTAAAGCCACTACTAGGTACTTTTCCCAAGATATTATAGACTTATTAAAACCCTCTACTAGAAAAAAGCTGGAGGGAAAGACTTTGTTTTATGGGCACTTTCTCCTAGAAGGGTTAACTGATAAGCAATGTGCGGTTTGGAATGTTGAGTTACCATATACCGGATGGCAGTTGTTCTCAAATTGGTTTGGGAACAGGAATTTATGTGTTCCTTTATGTAACCCGTGGAGGTTGGATCTTGGTAAGCTAGTGGTTCCTAATGTCTACTTGGATGTAGATTTGTTGAAAGATGTTGTTGCAAGGTATGACCCTGTAACTAGAGTTGTCAGAATGCACTCTGGCATAGAAATGGTAAAGATAACTAGGGAGGAAATTACAGAAATATTCGGTCTACATGAATGTAGTCAAGATATGGTTGCCATTAATCTTGAGGCTTTAAGAGAAGAATACAAAAATACCAAGGGTTTGTTCAGAACATCTCTTTTGGTACCTCATTTGGAAACCTCAAGAAGAGGAAAGAATAAGAAGCAAGTAGTGATTGGTAAGAATGAGCCAAAACCTTTTCCTGTGGACTACTTCTCTAATTATTTCAAGAAGATAGTTTGTGCCTTATGCCAAGTTCTGGGAATTAGCTTGAAGACTACTCTGCCTACTGATATCATGTACATGGTTGTAAACCTCTAGCATCCAGGTTTCAATATGGTATATGATTTTTCCACTTACATAGCAGAGAAAATGCATGGGTGTCTGGTGGCCCTAAAGGAAGGAAAGAATTGGGTTGGTTTCAGGTGGTTTTCCCTGTTGATCCACATGTTTTTATATAGGGGCCAGGTAGTGTTTGAAAAGGATATGGAACTAAAAAGGAAGGAGGATAATGTTGACATGCCCGTCCAATATTGGAATAGGATCCTTGATATGCATGATCACAAATTTGATTATGTAACATTCCAAAATGTCTTTGGATCCAAGTTGAAAAAGGCTCTATTTCGTGATCCCCCCAGGATTCCTAAAGAGATTCATGATTTCTTGAGGCCAATGGAAAGAAGGCATGAATTAAATTTGACACACAATTGGGGAGACATTATCCCTTATCATAATACAAAAAATTTCAGAGTATATGGCACTAATGTCAACCCTTATGTTTTACCTAGGGAGGTGCCTCTGAGAATTGGATTTTTGGAAATCATGAGACAGTTGGGGTGTGCTCAAGAAGTACATCTGCTAGTAGAACAAAAGAAAGGATCTTTCTTTCCTGAGTATACAGTGTTTGCTGATTTTGTTATGGAAAAGGGAGGATGGAAGGATTTATACACATTGCTTAGACCTTATGGATTAAAGACTGTAATCCCTAGGAATCATGATCCTGAGGGTTTTATTTCTCAAATGAAGGCCAAGCATCGGACTGGAACTTTTGTCCATAATTTCTATTTTCCTGAGGACATTACCAGGAACATTTTTGATCTAGAGATACAAGAAGACAGAAAGGAAATGTACATTGCCTTTACCAAGATGGTGAAAAAGAAGCAAGAAAGGATACCTGATTTCAATCCCATACCAAATATCAATGGTGAGTTGAACAGGGCTATGTATGCCATTGACAATTTTGAGAGTTTGGTGGGAATTCTGAAGGATGAACGGGTTATGGAAGAAAGGGGAAAGTCACAAACTATTGAGGAGTACCCTGAAGTAAGGTTGGAGGAGAGGCCTACTTATCAGCCCCCGAAGAAGATAAAGGTTTTTTCTAGGAGAAGGGGAAGCGGGGTTGGAGAATTTTCTAAAAATGTTGCACCATCTCCTTTAGGGCAGTCATTTCCAAATATTGTTGATTTGGATTCCCCTCTGAGGATCTCTGACCAGTCTTGTCCATCATCACCAAAGAGACAAAAAATTGAAAGAACAAAGGTGGTTGATTATGATGGTGATGAGGATGAAGAGATCATTGTCACTCCTAATGAAATGCATCAAGGAATGTCATCTTTCCCACTTGACACTTCAACAAGTTCTAGGGCAGTTGCTTTGAGGTTGGGAAAAGATGAAATAAAGGGAATAAAAAATAATGATGACCTAAGCATGGAGGGCTGTAGAGAGTTCGTGATGGATGACTCTTTTATCCAAACCAATGCTTTTAAAGATTTTGTATGGAGGGAACATGTCTTATTGTATGCTAAGAGGGTGGCACAAGAAGAAGTTTGCACCCTGAGCTCCCAGAGCAAGTAATTTAGTCTAAGGTCAGGATGCAAGATTCAAATAAATAACACCAGAGCAGGGTTGAGCATTGGTACAAAAGAGTGGAGTACTGTTACTTCCTGAATGGGATATTGTTGATGTTGTGGTGTTTGATACAATAAGAAGGTCCAATAGGCCACTTCTTACAACCAATGAAGAAGCTGAATTGGCACTTAAAGGTTAAGCCTTTAGTGAGGAGTGGGATGCCTTTGCAATTTTGTCTTTGTCAACTAGATCTAGGAAGCCAGTAGTCGTAGAACCATCTGATTTCAGTCGTCACCTAGTTGTAAGAATATTTGTTGATACCCCAACATTGGAGGTTGTTGATATGGTAGTGAATGTTGCCAAGTTCACTAGGGCAACTATTGAGGATTTGACCAAGGACCAGGATACTTTGAGAGGCCAATACAATGACATTATTATTGAATATAATAAGTCAACAAAGGGTTACAGAGTTAGAAACTGAATTGGCCTTATTAAAGCAGCAAATAGATACATTGAGGTCTCAAGGGCAGGCTAGTTCTAGCCACACTGTCTCTAACCCACCAGTGGAGCAATCTCAACCCTCTTCACAAGGACAGTCCTTAGCTATTGTTCCATATAATATGGGACAGGTGCCTATTGCAGTTGAAAGAGAAAATAGCCCAAGAGAAGGACTCTCTAGGGAGAAATTAATTTTTCAAGTTGAGGAGTATAAGGAGATGGTGCAACAAATCTGGGAATCAGCAGGGAAGAGAAATTTGTTGATTGTGGAAACTGTTTTGAAACACTTAAATAGGAGGGTCTAGGGGAAATTGAATAGTGTTCATGCAAACTATTCTCTAATGTTGCAAGCACTTAGAATGTTCCCAAGAGATAGAGAGTTGGCCACCCCATTGTTGGACAGATGGAGCCCCAGAATTGAGAAATTGAAATTCATGGCAGTAGGAGCAAAACAACATGGGGATAAGTATCCTATGGTTATATCAACTTATCAATTTGTCAAGGGAGTCTTGGAGCAAAATTTTCAGGGGTATGTTGCCACTATGGAGTTAAAGATTAAAGGGTTAAAGCCAAATATGATGGAATGGACTTAACTCCATTGCCACACATTCTGCATAGTCAAGATGAGGTAAAACCTTTGCAGGTTTGGAAAGATCAGATGAATAATATAATGATTGCTTAGACACATGAGATATGCAGAAATGTTGACATTGGTATGTTGGAGAATACACTGGAAAAATAATCATTTGTCATTATTTTCTTAGAAAATTTTGATAGGAAGGTCACATCAGTAATGGTGAAATATGCACCCTATCGGGATAAGATTGATCAGGTTATGGCTTTTAAGTGGCCATCCGAGGAAGATTTTGAGTTATGGAAAAAAGTGTTCATCGATGAATTTGAAATATGAATACTACCAGTGAGAAATGCAACTTGGTCATGTATAATACAGGTTTAGCCTCAGAAGTTATATTTGAAAATATGCATTTCCCTTTCA
This sequence comes from Sequoiadendron giganteum, assembly GCA_007115665.2. Lineage (NCBI taxonomy): Eukaryota > Viridiplantae > Streptophyta > Pinopsida > Cupressales > Cupressaceae > Sequoiadendron > Sequoiadendron giganteum. The sequence continues at coordinate 725,253,638 of CM021100.1, forward strand.
ACTTCAGGTACAAACTGTTCAGGTGGAATAAAGTGTTACAATGGTTAAAGATGCTTTTTGGTGCAGGAGCACCTAGAAGAACACCTAGGAAATAGTAGGAATAGGCAATTATTTTGTTAATTTTTTTTTTGATGTTATAAGGTCATGTTGACCATTGAAATTGTGGGAGAGACTTAAAAATTTCTTGGTCAAGAGCTATCAGGAGTGGAAGAGTTGTGAGTTTAGACACTCATGTTTGGTAGTTTCTAGTAATTGGAAATAAAGCCCAAAATGTTGCATATATGCAATTTTGGCTTAATGTGGTGGTTATGTCCGACCAAGGGGAAGGGTAACCACTTTATGAACCTTTATAAGGGGTGCCTCGACTTGTGTGAAAGGTTGGAAGGCATTTGAAGTTTTGTAATTTTGAATTTTTCATGAAGGAGAAGTAAGAACAGTAGGAATAATTGCCAAGTTTTCTGTGTTTGAGATCTTGGCAGTGTGTTAATGGCATAACCAGGCATTGGAATACATTTGGAAAGTAATGTAGTTTTTCTCCAAGTGTTGGTTGGGTCTGTAACTAGTTGTTTCATTGTTTAAAGCTTTTAATTTTAGTTCTCTAGGTTTTTGTTTTGGTCATTCTGACTGGCAAGCTTCAATAAATGGGGTTCTAGACCACTCTTCCCCTATACCTGGTGTATGGGCTCTTGTAAATAGTGTCTAGGCTCCATGCCTATACTTATAGTAGTGGTAGGATTCATTAGGGGTTAGTTATTCATGAAAGAAGACCTTTCCTAGGCAAGCTAAATAGTGCCCGGCTAGGAAAGTCAAGGGTTGTGAAGCACCTAGCTTGCAGGGGAGACCTCTCCATGCTAAACCCCATGGTAGAAAGGTGGATGGAGGCCCTAAAAAGGTTTGGTATCAAATAAGAGGCTACACCAATCCATTTGATGGAAGAACTCCATAACAATTTCCCGGATGGTCAAGAAAAGGCTCTAAAAGGCTTAAATTTGCTAACTTGGAAGGTCTGAACTGTGTACGGACAGTCAAGGGATTAGACTTTGAAAACATTGAAGTGTTAGACATCAGGGTTGACAATCCATAGGAAATATTTGGAGTTATTTGGAGAAATTGGGTAAGTTACCTCATTTCCTCAGAGCAAAGACCTATTTGGATGCCTAGAATTAGGGAACTAAAACCCTAGGTGAGGGTTTGATGAAAGCGATGGAGAGTTGGAGTTTGGTGATTGTCCAAGGACCTTAGAAAGATGCTATGAAGTCATTGAAAACATATCTATACCCCTGTAAGAACCTAACTAAGTGTTGAGTGTGTTTGACCTTTAGGGAAGATTAAGGGTCAAGGGTGAGAGTGGCAAAGCACCAATATTGGTTTGATAGATGTGAACTTGGATGAAAGTGGGGATGGCCAGTAGAACTTGGGGTACCTATACCTGAGATAGGACCTATAGGTTGAGGTGGTGGAGAGTGCCACCATAGGGGATTTCCAAGGTGAGACCCATAGCATGGAACAGTGAGTGTTCCATCCAACCCTAACTTACATCAAATCGGTATCAGAGCAATGAAAGGTTTGGGATAGTGATTTGTATGTCAGAGGTTGAATCAAGTGGTTCCAATACCATGGTGACCAATGCAGAATTGGAAAGAGACGTGACAGAGCAACAAGAGAAGAACAGGCAACTTGAAGTGACAGTTGAAGAGATGAAGCAAAGGTTAGAAGAGGTGGTAGAGGCTGCAGGCAAGATGAAGGTACAGCTAGCACTGGTTAGAGACAAGGCTGAGGATCAGGTTGAGGAGGACATTGAACCAGACCCTGATCCACCACTAAATGAGGAACCCTTCCTCAAGGCATTGAAGGATTTGAGTGGTAAAGCATTAGAAGGCATTCCCATCTTCACAGGTAGAATGGATGCAGAGTTGGTTATGGAATGGATAGAAGGAATGGAGAATCACTTTGAGTGTGATGGAGTGACTGAGGCACAGAAGGTGAAGATAGAAAAATCAAGATTAAGGGGACAAGCACTGACATGGTGGAAATTCCTACAAGAAGAAAGGGAGAATGAAGGCAAGAAACACATTTCAAGTTGGAAAGCTATGGTGGCTAAAGTGAAGGAGTATTACCTACTTGAAGACTATGAGGTCCAATTGCATAAGAAGAGGCAAAACCTTAGGCAAAGAGACCTAGATGTAGTTGCCTACACCGAGGAGCTCCAAAAACTAAGCCTTAGGTCTAGGGTGCAAGAGGTGGAAAGCATCAAGGTGGCGAGGTATCTAAATGGCCTCAAATGGAACATCCAAGAAGAGTTGAGTCTCTTTACCCTCACCAATCTCAATAGTTATTTTCACATGGCTTTTAAGGTGGAGGAGAAGTTGAAAAAGAAACAAGACTCCAATTCTAAAGGCAGAGGCAAAGGCAGAGAAGAAAGAGATCAAAGACGGCAAAGGGGTGGCTACCAAGGTAGAGGCAATGACCAAAGAAACCAAGGAGAGTTCAAACCCATAGATCATGGAAATGAAACACCTTCTAGAGGAGGGTATAACAGAGGTAGAGTTTCTCAAAGAGGATCCACTAGAGGAAGAGGAGTAAGCAGGAGCAATTCCTATTTTGCAAACATGAAATGCTACCATTGTGGCCAAGTTGGACATCCAGCCTATAGGTGCCCAGAGAAATCATCTACATCAAGCAATGAGAGGAGAGTGGCTTATGCACAAGAGGACATCATGAGTCCTAAGTCAACTGAGGTCAGTCACATTGAATCTGAGATGGGAGAGAGTTTGATGTTTAGAAGAGTCTTGATCAGACAACCGGTCAGGGAGGAACCAAGACAAAGGAGAGCTCTATTTAGGGTAAGGTGCAAGATACTTGGTAAAGTGTGCAAGGTCATAGTAGATTCAGGTTCAATAGACAATATTATATTAGAGGAGGCAGTAATGAAACTGAAATTGGAGAAGGTACCCCACACTAACCCCTACAAGGTAACATGGCTTAATAAAGGGCAAAGTGTTTTAGTGAATGAGCAAGTAACGGTGGAATTTTCCATTGGAGGGTACAAGGAAAAGTTAGTTTGTGATGTCCTACCCATGGATGCATGGCATATACTATTGGGAAAACCATGGAAATATGATAGGAGTGCCATGTATGATGGAAAGGAGAATACAATTTCATTCAAGAAGGATGGAAAGACCTTTAAGTTGCAGTCACTGTCAGAAGAGGATGAAGGACAGTCAAAGACACCAAGTGTGCTACTAAGAAGTGGAAAAGAGTTCCTCAACACCCTACATGAAGGTGGAGAAGGATATGTAGTATTGTTGCAATCCAAGGAGGAAGATAAGACTGAAAAACCAGTCATACCCGAAGCAGTCTAGAATTTACTTGAGAAGTACAAGGACATAGTAAGTGATGGTACACCTGTAACTTTACCTCCTAAAAGGGCCATTAGTCATCAGATTGACTTCATACCTGGAGCATCATTACCTAACAAAGTAGCATATAAGCTTACACTAGATCAGAATTTGGAAGTGGCTAGACAAGTGCAAGAGTTGTTGGATCAAAAATTGATTCAAAACAGCATTAGCCCATGTCCAGTACCAGTGGTCTTGGCAACCAAGAAAGGAGGAAAATGGAGGTTATGTACTAATTCTAGAGCAATAAATAGAATCACAATTAGGTATAGGTTCCCTATTCCTAGAATTGAAGACTTAATGGATTGTCTTGGAGGAGCTCAGTATTACACCAAGTTGGATCTCAAAAGTGGATACCATCATATCAGAATTAAGGATGGTGATGAGTGGAAGATAGCATTTAAGACAAATGATGGGTTATATGAATGGAGAGTGATGCCATTTGGTCTCTCCAATGCCCCTATCACATTCATGAGGCTCATGAATGAAGTGCTCAAAGATTTCATAGGAGTATTTGTGGTGGTATACCTTGATGACATCCTCATATTCAACAAGACAGCGGAAGAGCATTTGAAACATGTGGAGTTGGTTCTTAGAAGGTTGCAAGAGGAGAAGTTGGCAATCAATCTAGAGAAGTGTGAGTTCTTTAAGAAAGAGATTGTATATTTGGGCTTTGTAGTGTCCAAAGGATCATTGAAGATGGATCCAAGCAAGGTGGAAGAAATCCTAAATTGGCCTATACCAACCACAGGGACTGAGTAAGAAGTTTCCATGGATTGGCTCAATTCTATAGAAAATTCATAAGGAACTTTAGTGGTATATATGCACCGGTCTTAGATACAATCAAAGGTGGTTTGAAAACCAAGTTTGTGTGGACTCAAGCAGCTGAGAAAGGGTTTGAGAAAATGAAACAAGAAGTGGCAACTCAACCTATTCTCTTATTACCTAGTTTTGAAAAATTGTTCACTATTGAGTGTGATGCAAGTGGAGTTGCAATAGGAGAAGTGCTAAGTCAAGAGGGAAGCCTATAGCCTTCTTTAGTGAAAAGCTCAATGAAGCAAAGAAGAAGTATTCAACTTATGACTTATAAATTTATGCTTTGGTTCAGTCACTTAGGAAGTGGAGGCATTACCTTCTACCCAAGGAGTTTGTGGTCTTTACAGACAATCAAGCACTCAGCTATATCAACACTCAAGAGAAGTTGAGTAATAGGCATTTGAAATGGATGGAGTACATCCAAGCTTTTACCTTCACCATCAAGCACAAGAAGGGGTAGATGAATAAGGTAGAAGATGCATTGAGTAGGAGGTTGTTGACAGTACAAGAGATACAAGTGAAGAGAATAGGGATTGAAAGCTTTAAAGATCTCTATGGAGAGGATGAAGATTTCTCAGAAGCCTATAAGGTATGTTCTGACTTTGAGAATCATTTTCATAGTCAATATGCTGAGTATACATTGCAAAGTGGATTATTGTTTAAAGGGAATCAGTTGTGTGTTCCAAAAGGATCAATGAGAGAAAACCTCATTCAAGAGAAGCATAATGGCAGTCTTAGTGGATATTTTGGCATCAATAAGACATTAGAGCTAGTTCAAAGGTTCTATTATTGCCCTAAATTGGCAAGAGATGTTAGAAAGAATGTGGAACAATGTGTTGTGTTTATGAAAGCTAAGGGAGAAGCTAGTAATGCTGGTCTTTATCAACCCCTACCCATTCCTAACAGACCATGGGAGTGTGTGAGCATGGATTTTGTGGTAGGACTCCCTAACACAAAGACTGGTTTTGACAGTGTATATGTAGTGGTGGACAGATTTAGCAAAATGAGTCATTTTATCCCTTGTAAATCCACTCATGATGCTAGCAACATAGCTCATCTTTTCTTTAAGGAGGTTGTAAGGATTCATGGCTTACCTTTAAGCATTGTTTCAGACAAGGATGTTAAATTCATGAGTCATTTTTTGAAGACTCTATGGAGTAGATTGGGAACCAATCTGTCATTTGGATCAACTTACCATCCTCAGACCAATGGTCAAACAGAGATGGTTAATAGGGTGCTAGGTAACCTTCTTAGGTGCCTAACCAAGGAATATGGATAGACATGGCATATGGTGATCTCACAAGCTGAGTATGCCTATAATGATAGTGTCAACCGGACCACAGGGAAGAGTCCTTTTGAGGTTGTGTATGGGATGCACCCAAGAGGTATTTGTGAGCTCAGGGATCTAGGAGCCATGGAGAATAGGAGTGGACAAGCTGAAGACTTCACTCAAACCATGAAAGAGATTCAGGAGTAGGTAAAGAGGACAGTCACTGAGGCTACTCAAAAATTGAAGGATAAAGTAGATATGTCAAGGAAGGATGTGCAATTTGCAGTAGGAGACTTTGTCATGGTTCACCTTAACAAATCAAGGTTGCAGAAGGGAATGGCAACCAAGTTGCAAATGAAAAGAGTAGGACCATGCAAGATATTAGCCAAGTATGGCAAGAATGCATACAAGGTGGAGTTACCTTCTAACTTTGGAATCTCACCAGTTTTCAATGTTGTAGATTTGATCAAGTACAAGGGATCAGTCCAAGAGATGGATCAGAATAGTAGAGAGGTTTTCCAAGATGTCAGTAACATAGCACTCCCTATTCCAGACAAGATTCAGTCAGAAAAGATCTTACAGTCAAGAGTGCAAAAGTCTACAAGAAAGAAAGTGTACAAGGAACACCTTATCAAGTGGAAGAACAAGCCTGAATCGGAGGCTACATGGGTACAAGAGGATCAGTTCCAGAAGAATGGCATTGATATGTCAGTCATCTCTCCTTCCTTTCCTTAGTGTTTGGGTGAGAGGGGGGGGGAGAATGGTGCAGGAGCACCTAGAAGAACACCTAGGAAACACTAGGAATAGGCAATTGTTTTGTTAATTTTTGTTTTGATGTTATAAGGTCATGTTGACCATTGAAATTGTGGGAGAGACTTAAAAATTTCTTGGTCAGGAGCTATCAGGAGTGGAAGAGTTGTGAGTTTAGACACTCATGTTTGGTAGTTTCTAGTAATTGGAAATAAAGCCCAAAATGTTGCATATGTGCAATTTTGGCTTAATGTGGTGGTTATGTCCGACCAAGGGGAAGGGTAACCACTTTATGATCCTTTATAAGGGGTGCCTCGACCTGTGTGAAAGGTTGGAAGGCATTTGAAGTTTTGTAATTTTGAATTTTTCATGAAGGAGAAGTAAGAACAGTAGGAATAATTGCCAAGTTTTCTGTGTTTGAGATCTTGGTAGTGTGTTAATGGCATAACTAGGCATTGGCATACATGTGGAAAGTAATTTAGTTGTTCTCCAAGTGTTGGTTGGGTCTGTAACTAGTTGTTTCATTGTTTAAAGCTTTTAATTTCAGTTCTCTAGGTTTTTGTTTTGGTCATTCTGACTGGCAAGCTGCAATAAATGGGGTTCTATACCACTTTTCCCCTGTACTTGGTGTATGGGCACTTGGAAATAGTGGCTAGGCTCCATTATTGTACTTATAGTAGTGGTATGAGTCATTAGGGGTTAGTTATTCATGAAAGAAGACCTTTCCTAGGCGAGCTAAATAGTGCCCGGCTAGGAAAGTCAAGGGGTGTGAAGCACCTAACTTGCAAGGGAGACCTCTCCATGCTAAACCCCATGGTAGAAAGGTGGATGGAGGCCCTGCAAAGGTTTGGTATCAAATAAGAGGCTACACCAATCCATTTGATGGAAGAACTCCATAACAGTTTCCCAAATGGTCAAGAAAAGGCTCTAAAAGGCCTAAATTTGCTAACTTGGAAGGTCTAACCTATGTACGAACAGTCAAGGGATTAGACTTTGAAAACATTGAATTGGTAGACACCAGGGTTGAGAATCCATAGGAAATATTCAGAGTTCTTTGAAGAACTTGGGTAAGTTACCTCATTTCCTCGGAGCAAAGACCTATTTGGATGCCTAGAATTAGGGAAGTAAAACCCTAGGTGAGGGTTTGATGAAAGCGATGGAGAGTTGGAGTTTGGTGATTGTCCAAGGACCTTAGAAAGATGCTATGAAGTCATTGAAAACATATCTATACCCATGCAAGAACCTAACTGAGTGTTGAGTGTGTTTGACCTTTAGGGAAGATTAAGGGTCAAGGGTGAGATAGTGGCAAAGCACCAAGATTAGTTTGATAGATGTGAACTTGGATGAAAGTGGGGATGGCCAATAGAACCAAGGGTACCTATACCTAAGATAGGACCTATAGGTTGAGGTGGTGGAGAGTGCCACTATAGGGGATTGCCAAGGTGAGACCCAAAGCATGGAACAGTGAATGTTCCATCCAACCCCAACTTACATCACTTTTGATGTGAACAAGTGGCCCTTTGAAGGGCGGTTTCTTTTCCTCCATAACAACTAATGATTATTCTTGTCTTATGCTTTTATCTTTCAATCGCATGATGAAAATGTAACTGATTTAGGGATTAGCGATCCAATGAAAAAAGGACATGTGTACTCTCTGGCCTAAGGCTTGTTTGCTCCCTTTTTTTATAAAAGGGAATTATGGGCTGTGAGAGGAGGTTGGCTGAAATATCCGAGATTTGAGAAATAAGAGTTTAGTAATACAGAGATTATGAATGTAAGTCCAGGTATTAAGGTTTTGAGTTAGATAAGAGAACTTGGTCAATTATGGGGTTCTTAGGCATGTTTGTATTAAACATGTGAATGTTTTGAGCCTATTTTCTCTCCTATTGTGATACTTTACATCAATTATTAATGATATATTGGTCCAAGATGACTTTCATTGACGTTCATTTTTTCTTTATTGTGAATTACATTTAACAATAGCTCTGGTTCAAAGGACAAGTTAAATGCTTCAGTTAATCAGTAAGTTCATGCGAGCTAAAAATAGGTTTCATAAAGTAGTGATAGACTTAGATACAGATATATGGATTGTAATGCAATTCATATGGATCATAAGTGCTTAAGATGAATTTCGCCCTGTAGTTCAATTTTCTCATTTGACTCTATGCTTTAGGATATGGCACTAGAACAGTGATCGCGGTTATATTTTCTCATGTCTTGTGTTATGACTTCAGGACATTTTATTCAAATATTTCCTATCAATCTACTTTAGTCGTGTTTGTGATTCTCTACTAACAGGACTAGAGCCTTTTTGAGGAATAGCTAATTTCTTGAAGGATTTCATCCTTTTAGCATAAATGGGGAATCTATCTGTTGTTTATCAATGTGCAAGTGAATTTTTTATTGTTGTATTTAAAGAGCACATTTTAGGGAGTACCCTCCTGGGTCTTACAGAGCCCGAAGTGTAGGAGAATTAGCATTATCGATTTTCTCGTCGAGTTGGCCAAACGCTTCCTAGACTTTTATCATTGAACGTGGCAAGTTCATAGAAGGTCTCAGGAAGTTCACTTGGTCTATAGTAAAAAACACCAACATTGTCCAATCCAGGAGATAATCAGGACCTATTTTACATCTACACACAATCCCATGATGACACACACACCTCAAACTACCAAGTTGTCCCAACAAACACTTAACCCTCCAAATATTAACTTTAGACCATAAGTGGTACCAAAGAGACCAGATAACATCATGTGGATTACATTATAGGAAATAAATTATATTCAAAAACATTTCCATGCCCTCCTTTTACAACTTCACTCAACATTAGGCTAGCACAAGCAAACATTCACAAAACTAGTATCTCTTGCAAGCCCAAACAAGCACAATCCTGAGATAGAAAATTTAAAAATTGACTTCTAGTACACCATCGATTATGAAAATTGAAAGGAGAAAACATAATACATTTTAAACTCGTCCTCCAAACCGCAAGACCACAAAATAAAATGCAGAAAAAGGAAGAGAAATACAAATCATTATCTTAACCTTCCTGACTGTGACAATATAGTCTTCACTCTGCTAGCCCTGGAAACCTCGACAATAACTTTTATTTCATGAAATTAGGAAAATACATATTGCATATCTATATTTGACAAAATTCCAAGCCGCAAGGAAATATCTTCAAATGTGGATGAATGTGGAGCATTCTCTAAAGAATCTACAACACAACTTCTTGAGAAACTATGTGCAAGATAATATTTTATACATTTTACATCAATAGACATAAAATACAACATCCACAACATAATTCATGGTTTATGTTATGTACATGATGTATGTGATGCATATGATGTATGATGGTTGGATAATTTTCTTATGTATATGCTTTATGAATGGATATTATAGTTTTTATGTATTATTATATTTCCCAAATAATTATTATGGATGTTTATGTATTGTTTATGGATTCTAATGATATGGCTATAATTTATATGATTAGGTGATTAATCTTAAGACTTTATGATGTATGATTTTTAATGTTACTTTTTCCCCAAGAGAAGGGAGAACTAAGAAATAATTAGATTTAAAAGGTAGATAGAAAAATAAATCATACTATGATCGTTTGGTTAAAAGAGATATTAATAAAGAACATGTATAAAAACTCTTTTGAAAGTGGGAGGAATAATTATTAAAAGGAAACTCTTATGAAAGGGTGTGATGGTTTGGATAACACACCTTAAAAGGATATATAAGGAATTCATGTGAAACTTGGAAAAGCTAAGGAGAACATTCAATGGAAAAGAAAGTGGTTTGGTGTTCTATGATAATTCTAAGGGGGCACATAGAGTGTGTCCAACTCGGGGTATAGAGTACACCTGGAATTTTCCTAGCCAAGGTTGTTGTGCATGTTGAGTAGTTATTATGAAGCATGTTGTATACATGTTAAAAAATTACTCTGTAGCATGTTATATGCATGTTGATGAACTACTGTCAAGCATGTTCTATACATGTTGAGTAATCACTCAAGAGCATGGTGTCTTATGGTGAGAATTGTTCTATTGAACCAACACTTGTGTAGAGTGTAATAGTGTGTTGTGTTCCGAAAGGAATTTTTTCCTCCTATATTTTTCTATAACAAGAGCCGATACCGTAGACATCTCCCTAGGGTGAGAGTGGATTTTCCAAGTGTTTTGATTCGAATAAGTATTAGAAATTTTTGATTCTAAAATATATTGAGAATATTATATATATGATTTTGGTGTTAATCTATATGAATCATATAGATGTTTTACTCAATTTATTTTGTTAATTATTTAATTTAGAATTATTACTAAATTATCACATATTACCTTTTTCATTGGTTATTCACATCTATTTTGATAATAGTGTAACTTGTAAATTATCTTAACTCTAATATTTAATCTATTAAATTTTGTACTAACAATTGAATAACTTTGGGAAATAGTGACATTACATGATTGATATTATGGTCGTGTATGCAATGGTAATATGGTAATGATATTTTATGATTATGTGACAATGTATGATTTATGGTTTCTAGATGAATATGATGATGATGGTATGCAATGTTAGTCTTTTCTAAATGGATGGTGATTTAATTATGATTATAAATGCATGTATAATTATGATTTCTCCTAGATGTATATTATGATATTTATGGTAGGGATATTTATGATGGTATTTTTATTATGATTTTATAGGTATAGTATGGATTTATTTATGGTACTATGAATTCCCCTAGTGTGTGAGGTGTTTATGCTTATGATGTGACATAATTATGGGTGGATTTAGGACATGCAAGATGAGTGTGGATGGGACAGAGGATGGTAATTTTATTATTTTTTGGCCATGATACAAAGTGAGAGGAAAGGGGCTAGGATGGGGGATGACTATTAAGATGAGACTAGGATGTGGTTTTGGATAGTGCGATAGGATGTGAAGGGGAAATAAATTGGATCCTTAGGAGGGGATATATATAGGTCATTGTGTAGGTGGGGGATGAGTTAGGTTGTTTAGTCCATTTTTTTGTTAAATTATGGATAGGAACAAAGGATAGAATGGATACAATGAATGAATTGGGTATATTATGCTTATATGTGGAGATTAATACTAGATTTTGATATAGGAAAGGAGATAATGCACCAAGGTATAAGAATGAAGATGACAAGGTAACTATTGCATGGACTCGACTCTCAAACAAAAGGTTGTCCTAGTACACACAAGGCATGATAAAACCTTGGGGGGTCATGCGAAGAGTGATATTTAAGAACAATGATATCCTTATACATGCAAGGAATTAGCATGGTCTTGGTGGGCTATGTAAAGAATAACCAATATTCATAAAGATATCTATACACACACAAGGTTAAAATCAACCTTGGTGGGTCATGTAAAGAACAACTGACAAATATGAAACATAGAAACAAAATAATATGCCTCATTGTACACTAGTCAAAATACACAAATGTATAGGAATATCTAGGTGTTATTAAGTAGGTATATTCATGGGTTAAAAAGATAAATCAACATTAAATACCAACTAAAAAACATGTCATGGAATCACCAAATATCTTTCCAAATCAAGATGGTGTGAGATAGTACTATGCCTAATATGGGAAGGATACATCTCTAAAATAATGTATTGAAGTATATTAGGATAATGGCCAATAGGAATGTTGACTATATTTTGTTTAAAAGTTGGAACTATGTGTGATTTGTAATGTTGCACAATGTCTTGATGTGTGGTTTGTCTTGTGCAAGTTTAAGTCTAGGAAATTCAATATAAAAGCTCACTTTAGTGGGAGTAATCTTAGTTTACTCAGTTAAGCACAATTTACAAGGATGTGTGATGCATGCAAACTTATGAGTGAATAACTATCTAACTTTTTTATGTATGTGTAAGGATCCACTACGTAAAAAAAGACTTAGGTATTTTCTCCCAACGTTCAACAAGGGATATGGAATGGTAGTTGGTCAATAGGATGAATGAAGTGGATGAGGAAAAGTGAGATGAACTATGACATTAAGGGACACAAAACTAAGCCATAATATGTTTGTGTAATGTGGTTGTATGGTATTTATTATGGATGAAGAATGAGTGAAAAGGTATATGGATAGGATGTATGGTATCGTAATAGATGGCATAATGAGGCTATTACACATGACACGTGTAAATAGGTTTTCACCATCGTACTTACCCAAGGTTCTACCAAAATGGTTTTCACCATTGGATGAATTATTTATCTTAACTATTTATATAATTTTTTGGATTTGTTAATTTTGTTGGTATTTTTTTTTTGGGGGGGATATTTTGAGGATTAGATGTATAATTTTTTAAGTTGGATTATTTTCATGGGCTCCTCCAATGGTTGGCCTTTTGTTGTAGCAAGTTTTTATTCTCTAGATTCATATTTAACAATGATAATGAAAGTTCCTAGCTAATTGGGTTTGAACTTTCTTTCCTTTTCTTTGTCTTGGATATTCCTTTGATGATGCTTAAGTACTAGATCACCAATCTCAAACCAATGGGTTTGATATTATTGTTATAACTACAACAAAGTGTATTTTGATATGCATGCAAGTGATTCAAGGTATTGAGGTGCCTCTCATCCAATAAATCTAGCTCATGTAGGCATGCAACCCAATATTATTTTTCAATGAGGTGTTGTAATAATATCATGAGTGAGGGAAGCTTGATCTCAAATGTTGGCCTCCTCTAATGGTTCAATAAATAAGCACTTAAAGCTATAACTTAGAGATTAAATATCTGCACCAAGTAGCTATCTTGCTCATCATGAAGGTTCATTTCATTTTCAACCCAGAGACATAAACTTGAAATGGGTTAGCATTGTATGTGTGCTAGGACTCACTTGTAGCCATCCTTATCCTATAACTAGAAAGGAAATAGTATTGAAAGTGAAATTCTTGAAAGGAAGTAGCATAAGTACTGAACATAAACCAACAACTAAACTAAACTGAAATGAATTACATAAATAAAAGTCTCAATAAATAGATAGGAAGTTACTATGTCTATCGTGGCTGCAAGAACAGACATAGATATCATTTTATTCATTGAAAACATGATTACAATGTAGCAGCAATATAACTATATTTCTTGAAAATGAATATGCAAGAACAATTCTCAGAACACTCAACCTCTTGAAGAGGAGCATCTAACCATTATTTATAGAAGGAAAGATCTAACTAACTTAACTAACAAGACAGTCGCCTCCAACAGATTAAGAGGATTCCATTTATTGAAAACATGAAAAAGAGGAAGGAGGTTATGCATGCACAATATTTGATCAAACCAAACTTGTTTCAACGAAAAATCCAGCATAAGATTTCCTAAATCTACTCAACTAATAGACATGGCCATTAAGGTTAACTTTCAGACAAGCTAGAAGTTTCCAACCGCTGACTTCTTCAATGTCCATCTCTACTTGACTTTTTCAACAACCGAGTAGTTGGCATGAACTTCTTCCACATTGCATTTATATCTACATCTTAATCTGAACCTACATTATGACATTAGCATGCACAAGAAAAATTTACATCCATAATCACCTTATGATAACATTCATTCAATCACATGGAAAATTAATATCATTAAAATTTATAGGAATAAGTCCATGTCCAGAGTTCATAAATTCAGGGAAATAACATAGAAAGTATTGGTAACTAGGTGCTAAAACCCCATAGTAACACTAAGAAACTTATGATAAATCCTAACAAAAATGAGTCATTATTTGGACTCATCATCAATTGGAAAGAGATTCTAAGCCAAAGAAAAGTGAGTATGATGTCACATCAATGGTTGTACAGATACTGAGTCAATAGGCCCATAAGAAGGCATTAAGTTGAAGGTTCCAATCATGACCAGCTTCATTGATTATCTTTTTGAGTATTTGGAGGATAGTTTTGTTAGAAGCCTCGGCTTGAGCATTGCTTTGGTGGTAATATGGGGTGAAGAAGAGATGTTAGATATGGTATTTTTGGAAAAGGGTACAAATTTCTTGGTTTTTGAATGGTTTTCCATTGTCTATGACAAAAGCAAAGGGAATGCCATAATGACATATGATGTAATGGAGAATGATTTTGGTGATTTTCTTACCATTGATGTAGGTTATGGAATTACTTCTACCCACTTTTTAAAATACCTAGTGATGGTGATTATTAATTTATGAACATTGAAGGAAGATGAGTGAATTTTACAAATGAGTTCAAGGCCCCACTATGAGAAAGCTCATGGAGTAGTAATGGTTTGAAATTCCTATGATGATGTATGTATCAAATATTTATGTTGTTAACATGGTGGGAATTTATTGAAAAAATGATGTGTATACTAATCCATTATCAACCAATAATAACCTATTCTTAGCAACTTTTTAGCTAAAGTGAGATCACTAGAATGTGCACCATAAATCTACTTTTGTGCACCTCATATAAAGAATTATGGGGTTCTTCTTTGTCTAAGCACCTTAAGAGGGTACCATTAAAAATTATTCAATAAATTATATCACATAGGAGAGTGAAGTGGGTTGAATTATGGAGAAATTTTTATGTTGGTCAACCACCAAAAATGAAGTAGGGAAAGAGAATTCCCCAATAGGCTCCTAGGGTTTCTCACCTAGAAGTTGGTTGGTACAATGCCTCTCTTTCACACTAGGTATTCTTGGTGTTCATTCAAAGATTAGGGGTAGATGTGTGTGAATGTATCTAAATTCAATGATCTAAATGTAAAGAACTGATAAAAGATACTAAATATTAATGTAAAACCTAGAAAATGGATTATGTTTGAAAACACATTAAGATATGCAGACTTATACTAAATTACTTAAGAAAGCTTACAAAACAAAATAGAAAGCTGTAAAACTAGATATGTATGCCTGGAAGTGTTTTTCAAACTTGAAGGAATTCTGAAATTCCAAAAATACTATTTTTTATGTCTGTCGGGACACTTGTGCCAAGTTGGGCGACCTAGTCCTTTTTCGGGGTGATTTCGAAAAACTACTTTGGGGCCTGTTTCAACCAAATTTTTATCTGGATCTGCAGATATCTTTGAAAATAAGCACAATGGGACTAGGTCACCACAAATGTGGGGAGTGTCCCTTTTACCTTTTCTGAAAATCTGAAGGTGGAAACAGGAGTTCTTAACCTGCACTTTTTGGTCCTCCAAGTGTCCGAACCAGAAACCTTGATTTTTGATCTGTATGTGTCTTTTATTGATTCTTGTGTCCTAGCCAACAAAGAGATGCCATAAACAAGTCTTCAACCCATTTTTTGATGATCTTCAAGCTTCCAAGGTACCTAAATTTGCAAACACACACACAAAGAGAAAGAAATGTTGATTGTTAAGGCATGGGGGTTTGCCTTGGTCAAACCCATTTTAGATAATCAAATCAAATGAAGAGACGAGATAATAGAGCATGAAATATGGAATGATGGATTCAATACCCTACCATGATGAATGATCTTGTTTTGTTGCATCAATCAACCCTTGAATGCCTTAGAGAGATGTTTTGATGACTTAGTGTGCAAAAACTCTAGCTTGTTTAAGAAGAAGTGGATGAGGAGTGAAAAGTGAATGAGAGAGTTGTGAATAATGAGGAATTAGGGTTTTTAGGCTTATTTATAGGTGATCCACCTAAAAACACACGTTATTTGATCCTCAAGACCATAATGAAGGAGAAATAAACTAAAACCCTAAATTTTCCCGCTCAAAACCTTGAAAATAGCTCCAATGAGACTAGGTCACCACCTTGGGTGACCTAGTCCACCTAGACAAGACTAATTTGCCCAGATGGGCAACCTAGTCCCACAAGGGCCCTTTTTCCATATGGATTGTTTGGGAGTGAAGGAATCGGGTTTATATGATGATTTTATCATATATTTTATCAAATTAAGCCTTCGGATGCACAATAAGGGGTCATAAGGGCCAATAAATGATGATGAAAAGGGGTTATTTAGGTCCAAAATCCATAGGCAAGGGTCCAAATTAGTGAAAAGTGTAAAAGGCTACACTTTTTGGTGACATATTTAGCCCCCACTTTAGTGAGAGGATGAACTTTCTTCAAACTCACACTAAACTAACCCAATGGAGATGGCAAAGAATGGTGAAGAATGAAGAAGGTAGTCAAGCCCCCAAGATTCAAGATTCTAATCCAAAAAGAAATCAATGCGAGAATGATAAATTCAAGGATGAATGATTTGTAGCAAAACAAGATACATGATCATGCGATGACAAGAACTAGAAGGAAAGGAAGAACGAGGTGGAAAAGATGCACTCACTCTAGGGCCACAAAACATCAGGTCATCCTCAGGGTGAGTTGTCCCAAAGAAGTGGTTTAGTGAGAAATTCATGCCAATGTATTGACTTCCCACCGTATAATGAGAAATTCATGCCA
The DNA here is from genome assembly GCA_007115665.2 of Sequoiadendron giganteum. NCBI lineage: Eukaryota > Viridiplantae > Streptophyta > Pinopsida > Cupressales > Cupressaceae > Sequoiadendron > Sequoiadendron giganteum. The sequence continues at coordinate 725,270,299 of CM021100.1, forward strand.
ATGTGTTGGCTTCCCATTATACTAACCATACCAAAGTTACCTTGCTTGATAACTTTGATAAGGTGCCACAATGTAATGCTTTTGTAAATGATTTTGAATTTGAATGTTATGTAAAGATTTTTTTGAAGGGGATTTTTCTTTTTTCATGTGAGATCTCATTCTTAGGGAGAATTGTGCCTAATATCTCCAAGAGAGGACAAGTCAGGGTGTCAAATCATTATCCATGGGATGCCTCGTTCACATCACGCCACTTCAATTGATCATACACACTTGGAAGGCATCAAACCCAATGACACCACCAATAAGAGGACACATCACAAGAAAAAGAAAAATCATGCCATGGAAAGATGTTGTCTATGAATTCCCCCACTTTAAAGTGGTTGCTACACCATCAGTGTGAGAAATTGCTTTAAAGTAGCCAAGGATAGGGGAAGGAAGACATGAGAGCTAACTTGGAAATCCCTATGCCAATTCATATGTTTCCAAAGTGAGCTACATCATGAGAAGGGATAGTATGTCACATGCGATTCAATCTTAAGACATGTCATCCACATCCCAAGCTTGCTCTTATAAGTGTATGAAAGGTTAACGAGTAGTCAAAAGAGACAATGACAAGTGACATATGAGGGAAAAGGCTAACCTACCCTTTCCCCCACTTAGTGCAGGACAAAGGTGAGCTTGGAATGGATGGCAATATCCTGCTCCTCGCGAGGGATGTGAAACATGAAATAGTGAGTATGTTATGATCCTACAACTATTACATGGCAAGGAGAATCAACTAATGTTATTTATGTGGATGGGTAAAACAAAGTTTCGGCAAAGTTGACCTTGATGGTATAGACTTTTTCATTAATGTGGGTAATGTCTTGGTAACTTGGTTGGTGTGAAATTTTGGTCTTAGGTGGGTGAAGGATTAGAGGATTCTTAGGAGGTTCAATAGTAGATGGATATCTAATGGACACTTTCATATCCATAACCGCAATGGGCTTGGGTTGATGTACCTATAAGAAGGGGAAAATGAGTATCATCTTTTTACCATTACCCAAGGAAGACACATGACTATTGTGTGAAATGAGTGCAACCATATTCTTATTTTCTTGCACCATGATACCTTCCCTAATAGGGGAGTATTTAGGAGAACTACAAACAAGATGTTCAGGACATTCATTGTTTGGTTCTACACTATTGACTTCATTGCAAGTAAGGGAATGATCTATGGTTGAAGTGTCTTCTTTCATAATATTCTCATGATTCGCATCAATTGGATCTTGTAAAATCATAACATCATCTTCACTAATAGGAGAGATATTAGCAGAGGGGGAAAGTGGATTGTTGTTATTGTTGATGTTTGCATTCTTTTCCTCTAAGGTGTCATTCTCTTATGCCATAGTATCTATACTAGGAGGAGAGATTTTTGGAAAGTGAAAAACAATAGGTTTATCACATGTCATGATTAGATTTGGTCAGTAGCTTCATCACTCATAGGAGAGGCATTAAGAGAAGGATAAGTAGGAATTAGATGGTTACCAATGATTGGACTTGTTTGTTCAAATAGACCCTTCCAAATGTGAGGAATATTAGGAAGGAGAGAAATAAAGCTATAACTCTCAATCATTGGGTTGCTTGATACCAACATATCCTTATTTATTAAAGCATGGTAACAAATAGCGGAGGTGTTGGGAGATGATTGAAAACTAGGTAAGGCAGTAACCATGATTTTAGCTTTGTGTGTTATAAGTTCTTTTCAAGAGGGAGGAGGAGGAAGACAATAAATACAATCATGATCTTCAATGATTGTGTCTTCTTTCCACAAGATACCTTCGTCACCAATGGGAGAGATATCAGGAGAAGAACAATTATGATTAGCATGATTATTGATACTTGCAACCTCTTGTGGAAAAACTTTAGTGGATGAGTGAGGAGAGATGAATTCATCAAGGGATTCATCTAACATTTCCAAGTCATCACTACTAAAGGGCTTAAGAAGGGTTTGAGTAGGTGCATGTGATGTTATTAAAGTGTTGTTTTCATTTTGTAATGAATTTGATCTAAATGAACTAGGAACTAATGCTGAAAATGAAAATTGTAAAATTCTAATTGCCATGAATGTTGTTTAAAATGTAACCAAATCTATGTAAACTTAAAATGCAATGTAAAGACATAGGATTAAATGCAACTTTCATATTTCAAACAATGTAATTTATTGATTATATTATTCAATGTTCTAAAAATGAAATGTTGTGAATGCAAAATGGAATTTAAGCAATGCTTAAAATGAGCTAATTTAAAAAAAATTTAATGAGATGCATGCTATAAAAACTCAACCAACTGATACAAATAGATAATGGGAGAAAACAAAAACCTAAAAATAGAGTTTCTAGCTCTGTAAAAGGTTGTTTCAGGGCTCTAAAGGGACTAGGTCACCTAGGGTGGCGACTTAGTCCTTCTAGTGATTTTTTTGAGAATTTTCAAAAGAATTGGATGGATTTGGGTGGTTTTTGTATTGTATGGTGCAGACCTAAGATGAAAATGAAAAGTTTCAGAATTTTTGTAATGATTTATGATGCAAAAATGCAACCTAGATGCACTTTCACTAATGCAAATTTTGAAACCCTAGAATGCAAATTAAATAATACAATGCAAACCTAGGATCATAAAGAACTCCAAATCAAACAAGAAGGGGGTAGGAAAGTCAGGTTCACCAAAATGAACCACCAAAAATAAAGTAGGGAAAGAGGATTCCCCAATAGGCTCCTAGGGTTTTTCACCTAGAAGTTGTTTGGTATAATGCCTCTCTTTCACACTAGGTATTCTTGGTGTTCATTTAAAGATTAGGGGTATATTTTTGTGAATGTATCTAAATTCAATGATCTAAATTTAAATAACTGATAAAAGAGACTAAATATTAATGTAAAATCTAGAAAATGGGTTATGTTTGAAAACACATGAAGATATGCAAACTTTTACTAAATGACCTAAGAAAGCTTACAAAACAAAACATAAAGCTATAAAAGTAGAAATTCATACCTTGAAGTGTGTTTTAGACTTGAAGGAACCCTGAAATTCTAAAAATATTAATTTTTATGTCTATCGGGACACTTGTGCCAAGTTGGGTGACCTAGTCCTTTTTCGAGGTGATTTCGAAAAACTGCTTTGGGCCTATTTCAACCAAATGGGTATCTAGATCCATAGAGATCTCTGAAAATAATCACAATGGGACTAGGTCGCCACAACTATGGGGAGTGTCCCTTTTACCTCTTCTAAAAATTTGAAGGTGGAAACAGGAGTTCTTGACTTGCACTTTCTGCTCCTCCAAGTGTTCAGACCCAAAACCTTGATTTTTGATCTGTAGGTGTCTTTTATTGAATGTTTTTCCATAGCCAACAAAGATATGCCCTAAACAAGCCTTCAACCCATTTTTGGATGATCTTCAAGCTTCTAAGGTACCTAAATCTACAAACACACACAAAGAGAAAGAAATGTTGATTGTTAAGGCATGAGGGTTTGCCTTGGTCAAACCTCTTTTAGATGATCAAATAAAATGAAGAGACAAGATAATAGAGAATTAAATATGGAATGATGGATTCAATACCTTTCCATGATGAATGATCTTGTGTTTTTGCAGCAATTATCCCTCGAATGCCTTGGAGAGATGTTTTGATGACTTAGTGTGCAAACACCCTAGCGTGCTTAAGAAGGAGTGGATGAGGAGTGACGAGTGAATGAGAGAGTTGGGAATAATGAGGAATTAGGGGATTTAGGCTTATTTATAGGAAATCCACCTAAAAAAACCCATTATTTGATCCTCAAGGCCGGCATGAAGGAGAAATAAACTAAAACCCTAACTTTTCCTACTCAAAACCCCAAAAATAGCTCCAATGAGACTAGGTCGCCACCTAGGCGACCTAGTCCACCTCGATAGGACTAATTCACCCAGATGGGTGACCTAGTCCCATAGGGGCCCTTTTGCCAAGTGGATTGTTTGGGAGTGAAGGAATCAAGTTTATATGATGATTTTATCATATATTTGATCAAATTGAGCCTTGGGATGCATAATAAGGGGTCATAGGGGCCTATAAATAATGATGAAAAGGGGTTATTTAGGTCCAAAATCCATAGACAAGGGTCCAAATGAGTGGAAGTGTCAAAGGCTACACTTTTTGGTGACATAGTTGGGTAGTGGATAAATTGGGTGGGAGGGTATTGTCATGCAAGTATATACAAATGCCATGATACAAAGGAGAGTTGGAACCAAAAAAATTGTAAACTAGCTCAATATTAGGGACATCATATGTTGAGATCAAAATATGCTCAACAAGGAATTCACATATCTATCTATTATGTGGCATGTACAAAAATTATTTGATGGTTGTCATGGTATCTTCTACTTTATTGCTTAAGCAAGGTACTTGCTCAAATTGTATATATTTATGAAAAATACTACCTAAAGTTGTCCAGTATTCTTTTGTAGGGTAAGATTTTATCATCCTTTATTTCGTATTCATTCTCTATTTTTTTTATGATAAGTTGGGAGTCTCCATAAACCTATAATTATGTTATTTTCTAATGAATAGCCATCCTAAGACCTATGATCAACTATTCATACTTGATTGTGTTATTTGTGCATTGAAAGGATAACCTATATGCTTTTGGTATACAATCAACTTGTGGTGTGATACATAATATCCCTAATATAGAACCATGTTGATTATGTGATCCATCAAAATATAATTTATAATGTGTCTACTTAGTGTTAGAAAGTATCGATTCATCTAAAAAAATTGAGATAAGTGGATGATCTACCACCAATGGTGCTTCAACTAAGTAATCCACAATTACTTTTCATTTTATTTCCTTGAAATATACATACTGGATGTTAAACTCACTCAATGTCATGACCCATTTTTCCATACATATAATGAGGGTTGCTTTAGATAACAAGAACTTAAGTGGGTCAAATTTTGAAATGAGTTGCTTTATTTTATTATTAAGTATGTAATGTCTATTTTTTGGGGAATTTAATACCACTACAAGACATGCTCATTAAATTGGTGTGTAATTTAGCTCATAGCCTACTAAGGTATGGATGTTATATTATTTAGATCTTTTCTTTCCATGGTCATCATGCTATGTTAATAGTGCCCCCAATGATACTATTATGGCATTAATATACAGTAAAAGGGGGTTTCCTAGAATGTGAGGCATAAGTATAGGAGATGATGAAAGGTACTATTTAAGTTGATCAAAGTCTTACTAACAATGATTATCCCATTAAAAAGTCATATTCTTGTGAAGAAGGTGAGAAAATCATTGAAATTTAATTGCAATTTATTCTATGAACCATCTAATAGCTTGAAGCTTTCCTAGAAGAATACAAAGTTTCTTTAGAGTCCTAGGAAGATTCATTTCTATTATGGCTTAATTTTATTAGATCCGCTTCAATTCATCTACGTGAAACAATGAAACCCAATATTTTACTTGAAGTGACATTTAAGACACATTTTTGGGGATTAAGATGCTCTTGATATTTAGCTAGTCAATCAAAAAAATGTTCAAGTACTTGGATGTGCCCTTCTCTTGTTTTGGTTTTTCCTAAGAGAGCATCAACATAGTCTTCTATTATGCCATAGATCAAGTCATGTAATATCACTATCATATCTCTCTAATATGTAGATCTAGCATTCTTAAGCTTAAAAGGCATCATATGATAGAAGAAATTACTTGAAGGAGTAATGAAAATAGTTTTGTGTTGGTCCTATGTAGCTATTTTGATCTGGTTATATAAAAAAAAATCATCCATGAGTGATAACATTTCATGTCCCATGGTGAGATCAACTATGATGTTAATGTTAGGTAGTGGGAGAACATCTTTTTGGACATTCTTTTTTAAGGTCTTTGAAGTTCGTACAAATGTGGATGCACCCAATTAGTTTGGAAACTAGAACAATATTAGAGACCCACTCAAGATAATCAATATGACATATAAACTCCACTTCTAAAATTTTCTAAAGTTCATCTTTTATCAAGAGAGTAATTTTTGGATGAATTTTTCTCAACTTTTGTTTGACTGGTTTAGCATTTGGGTAGAATACCAAGTGGTGCACTAGCAATGATGGTTTGAGACCAAAAATATATGTGTAGAACCATGTAAAGTTTATAGATTCTCTCTTTATCAAGGTTTCCATGTTCTATTTTTCTTCGTCTATGAGAGAGGTCATAAATGTGATATTAGAGCCTTCTTCAACTACCAAATTAATTTTTTTGTGTATCATCAACAAATATTACAAATTTCTCATGATAATAAGGTATTGTTGAAGGTAGGTCAATTCCTCATCCTCTAGTACCTCAGAGAGGTTTTCACTAGAGGATGCATCTTTTCTTTTTACTATTTTATTGTTCGATAGCACCTCATTGAGGTTTTCACTAGGGGACTTTTGGTTTTGATTTTATTTTATTTTTACAACTAAGGGAGTTGGCATGTTCTCCAAAGTATGCCTCATTATTCAATATAATTTCAAATCTTGATTTATGGTCTCCAAATGGTAGGTGTTCTCGAATCCCCATGAGTTTTATGATTGCCTCATTATTCTAAAATATATCAATAATTGGACGTCTTTATTTGTCCCAATCTATCAATTTGGGGTATAAAAGAGGAATATTAGTGAAAGTGGATAGTGTAGGTGTATTGGTGAAAATTATCATATGTTATAAAATCTTAATGATGTTCTCAAAATATTATTTATAGGTTTCCTCTTTGGTTCTATTGAAAATAGGATATTTTTTTGCTACTTTAATGATAATGGACTTAGGTTTTGCACACTTAATCTTAGATGATTCATAGCCAAGCCCTTGGTGCTTAGGATGTTCCTTTGGAATCAATGGATCTAACATTAATTATTCATTTAATCCAAGACCTTTGTCTTTGTAGCCCATGTTTATATATATTTGTAGGACCTTAGTGTATATATGTGGGTAAAGAAGGTGTTTCTTCCTCATCTTTGTAGAACCAAATATAATATCGCCTTTAATAGTTATTTATATAAAAATCTCCAACTATTGAAAGTAGTTTCCTCACTTTTGAATTTGACTTCAAGTATTGAATTGGAAGGCTAAAGTTGACCATTTGACTTGGGGGAAAGTGGGAGTTATCCTATGAATGATTTTTTTAGTTCATAATCTCCATAACCTTTGCTAATGATTTTTTCCTTGATATCAAGAGTAATAATGTGAGAGATGGAGCAAGATATAAGTGATGATGGATTTTTATAGGATCGTGATGGTGAGATGATATCATTGATTGGTCGGTGATGGGATTAATTATAGCTACCTTATAGAAATTTGCAATATTGGAAAGTCTCTGATTCTACAAGGATAATAACTTTTGTACCATTATATGGGAAATTGATGCATTAATGGTAAGTGGAGGGTTAAACTTACATGGTGTGTATCCATGGGTGGCCAAGGAGAATATTTTAAGGGAGATTGATGTCTAAAATTGGTATGTGTTATCCATGGTAATGAGGCCAACCTAGATAGGAAAATTTATAGCTCCTTCTAATTCACGTTCAACTTCATCATATGGCTTCTTGATAATTTTATAAATTGAGGATATATGAATCTATTTGAATATCCTAATTTTATTATCAATTTTAAATTACATAGGTTCAAACTTGACCCACCATCTAGATGAACATGTTTAGTTTTATGTTTATCAATGAAGGCTTTGATATGGAGTGATTTATTGTGGTATGATTCATTAGATGATAAGTCTCTTTCTGTAAAGATGATATGGTGAGGTGAGAATAAACATTTTATCATGGCTTGAAATTGGTTTATATTATTTCCATTGGGGATGTGTGTCTCTCACAAAGATTTCTATAGGATTTCTTTATGGATGGGAGATATTTTGAGGAGTTCTAGGATGGAAATTTGAGAAAAAGTTTTGCCAAGATGATCTAGAATGTTTTATTGATTGGTCAATCAGTTGGATGAGGATGAAGTGCCTTGTATGGTTCTCAACCTTGGAACATGGTTATTACACAATTAAGAGCTTTTTATAGTCATGGTTATATGCAAGAATGAAATTCCTCAACTCTTCCTACAATAGAATCATTGGATGAGTTGGATGTATGGACTTCATTTTCTATCTCACCTCAATCGATGAGAAATTATATGTAGTTCTTAAGTTTCATGTATTTTCTTGTGCCATGACCTTTGACCTTATGGTATTAAAAATATTCATTATCTTTTTATAATGTATTTTTAGTTTTTCTTTCATTAAATGGTCTCATCATGGGATATTTGACTAGATTTACTTGGATCAGTTTGCATAAAACTACCTCCATTGGGTCTCCTAATGGAGTATATTTTCTTTGGGATTATTATTTTAATTTGGTTGTCCTTGTGGTATTGTGACATTTTTTGGAAAACTTCTACCTTTGGATTGTTTTGGGAGGATTATATTGTTTATTTGATGTTTTGAACATGCTTAGCATTAGTTACAATATGATTAACCTTGTTTTTTTTGTTTTTGGCCTAAAAATGAGGTTTATCATTGGATTGAATACTATTGTTTTCTTTTGTTTTCATGTAGATTTTGACCAAACCTTTAGCTATAAGGTATTTTTACATGGTTACTCATTTGTCTATGATTTCACCAAAGGAGTTGGTCATTGTTGGACTTGTAGGTGGAAACCTATTTCTTGATTTAAGTTTTTTACAAAGATAATGGCTAGTTGATTCTCAACAATAGGCCATGAAAATATAATAGCAAGATATCACTATCTTTTTAAGAAGGAAGCGAAGCTCTCACAATTATTTTTTTTAGTGTTTCACAAGTCTAACATGGTGATTTCACATTTAATGTTGTAAGAGAATTGTGAAACAAATTTTTGGGCTAAGTATTTGAAGGTGGTGATGGAGCCATGTGGAAGGTGCATGATCCATTCCAATGCTTGAACTTCTAATCCATGAGGAAATATTATCATGACATATATATTTCTATAGGAGACCTCTTGAAATGTTATGTAGAATTCTTTGATATGCTCTCTAGGATCACCCTTCACTTTGTATTTGTCAAATTTTGAAATTTCAAAGTTTTAGGCGAAAGGGACCATATTTATAGACCTATCAAAGGGATGAGGACATATGTCATCAAATTTATATGGTTTCTTATGATGTCTTAATTGAAGCACTTTAATTATATTTCATGCATCTTGTAGTTCTTGTGCAATGTTAATGGGGTTAGGACTATTTGATGTGTATGTTGAATGTGTGGAGTTGTATGGATGAATGTAGTTTTGGTTGAAGAGTGGAGTTTTTTTATGATGTGATGTAGAGATATAGGTTGAATGTTTTATGTTTCGGCATGAATATTTTGGGTTTGATGTATGTTTGACGTATGTTGTATGTTGAGGGAGGGATGTGTGTGAAGTTTTGAGGAGTGGGAGAGAGGTTTGTGTAATGTCAAGGGGTGAAATGGATGTTTTAATTTTTTGGATGAATTTTTTTATTGATTTAGGGTGGTTGAGGTGTGGAATGGTGTGTGGTAGAATGGTTCAAACTTGTAGGTATTCTAACTCCAAGTTGTGTGGATGGGTTTGGTTGTATTTTTTGTGCAATGGGATGAGATAATGGATTTTTTTTGTGAAATTTTTAGTGTATATTTAACATTAGAGTTGTGAGATAGTTGAATGGGTTGTGATGACCATATGTTGTTTAAGGGGTTGGATAGTATGGTTGGTTTGGATGAAGTGTCTTGTTTTCTTAGTTGTGATATGTCAAATTCTGGTGGAAGTTTATACCCACTTTGAATTAGCTACAATAGGAAACAATAGTTATCTGGTTCAATAAGTGTCACTATTAAATCTTGATTTTATGGATTTTGGGAAAATTCTTGCAACCTTGATGAATATTTAGGTTGCATTACAAGAGTTTCCTCTATATCTTGGACATAGGGATATGCACGTTGGTATGTGACCTCACCTTGTGTTTTTGGATTGAAAAGGTGTTTGGGCACTCTCTTGGTGAAAGTGTTTGACTCCATTAAATTTTTTTGTTTGGGACCTTATGAGTGACATGAAAATTTAGGCTTATTTTTGTATGTTGTAATTTGGGGGTTGATTTAATATTGGAATGAAGGATGTTTGTCTCTAAGGGATTAGATGATTTTGGGATTCTAAAATATTGTGTTTAGGATGATATAGGATGTTGGAATTAGATATTTATGTTTAACGGATTGGATGTGTGTATGGTTAAGATGTTTAGAATGATGGTTTGAATTTCAAACGTTTTAGACTTTGGACTAAGTGTTTATTTTAGGATAATGTATTTATGGAATATTAAGAGGTAATAAAAAATTAAATTTGCTTCAAGCAAATCTAGATCTTTCTGTGATTAGGGATGATATGGATTTTATCCTTTCTTACTTAGGATAGGCAAGTTCCTAAGAAAAATTGGGTATGTATTTTTGAGTTCACTAACTTCTAGGAATTGTCAAGGTCTTAAGCTAATTTATCCAAGTATGATAAAATAACTAACTTAGCACACTACTTCATATAGGAAATTTCTCAAGCAATATGCAAGTAGAGATGAGGAATATAAAAGATCTAGACTTGAGTTTTGGAGAAATTTGATTTTGTTTTTGGAGTTTGTTTTGGACAATGAATTTTTTGTATTTTGATTAAATATGGTTGGAGATGGAAGTACATGTTTTTAGTAATCAAATGTGGATGACATATCAAGAATTTATTTATGAGTCCTAAGTCCTAAATGAAATAAGGGTGGTTATATCTATGGATGAAAATTATTAAGTGGGAATTTGAGAAATGTTGGAATGTCCATGAAATTTGTTGGATGCCTAATCTAAGTCCAAATCAAGTAATTGTTGGTGGAAAAATCAAAGTGAGATGGATGAAATAATTTATTGGATAGGTTAATGGTCAATGAATGTTAATTATGTATTTGGTATGGGGGATGAAAAAAATTGAAGATGGTTTAGGGATAATTTTACTAGGTCTATCTATGGTTAGAACTGTTAATATTTTGATTCATATGGTCCAAATGATTTATTCTAAGGAATATGATTGTCTAGATTTTGTGTAATATCACAAGTGCTAAAACATAGGTTGAAAGCATTTATATGCACAAGAATGGGAAATATGTGATGGAACCAAAAGGTAGAGCATAGGAACTAATTGGAAAAGGTACTAAAGGATAGGATACAAATGTTAAAATAGGAAAAGTGTGGACTGACATGGTAGAAGTGATAAATTAGAAAACCTAATTGTGTAAAGGATTTGGCAAGAGATTTCAAACATAAATACATAATGCCTAACTTTTATTTTTCAAGGTATAAGGATGAATTATATTTTTATTGGTTTAATACATGAAAACACACCACTTGAGCATATTCCCTAAATTATTCAAGTAGGTGTGTTGAATAATATGGGTCCACAATGGAAATCAATTCATTAATATCTACTTGTGTATGGATAGCTATGGTATGTAAGGTCATGTACCACCATTACATCCCTTACATTGGAGGATAAGCCTTGCCCATGGTTAGCTCTATCTCACCATATGGAAGTACTTGTGAGTAACTTTAGGGTACGATACACATCCCTTGCACCAAAATAGAAAATAGTTGAAAGGTCTTATCTAGGATTTAAAAGTTCTCTAGGGGAGTCCTCAAAATACCACAAAGGTGTGTGAGGTCCAATCCATGAACACTAGCCCATCTACAAGCATGGTTCAAGAGATAACCACTTGGAGCATCCCTTCACCTTGTGTCCTGAATCACTATTCACCCCAAGGATTCACTAAACATAATCTGAGTAGATTAAGGTACAATTTTCATTCTCCCCCATTTATATACCCCACCAAAATGTATGGTTGATATTGTCCCTTAGGATGATGAAATTCCCAAGAATAATTCCTAATAGAAAAGGTTAGTGTTAAGTTGATTTTATTACCAAGATCTCACTAGGTGCAAGGGGAGAGCATACACACAAATTAACACACCTTAGGATATAATCTAAAATAAAGAAGGAAAGTTAGAGGTTTTTGATCCCCAAGATCACATTAGGTGCAAGGGGAGAGCATACACAAATAACACACTCCAAAGATAAAGAAAAAAGGTTTTGTAACCCTTACTCTAACTTTAGTGCAACTAAAACTAGTGAAAAAATAAAATGTATTGCAAGCGATCCTACAAAAGAATGTTAGTAATTTTGAATTTTTTATCTTTGACAAGTGAAGCAACTGCACCACTTTTTTAGTTTAAAAATTAAATAGAAAGATTAAGGTAATAAAATAGAAACCAAAATGAAAAATAACAGAAACAGTAATTAGTAGGGTGTAAGCACTAAACAACACACGCACACCAAAATACATAGTGGAGATGTTGAACAACATAAACAATATCAGCGTAGGTGCTTCTCTAATTAAAAATGACTGAAAAAGAAATAGAGGGTAATGTACCTTTTGATAGAGGTGCTAATCCATAGATCATAAGCATGATTTTGCATAGATACAAAATATTAGTGATTTCCTGTAAAAAAATAGAGACAAAAAGTTAGAAATGATTTAAAATAGGTTGAAAATAATAAAGAATGACTAAAATTAGAAAAAATAGAAAATAAGTAACAAGGAATTGAAAGCATTAAGATGTATGTGTAGGCACTAAATTACAAAAGCAAAATTCCATAGACCATAGGTGCTAAATAAAAAAATCTTACAAGAAAGTGTTAAATTCTCTATAGAACAACAAGTTATGGCACAAAAAGGACTAACAAATATTTAAAAGGTGACGACAAACACAAAACTAATTAGAATTTTTTCACACAAGATAAAAAAATAGAAGAAAAATATGAAAGACTAAAAGTGCTAAGTTGTAAATCAAAAGTGCTAGGTTATAGTGGTGCTAAAATAGTCACAAAAGCACCACTCTCGGCTCATAAGTGATAAGACACATGTCAAAATTACTATTCTAAAACCTACAACATAAAAACTTGCAATAAAAACTCACACAACTATTAGTTTTTAGGTATGTGGGTCCCACCAAGTGTGCCAAAATGAGGATGATGAAATCATGAAAGACTAAAAACAACAAGATAATACAAGTAACATAAAACCATATACCTTTACTATCTCAATCCCTTGGATTGAGCTTAAAGTAGAGGCACCCTTTTCCACTTGATGTGCTCTTTTTGTTTGTTCAAATGTAATGGATTTGGATTACTCTTCAATTCAACATAATCATGGTATTGGATGAATATTTTTATAATCGAGCAGCATATATTTAACACAATTCGACTAACTAACGATTGATGGACAAGGATCCAATTTATATATTTTTGGTGACCAGAATAGATGATTGAGATGGTGTCACATCTTGTTTTCTAAGGACTTAAATGTTAAATTATTGCATAAAAAGTTTAAAAAGTTAGTTTCATGGTTATTATAATTAACGTTATGCTTCATTAATATTTATAAATACCCAATTATTATAAATATATCTAAAATTAATATAGAAAAAATAATAATAACAATGAGACATGTTCTATATTTATTTACATGTAGCTATCATATTCATTGCATGAATATGTTATAATTATTTGCATGCATGTGTTATTTGTCTGCATGTAAGCATTTATATATCTGCATTTAAATTGCATGTCGATATAATTGTTTGTGCGTACACATTATTTGTTTGCATGAAATCATTTATATTTAGATATAGGAATTTAAACTTGCACGATGATACAACTTTCACCATTCTACTCTTAATGGCATAATGATAGTAGTGTATCGGGGAGATATCTATTCTATTCTTCTTCTTCTTCATAGTGTTCTTCGTTCTTTTTCAGCATTCATAAAGTGTGCAAAATGACTTGAGACTATTGAACATCCAGAATACTGAGAGGGGGGATGAATTAGTATTCCATATAACCATATTGACATCCATTTAAACATTATATCAATTCTTATTGAATTGGCAAGAAGGAATATAAAAACAAATCAATGCAGCCATACACATGAACGCCAAAATTTTTATGTGGAAAACCCAATGAGGGAAAAACACAGTGAGGGTTAACTCACAATATATTATATCCGGATATAAAATATTACGGGGCTCACTACCAGTACTCATTGTCCTTAAAAGGCTCACAGCCTGAGTATAAAAGATGGCTAACCGCCAAGATACAATGATAGTGGCTCACTTCCAACAAATTAAATTGATAAGATAAACCTTCAATGTGTAGGGTTTAGTTCCAATGAAGCTTAGAATATGAAGTATTGTCTCACACAGTAGTCACTCAAAAAAACTACATTGATCCACAACTGATAAAGCATTTAGGCTCATATTCTCACTTCAGGTTTCACATGCATTCCATATATCCTCTTCCACTTCTCCTCATCGCACATCTCTTTCCTCAAAACACCTTATATATATATATATATATATATATATACAAGCATATCTTAATCATTAATTCAGTTAGCCTAATTAGATGAAAACAAAATAATCTAAACTTTCTTTGTCAACACCATATATGATTTATGCATTTTATCCATGTATTTCATTATACCAAGCCGGCTAACATCCATACATCATAACTAGTCTTCATAAAGTATTGCATACGCTGAATCAGTCAAGACTAGAACACAATTCTCCAAACCAACAAATAATCCTCAAAGAAAACATTTTTGGATCTGAGAACACATTAATTTCCCATTATACTACCAACATAGACTATCAAAAAAACTCTAGCATATGAATGTTCACCTTAATAAACTGTGGAGTCTCCCACACAATATGCCAAGCAAGGAACATAAGTAGAATACATAGTTGAACTCTGTCAGAGAAATTTCTACTCACAACAAAATATGTCTCAAGATCCTAGATATAGATATTTGAATGAGTCAAGAAAACATGGTTAAGAGAATAGATTCATATCATATCTTGCGGTAAATTTTGGACTCAAATACCAACACACTGATCCATCACAAGAGGGTATTACAGGCAAAGAAAAACATTCGATAAACCCAATAAACTTCCCATATAGCTATCACCATGTTAACATCAATGATAACATAGGAACAACCAACATAAATCATCCATACTTCTTTCTCATGTTGTAAGGCTCCCAACAATCTCCCCCGTTGGCATTGATGGAAACATGCATGACAAAAATATTTTCCAACAACTGAATACTCTGAATACTTCCCCTATGAAAACTATTCTTCACCAAAATGTATTTCCTCTATCTCTCTATCTCTTTATCTCTACCCCTTTGACATCAATGAAAAAGGAATAGGTCTGGTATATATGTATACACATCAAAATGTAACCAAAAAGATATAAACACAAAATCTAATTAACCTGAAGAAGAACCTCTGAGACTCTCCAAGATAGCCTTCCACGATGATTTTCCTTCTTCCCAAGAACCTTTTTCACTTACAATAGTCTTATAAAATAGCTCAATCTTAGTTAAGGATTCTACACCATCTACTAAAGTATTGGGACAAAGATTAATTTTTGATAATTTTTCAATACAGCCAAGAGCACTAGAAACAAAATTATGTCTGAGTTTAATCATGTCTCTAAGTGCCACAAACTCCTTGATAACATCTATCCTTTGATCCTGTAGAGAAAATAATTTATCTTGAAGTTGCATAATATAGGACCACCTATGATTATCTTTATCTTCTGCTAACCTGTAAGTATATGCTTGAGTGCTCATCTAGGACTCACTCATCCTTATGTTATTTATTATATTTAGTGTACTGTCAAACCAATCTAGGAAAAAATAAAGTATTTCTTGTGCCTCTTCTTCAAAAAAATTTACACTCTATAATTCCTTCATCACTCGATTGTGTGCATTCGCACATTTTCCTTTGATATCTTCTAAATTTCCTTCATTAGACCTAATTCTAGCAGGCACTTCAATTCTAGAGATGTAGACCTTCAAAGAGTCAATCATGCCACTGAGATTCTCCACAATAGAAATAGATGAATCAAAATTAGCACTCAGAATAACCTTCTACAATTCTTCCAAAGCTCTCTGAATATTTATCCTTCATGCTCATGTTCAAGCTCACTTCCTTTTGGCTTAATAACACTCTTCCTTTTCCTCTATGTTCCCATACATTGAGATTCTTAGGGCTTTCCAAAATAATTTTAGCATAATTATCAACTTTAGCCTCTGACACTTCATAATTTAATTCATATATCCAAACTAACCTTGATTCAATTGCTTCCATGTGACAAAAATTTGTAGACACAAGAAAATTAATGCTTTTGGAGTACCATTTAACAACACTTACTGGAATCCTAGACCTTCTATTCATCCTCATCTGAAATGTTCCAAATAATGCATCAAGGGTAGTCTCTTATGCATCTGAACTATCAATATTTATCATGAATTTCTTGATTTGATGGGCAATAGGCATTGAATATGACCATTCTATCCTTCCTATTACCAGTAACTCTCTCAAAAATTAAAATAGCAAACAGACAACCAGATTTCCATACCAGAATGTATTCTTCTTACTCTTCTTGACTTCCTTTAAATTTTTCAAAAGATGTATATGAATTAATTCACATAAGTCATAATCCATACCTCTTTTAACCATATCAACAACAGTATGTACTACAACAATAGAAATTGTAAGGTCATTTCTAGGGATACAAACTTTATGACTGATGACATAGCAGCATACATTATTACCATATCAACAATTCACCTCAAATTAATCTCTTTCCCTTCAAAATTTGCACTAATAACCTCAATTATCTCTTTCTCATCCATAGCCTTTAGTTTGGGAACTAATCTGGAGGAACACAAACTAGTTACATCTCCAATGATTCTCTGGTAATCAAATGTGCTTCATCAATCCATAGTGATTCATCATGAATTTTTCTCAACACTATTAGAATATAATTCTTCTCAAACTCAAACAAGGGAGCTTTCCTCCAAACATCCAACTTCTTCACAACTAACATTGTGCAAGAATCATGGCTCTCTTTCAACTCACCTTCCCAAATCATGCTTAACTGAACTGACGACATATCTTTTATCTTACTGTAAAAAAATGCATACATTTCTTCTATGGAAAACACTCTTGGAGGGATGAATGAGAATTCACCAACAGACCTCTTCTAAAACATTCCTCAAATATCTCTTCAAACTGACTTGCACTTTAACCACACTACTCATAACCTTTGAATTAACTATAGCAATAAAAATGAAAGATTGTGCAAATAGGAATACCTCTGTAAATTCCAACAATAAATGTATATATATACTACTTCTGGAGCTCACTTTGAATCCGCTTGGTTTCTTCTTCAAACTCTGAAACTCTAAATTTCCTTTTAAGCTCCCTTTGCTTGCTTCTCCAAAAATACATAAGCCTTTAGAATTATCTGAATTTATTCCTTCCATTTTGAATGATTTTACAATAAATGATTCAACTTGTAGGTAGATTACCTTGAAAATTGTGTACACCTCCATTCTTTCAAATTTTGCAAATTTCATCCTTCACACATGCAACTGATAAAAATACCTTAATCTTGTTACCACATTAAATATACTTCTATCATGATATGACACAAGTATCGATCGATGAGGGGGTTTATTAGATTTTTTGATAATTGCTCCCCCTTAGCCATTGCTTTTACTTAGAAATTGATGGGAGTATCTGCATCAAAGGTTGGCATAGATAAGACTAATAATTTTGAATCCTTTCATTTCTTTTCTTGCTTCTTCTAGATCAATGATTTGATCATTCTTCTTCATCGGATAATTCTTATTTTCTTTTGTAGTTATTACCATGGTGTTATGAATTGATGCACTTACAGAAAATAGCATTCTTCTTTCTATTTTCCTTTTGACCAACTTTATATCCATTCTTCTTGCTCTTAGAATATTTACCGGAGAATGATAAAGAATCATTCATTTTACTTTTGCAGTCCTTTTCCTTATGACCAAATTTCTTGCACGATTAACAAACACCATTGAAAGATGAATACCTTTTAGGATCATGTTGCTCAATATAAGTTTTTTTGGGATCCCTTCTTAGATCTTTGATTCATCCATTTTTGTACCGAGTTTTCTTTCCAGTGGATTGCTTCACTTTAGAACTTTGACCTTCCTCGAACCCTAAACATTCTTATCCATTTCCGATCTTTGAGAATCAATCAATCTTTCAAGCATGGCCAAACTTATCTTAAATTTTTCTTCAAAACTTCTTGCCTTTTTCCAGATCAGACCTCAAGATTTTTGCTTCTTCCTCAAGCTTTATGCATTCATCCATCTTCCTTTGAATTTAAATTTCTTGATATTCTTCATTTTTTTCTTCTCATCCAATTGTTGCAACAAGATAGAGATAATTTATTCTTCCTTAACCAATAGATCACATGCTTCAATACTTTTACTTTGCAGCTTTTCAATGTACTCATTCACTTTTATTAACTTATCCTTAAAATCTTCCATTTCTTCTAAATATTTGGTAGAGACTACTTACCGAGGAAAAAAATTCTTATGCTCAAATTCCAAGATCTTCCTCAAGCTGTTAGGTTTCTTCCAAGGTACCATGCTCTGATACCAATTATTGAACATCAGAATACTAAGAGGGGGTGAATCAATGCTCCATATAACCATATTTACATCCATTTAAACATTATATCAATTTTAACTGAATCAACAAGAAGAAACATAAAAAAAATCAATGCAACCATACACATGAACACCAAGATTTTTACGTGGAAAACCCAACGAGGGAAAAACTATGGTAAGGGTTAACTCACAATATATTATATTTGGATACAAAATATTACGAGGCTCACTACCAGGGCTCACTATCCTCAAAAGGCTCACAGCCTAAGTACAAAAGATGGATAACCTCCAAGATACAATGATAGTAGCTCACTGCCAATAGATTCAACTAATAGGATACACCTTCAATGTGAAGGGTTCAATTCTAATGAAGCTCAAAATATGAAGTATTGTCTCACACATTAGTCACTCAACAAAACTGCACTATCCACAACTAATAAAGCATTGAGGCTCAAATCCTCACTTCGTGTTTCACATGCATTCCATATATCCTCTTCCACTTCTCCTCATCGTACATCTCATTCCTTAAAACACCTTATATATATACAAGCATATCTTAGTCATCAATTAGGTCAGCCTAATTAGATGAAAACAAAATAATCAAAACTTTCTTTTTTGGCACCATATATGATTTAAGCATTTTATCCATGTAGTGCATTATACCAAGTTAGCTAACATCCATACATCATAACTAGTCTTCATAAAGTATTGGATACACTAATTCGGCCAAGACTAGAACATAATTCTCCAAACCAACAAATAATCCTCAAAGCAAAAACCTTTCGGATCTAAGAAAATGTTAGTTTCTCATCATACTACCAACATAGAGACTATCAACAAAATTGAATCATACGAATGTTCACCTTAATAGAATGTGGAGTCTCCCACATAGTATGCCAAGTAAAGAACATTAGTAGAATATAGAGTTGAACTCTATCAGAGATAAAAAATTTCTCAAAAAAAGACGTCTCTAGATCTAGGATATAGTTGTCTGAATGATTCAAGAAAACATGGTTAAGAGTATAGATTCATATCAAATCTTGTAGTAAATTCTGGACTCGAATACTAATACATTGATCCATCACAAGAGGGTATTACCAAAAGAGAACAACATCTGGCAAACCAAGTAAACTTCCCATATAGTTAGCATCATGTTGACATCAATGGAAACATAGGAAAAACCAACACAAACCATCCATACTCCATGCTCATGTTGCAAGGCTCCCAACAATCTCCCCCTTTGGCATTGATGGCAACATGCATGACAAAAACTTTTTCCAACAACTAAATACTATGAATAGTCCCCTATCAAAATTGTTCTTCACCAAAATATTTTTCCTCTGTCTCTCTATCTCTCCATCTCTCTATCTCTTTATCTCTCCCCATTTGATATCAATGACAAAGGAAGGGGTCTGGTATATATGTATACACATCAAAATGTAACCAAAAATATATGAACACATAATTGAATTAACCTAAAGAAGAACCTCTGAGACTCTCCAGGATAGACTTCCATGACACTTTTCCTTCTTCCCAAGAACCTTTTCCACTTACAAGAGTCTTGTAAAATAGCTAAAGCTTAGTTAAGGACTCTACATCATTTGCTAAAGTATTGGGACAAAGATTAATTTATAATAATTCATCAATACAGCCAAGATCAATCGAAACAAAAGTGTGTATGGGTTTAATCATGTCTTTGAGTGCCATAAGCTTCTTGATAACATTTTTCCTTTGACCTTGTAGAGAAAATAATTTATCTTGAAGCTGCACAATATAGGATCACCTATGATTATCTTTATCTTCTGCTAACCTGTAAGTATCTACCTGAGTGCTCATCTGAGACTCACTCATCCTTATTTTATTTCTTATATCCAGTGTACTGCCAGACCAATATCGGAAAAAAGAAATTAGTTCCTATGCCTCTTCTTCACAAATTTGTACACCCTCTAATTCCTTCATCACTTAGTTGTGTGCATTGGCACATTTTCCTTTGATATCTTCTAAATTTCCTTAATCAAACCTGATTCTAGCAGACACTTCAAGTCTAGAGATGTAGAACTTCAAAGAATCAATCATGACATGGAGATTCTCCACAACAAAAATAGATGAATCAAAAATTAGCACTAGGAATAACCTTCTGCAATTCTTCCAAATCTCTCGTAATATTTATCCTTTCATGCTCATGTTCAAGCTCACTTCCTTCTAAATTAACAACACTCTTTCTTTTCTTTCTTGTTTTGGTTACGCTACTGGAGGTGCCTTCTACATTGAGATTCTTAGTGATTTCAAAAAGAATTTTAGCATAATTATCAACTTTAGCCTCTGTCACTTCATAATCCAATTTAGATATCCAAACTAACCTTGATTCAACTGCTTCCATGTGAAAAATTTATGGAAACAAGAAAATTAATGCTTCTAGAGTAGCTTTCAACAACACTTACTAGAATCCTAGACCTTCTATTCATCCTCATCTGAAATGTTCCAAAGAATGCAGCAAGGGAAGTCTCTTGTGCAACCAAACTACCAAGATTTATTGTGAATTTTTTGATTTGATGGGCAATAGGCGCTGAATCTGACCAATCTATCCTTTTGTAGACACATAAAATTGACCTAGGCGTGTGAACTCAATTTTCTCCATAATTCTTCTCAACATAATTAAAATATTTAATTATGTCTTTATGTCCATATTCATCTATTAATTTCAAATAATTCTTAATTATTTAATTAATTCACATCTTTTATTCTTCCTAACTATTTAAATAAATAAATCACATTTATTTTATTTAAATACGCCACTAATTTATAATGTCCTCTTTAATTAAATAAATAATTAAACTTATTTAATTAGTTCATTACTTCCTCTTGATTATTTAAATAAATTTTGTTTATTTAAATACGTCTCTGATTCTAAAGTGTTCTCTTAATTAAATAAATTCCAAATAATTTATTTAATTATTGGTCACATTTATCCCTTTTTCTTCTATAATTAAATAATTAAAATTAATTATTTAATTAAATTTGCCTCTTCCCAAGTAAATAATTTTAAATTATCATTTACTAAAACATGGCCCCACCACTTTTGAATTAAATTAATTTTTAATTTAGAAGGTCACTCAACCTCTTGTGGGAATTAATTTTAAATTTTTAGTTTAATTCCCCACTTTCCTCTTTTTATGTGCCCATTATCTTCTTGTCACATGCATTCGCCACCATTGATTTGATTTTTCTAAACTCAAATCTTAGCCCTCCATTTCAAATTTCACCCTAATGTTGCCCTAACCTAATTGAGGGTTTTCACATTTAATTTTAACCTTTGTTCTTAGGGCATTTTTCAACTTTCAATCTTGACCCTCCATTCAAATTTAGCATTTCTTTAAAATGCCAAAATCAACCTCATTTTCACATCTCTTGACTTCATGATTTCATGCTTAGGGTCTCTTCTCATTTTATGCTAACATTGTCATTTTGCAGTTTTTTCTATTGCATGTAGGCTTTAGTCTTGCACTTGCATTTTTTAGATCAGATCCTTCAATATTTGCTGGGTCATGTCATAGGCATAATTGTTCATCAACATCTGAGGGAAAACACATATTGCAGCAAATGGAGAAGGGCTATGAAGGTGATTCATGGAGGTCTTGAAGAGCTTTGGTAATATTATTCCTTGTTTTGCTTTGTTTCCTCCTTTGTGCTTCATAGTTATGCTAGGGTTTTTATTCCTCATTTGGATTTAAGGCTAACCTAGAAATTTTACCCATAGTTACATTGGTGAACCCGATGCTTGTTTTTTGTAGTTTTTCGTATGGATTTATTTCAGATTTTTTGTAGGTACAGGTACGAAATGATGCAATCACAATTTTTGGAGACTCAAACGCTTTGTCACAATGCATTATCTTTCAGGAACAATGCATTTATATTTTCGACCCACATTTGACAGACAGAAAGCCACATTCGATTTCCTAAGATGCATTCGCTAGACCGAAAGACGCATTTGACTCTCGAACACATTTTCTCTGCATAGCGATGCATCTTCCTGGTAAAATTCCATCTTTCGGCCCCACAACGCATTTTCTCTATTGTGACGCATTCGCCTAGTAAAAATTTGCTTTCGGGTTTTTACTGTATTTTCTAGTTTTTATTATCTACTTCATAGGTTAGAGATTTTTGGGTTACTAATATTTTGTTTACAGCATGTGGCAAACTGGAAAAGGAGTCTAACCCTTATTTTTTTGTATTTTTATTCCACAATCTTAATCAAACAAACAAACAAATCATCACAACAACAACTTGCATCTACATTTCATGGGCTAAAATGAACATGCATGCACACTCATGGATTTAAAATGAACACAATCTTGCATTACAACTCATAAGGCTAAAATGAACATGCATTTTTCATGACATGGAGTTCAAAATGAGCATTGTTTCTTTCACATTCGCTTAAAAGTTTAAAAAGAACAAAGTGCTTGACGTGTTTGTCCACATTACAACTTTGATAACTAAAATAAATAAGTTTCTCCACTTTGTAACCCCGATTCAATAATAGAAGTATCCTCTCCCCTTGCGCACTTGTGCATTCTTGGGTGCAAGAGAAACTATTATTGACTCTAGGACTTGGGCCTTCCTTGGTGGGAAAAATTACTCACCCCAAGGTGATTCAAACCAGAAATAGCTCTTTAGCCAAGCTACTCCCGACCGGTATACAAATGTGAATCCTAATGGAAAACTTAGGATTACAAGTGCGGATGTATCACACAGACAAGTGAATTCCCCAAAACCTTGTTGAGTGCAACCTCTTCAAGTTGGAATTCCTCCTTATCGGAGCTAATCTTGTCTCAAGTGTGGCCACTTGAACGGGTGCTCGAACTAAAAAAAATTGTGTAGAAGCCAAAACCCCTATCTATTCTTTGGTGTAGCAACGGTTGTTGCCAAGGCATCCACATTCTCACAGTTCTTAGTAGAGGTGAAAATCTTGCCATGGGAGATTTATGGAAGCTTGAAGATTGGTTCACCCGAGAAGTGAATACAATGTAAGGGGGAGCCTGTGTAGCCAAGCTTCTAAGTCACCTACTAAGAATAAGTGTGGTTGGGGAAACCCACATGGAATCGAGAGAATATATCCCTTGCCAACCCTAGGATTGTATGTGTCTTCTATGCTTGTTTTCAAAAATTTCAAAGATAATATGTTTTCCAAGTGTTTTTTTAGAACCATTAAATAAATAAACACCTTTTATAGATTTGGAAAAACACTATCTCAAACTGAAACAAGCTAACAATCTGCCAAAATTGCAAAAACCATAACTTTTTTTCTGTAACACATTTGCTAAAAATTGAACCACACTTGACATTCTGGACCACATTTGCTACCTCCTACAATGCAATCACCCTATTAAGCCACATTTTCTATCTGAAACAACGCATTCACCTGCTCTGCAATGTATTTTCTTTCTTGTGCATCACAATTGCTCTGTTAAGCTGCATCTGTGACCTAAAACGCCATATTTGTTGAGCCTGTGACACATTTGATCCTCTGAAACGCATTTGAAACAATGCAATTTCTTGTCAACTGAAAAATTATTATCTCTCAAAAACCCAACATCAAACATTTTCGCAAAGCCTTCAAACACTTTTTCTCTGAGGTCTCTGTCCAAAACCATAACAAGAATTTATCAAATCCTCCATCCTTGCATTTTAGTTTTTCATTGCACTTTTTAGTTGCATCCTTAGGTTTCACTATCATTTTAGCATACATAAACTCATAGGTACTCATTTTTGCAGACTTTGGAATAGGAATCCTTGTCATACTTTGCCAAGTTTTTTCCTTCAAAAGTAGGTTGTCATTAGACTTAATCAAAATCATTTATTTTAGTCTTTGTCCCTTTGTGAGCTATTTCCAACTCATTAGTCTAGTGTGGAAACCTCACTTTGTTACTTTGTCATTTAGTCCTTCAAACAAGTCCCTTGACACTCCAAAATTGAGACATTGACCAAACTTTGAATGGTTGATTATACCTTCCCTTAAGTCTACCAATAGTGAGAGCATCATAGAACTCCTTGCATTAGAACACCTTTAGTTTCCCTCATTTTTTAGTCCTCATTAGTCTCATTGCATTTGGCATTTCCCTTTACACACCATTGTCATTTTAGCATTCCTTATTCAATCAAAAATCCAAAAACATAGTGTCATATCATTTGCATATATAGAGTTGGTCATCCTCCATCCTTCCCCATTTTGAGCAAGACTTCGATGGTTGAAACAAGACTACAAAGAAAAAGAAGACAAATGGATTCCTTTAGACAAGGCAATAACTTTTATAATCTCCCTAATGACATGAACAACAACACAGATGTTGGGAACTCTTTCATAAATTCATTTAGTGACATGACCATTCCATCTTCATCATGTAATCCTTTTGAACCATTTATACACAGAGACCAAAATGGACAAGTCTTTGAGGAAGATATACAAGTTGCTGCACAAAATCCTGAAGTGGCCACCTTTTTGGAAGAATTGGTCCTACAAGACTTAGATAGATATCTAACCATGCTCCTTGACTAAGGGGCTAGGTTTCCAAAAGGATTTGAAATTAACACCTTATGAGAAGCATCCGCCGATCATACCACTCAAAAAAATTAACCACGATGAACAACATCACATGAAGCAAACAATACCTCCATAGGAGCCACAACACAAAGTGCCACACATACTATTAACTCTACCTCCATTGGTGCTACCACCACTCAAACCACAAAAAACACAACCAATGTGGTCAATACAACATCTATTGGGGGAAAATCCACAAACACCACCTCACATTCAATTCCACAACCAACATCCACCATTCCATCACAAACTATTGGAGCAACATTTGGGGCTTCAAATAACACAATGGGAACCAATACAACAAACCTCCTTGGATCTTCATCTAGTGCCATGGGAATACCATCATCAAGTTCCATGGGGGAAAACTCATCAACCCCCTTTGGGAGGAGCAAAAGATGAGTTATCATTCAAGGACCTCATCCCAATGTCCCTACCTCATCATAAATCAATACCAACACTAATATCCCCCTAAGGCAAAATTTAAAAAAAATTGCATGGTCACATTTACCGATTTGGACAAGGCAACCAAGTAACACAACATATGACTCCATTTGTCCATCAAAATGCTCAAGGATAGCAAGGTCCATATATACAATCTAACATGGTTGGAACACACATTCCCACTTATGCCTCTCAAATCCATACACATCAACATATCGCCAATCAAAATGTTCACTACCAACACATTCCAAACCAAAACACGCAATTTTCTCATCACCAACACATCCCAAATCAAAACACATCATCACAAAAGTGGGAACACAAGCTATACCTATCACTAACATGTGTGATGCTACAAATAACCCTATAGTGGAGGCACTCACACTTACACTTTTTTCCCTTCAAACACAAGTGGAAAACCTACAAATATCCAATAAAAAGGCTCACACATCATATGACTTATGTATGTATCCTTTTGACACAAACTTGTACATTCCACCCTTCCCACCAGGATATTTGGTGCCAAACTTTCCTAAATACATAGGCAAAATTAATCCCATCAAACACATCAGAGAATTCATAACTAGCTACATGGACATTTCCTATGAACATACTTATCTAATGAGACTCTTTTCTAGGAGTCTTGTAGGTCATGCACTTGAAGGGTTTGCACAGTTACCCAAAGGAATAAAATCATGGGATGAATTAGCCAATGAGTTTGTCAAAAATTATGCCTATAACATTGACACAGACATTGACATCACCTCATTATGTAGACTTACTCAAGAAGACACAGGCGAGACATTTATTCCATTCTTCCAAAGATGGAAAACCTTAGCAAGTCGATGTCTTATGGAAATGCGAGAAAAAGAAAAAGTCACCATGTTTGTGCAAAATATCCTTGGACCACTAAGATATGGTCTACAGGTCCATTATTGCACCACTTTCACTAACCTTGTCGAAAAAGGATTTCAACTCGAAAAGGCCCTAATTGCCAAAGGTGAACTCAAATATGGCAGCAAAAACACCAACACGAACACTAACACAAACTCAAATCCTCCCGCTAACAAAAACAAATACTAGGTCAAAAATAAGCATATCACTAATGATGGCATTGTTGACGCAAAAAATAGTAAATGTGACAAGTCCTGCAATTACTCTCAAAGGACCTCAACTTCAAAATGCACCAGTGACTACACCAACACCCATAGAAAATTCCATATAGAACAACCAAGATCAAAGGTAACCATGTCCAACAAGACAATTTCCTCAAAAATGCACATACACTCCTCTAGTCGAACCAATTGAAGTTGTTCTCAAGAAGCTTATCCAAGACAGTGTCATAACATTACATGATCCTAAACCATATGACCTTGGCCAATTCAAACCATCATGGTAGGATGACAATGCATTATGTGATTACCATTGCATAAAAGGGAATAAAACCTCCTCATGTCGACAATTAAGAAATCGTGTGCAAGATCTTATTAAAAATCGTATCATTGAACTTGGTGGTCAACCATTGGCTTCTAATTCAGACCATACTATTCATAAAAACCCACTACAAGATCATGGTTCATGTACCCCCTCAACATCTGATGCAAAGAATAATGGCAATCGAGCCACTTACACCCGTGCAACCTTTAACTATTCTAGTGGACCCATCATTAATCACCTTAGAGCTACTAATGAACATGTCAATACCATCACCATCAAATAAATCTGGAGTGTAATTTCACTACCCATAAAGGCAAGATCACAATACCGGGTCCTTCTGCTAGATGACCAAAGATCACAATGCCAGGTCCCTCTGCCAAACTGTTACATCCCAATGGAGAATTCAATCTTATTGAGAAATTGAACAAAACACCCACCCAAATCTCCATTCTTGAGTTGCTCTGCATTTCACCCGCACATAAGGCCATATTGGATAAATTCTTGTAGCAGTCTTTTGTACCAACTAATATTGATGTTAACCACTTCAAAACCATGGTCAAATATTTGACTTCCCCCCATCACATCACCTTTTCAAACCTCGATTATTCCTCACCAAAGCCATTTCATAATGATGCATTGCATATTGAAGTCTTCATCGATAAACATAAGGTTAGATGAATCTTAGTAGATGGCGGAGTAGGATTGAATATCTACTCTCTAAAATTGGTTAAATCTCTTGGATTCTCTAATGCTTGTGTAGATGCTACAAAAAGCATTGTGATAAAGGCATACGATAATGAACATGCCTCTCAGGTTATTATCACACTTCCAATTCATGTGGGGCCGATCATCATAGATACAACATGTCAAGTCCTAGATCATGATCTACCTTATAATGTCTTGCTTGGTCAACCTTGGGTTCACACCTTAAAGGCCATACCCTCCACTTACCATCAATGTTTGAAGTTCCCCTTTGATGGCGCTAAAATCACTATACCAGGATATCCTGACCCTTTCTAATACTGTACCAACTTGAGAGCTACTTCTTAGCACCAAGTACCCATTAATCGTGAGGCTTCAGCATCCACCTCATCCATATAGATTGATCCATCCACACTCACCAAACCATCTACACCCACTCCTTCGACCTCCACCACACCATCCCCTGCCACCATTCAGAGTGTTGATCCTACTACCAAGATCCAGGACATTGGTTGCGAAGAATACAAACTGAACATGGCCTATTGTATCACAACCATACTCAAGCCACCCAAAGTTTATGGTCGGCCTTGTTTCATAGTGGATCCCAAAAATATTTTTAAAGACCCTTCGAACATGACCTCCACACTATGGGGGGACATGGATGACAAAGATACTTTCAACATATCTTATTGGATCTACAAATACCTAGAAGAACTACCCCCTCTACCAGTACACATATATGGAAAAGGCTATGACATCATGAAGGCACAAGGTTATGATGAAACTAGTGGCATTGGGATAAACAACATAGGAAGGAGAGAGGCTATTATGCCTTCTTAATGAGCAAGAAATCTAGGGCTAGGGTTTGAGCAACTCGGAATTGATGATCAACATACCAATGTACTTTTAAGTGAGGACATAACAACTCCTGAAAGTGTCGAGACAAGCGAAGATTCCTATATTGAAACCGGTTTGCATGAATGGGAATGGGGTTCTGATAAAACCCTCAATGATTACGACATTGATGAACTATTTCTAGAACCCAGCCAACTTTCTCTTGAGGAAAGACTCAGACACGTGTATAACATTGATCCTCTGGATGACCATTCTAAATGAAAAGAATGGGTTAGCATTTTCTTAGACCCAACTAATAATAAACCTAAACCATCACCGACAACATCTAGTTTGTCTCGCCCCATTCTCGAATCTCCCCATGAGCCTAAGCCTATTATTCATGCTTCTGAATTTCCATTTGAACCTATTGATCATGATTCTAATCCATTCCCCCCTTACTTTGACCATGAGTATAACTCGTCTA
The DNA here is from genome assembly GCA_007115665.2 of Sequoiadendron giganteum. NCBI lineage: Eukaryota > Viridiplantae > Streptophyta > Pinopsida > Cupressales > Cupressaceae > Sequoiadendron > Sequoiadendron giganteum. Next base: position 725,299,418 of record CM021100.1, read on the forward strand.
AATCCGAAGATGGTCCTTGGAATAAATCTAATAGGGAATTTAAGGATGACAATTATGTCTTTACACTCTCAGCCTCTGTTTACATGCTTTCTGCATCATCCCCACCCTTTTCCAACACTGGCGATGGTATCTCCCTTGTCTACCCATAACTTATTGACTAGGATCAACAAGGCCCACCCGTTGTGGACATCTTTCATAATGACAAAGCTATTGCAGAATTCATGGGACTCTGTGAAGGGATACCAAGCGAGGATCATAAACTTGGATTTTCTATAGACCTTGATTGTGGAGTATACTTTGGGGAGATTGTGTGATCCTCTAGTTGTAAAAATATTAAAAACAATACAAAAAAGAAAATGTCTTTGGGCAAAAACCACAAGGCACCCTCTGATGATAAAAAAGTTAAAATAAAGGATGTATTTGAGGGTGAAAACCTTCCTAAGCAACCCAAGGATGGAGGATTGGACTTTCTTCCCGTCAATCAAGAGATATTGGTAAGGCTAATTGAGGACACAATGGAAATCAACATAAACACACCAGAAAATCCAAAAATGGTTCTTATCACAGCATCCTTGATAGAATAAGAAAGGCCTGAATTTCAAAAATTCTTCTCAAAACATAAGATTAACTTTGCATGGTCCTATACCAACATGCTAATATTGGATCCAGAACTTGTTTTGCACCATCTACCATTGATGCCAAATGCCAAACCAGTCAAACAAAAATTGTGCAAGATGCATCCATATATTACATTGCTTGCCAAGGCCGAACTTAAAAAGTTATTGGGTGTTCGATTTATCGACTCAATTGACTATGCTGACTAGATTTCCAACCTCATGCCCATCACTAAGCCAAATGGATAGATTCACATTTGCACATATTTCAATATTTAAACAAGGCATGCCCAAAAGATGTCTTTCCATTGCAAAACATAGATATCATAGTAGACTTAATAATAAGGTATGAGATGTTGTCCCTCATGGATGGTTTCTCTAGACATAATCAGATTTGCATTGGCTCTAAAGACCAACACAAAATATCATATACTTGTCCTTGGGGAACATACTATTGGAACGTCATGCCTTTTGGTTTGAAGAACACAGGTGCCACATATGAAAGAGCCATGACCACGATATTTCATGATCTCATGCACACACTAATGGAAGATTATGTAGATGACCTTTTGGAAAAGTATTTGACACGCAAGTATCACCTCAAAGTACTGGATAAGATCTTTTAGAGGTTGGAATAATACAAGGTCTGTTTGAACCTGAAAAACTACGTTTTTGGAGTGACTTCAAGAAAAAATTTAGGGTACATAGTTTCTCGATGAGGCATTGAAGTTGACCCCACCAAAGGTACAGAAATCTTATACATTCCTATGCTAAAGGGAATCAGTGAGCTAAGGACATTCCAAGTTAGACTATAGTCTATCTGGTGCTTCATTGCACAATTGGCCGATGAATGCCAACCATTCCGATACTTGTTGCACAAAGGTATCCCCTTTGTGTCATCTAACAAGTGCCAAAAGGCTTTACAATAAATCAAGGACTATCTTTTGACACCACCTATACTAATGCCACCCATTGTGGGGAAACCCCTGCTCTTGTATATTTCAGCAACCACTAATGCATTGGGGGCATTTCTCACACAAAATGATCAAGAAGAGAAAGAACAAGCTATATACTACATCAATCGCACATTGGTCGGATATGAACTCAACTACACATACATTGAGTGTGCATGTCTTGTGGTTGTCTTTGCTACTCAAAAATCATGACACTACATGTTGAATCATCAAACACACCTAGTGGAAAATATTGATCCATTGAAATATCTTCTAAGTCAAGCAACACTGATAGGACGTTTGGAAAAATGGGTAATGATCTTGAGTGAATATGATATACAATATGTTGACCGCAAGGAAATCAAAGGACAAGTAATAGTTGATCAAATTGGAGATGCAACTGTACAAGGAAATCATCCATTGATAGTTGACTTCCCTGATGAATCTATCTTTCACACAAAACCTACATCACCTTGGAAGCTTTACTTTGATGGATCTCATACTAGTCATAGGTCAGGATCAGGTATCTTGTTCATCATTCTGTAAGGGGATTGAATTCCTAAGTCATTTCAAATTGCCTTCCCTTGTACCAACAATGTGGTAGAATATGAGGCACTTGTCACGAGACTCTGCATGTCTATAAAATGGAAAATCAAGACACTTCTAGTTTTTAGAGATTCTCAGTTGGTCATTAACCAATTCAATGATGATTATGAGACCACAGATGAAAATTTTCTACCCTAAAAATGCATGGTTGATAGATTTCAGTCCTACATCCATCTGCTTTCTTTTGAACAAATTCCTAGGGCACAAAACAATGCAATGAACACAATGGTAACAATAGGATCTCTCTTGCACATCCCTAGAAATGTGTTGCAATTCAAGTTCTTAGTGGAACATCTTTTGGTTCCCACATATGATATTCCAGAATCAGAAATGGTTTGTGAGTTTGTTGGTCCTAGTTCACCTTGGTATCAAGACATACATGACTACCTCAAGTCCCAAACTCTCCCACCAAACCTATCCAACAACCAACGAATATCCTTCATCTGCAAAGCTACCTATTATACAATCGTCAGTGACACCTTAAAACATCACATCTTTCACAACACCCTTCTTTGTTGTCTCAACAGTGATGAAGCCCAAAAAAACTTACACGAGGTACATGAGGGTATATGTGGATCTCATTTGAGTAGCCCAATCTTAGCTAGGAAAGTTACGAGACTTGGGTATTACTAGCTGACAATGGAAAAGGATTCTCTACAATTTGTTAGAACATGTTAGAAAGTTCAGGTGCACAACAATCTAATTCATGCACCTGCACGAGAGCTTAGACCAATCACTTCTCCTTGGCCCTTCGCACAATGGGGACTCAACCTCATGGGAAAAATCCATCTCACCTCCTCCAATGGCCATAAATTCATTATCGCCACTTAATATTTCACTAAGTGGATCGAATTCGTCCCCCTCACCTACATCACCAGTAAGTAGATTTCCAAATTTATACTCAATTACATCATTTGCTGCTATGGTGTCCCACAATCCATTGTCACAGACAACGGTCTTTCATTCAAAAATCAAGATGTTTATGAGCTTTGTGAACACTTCCACATTCAACACCACTTTTCCACTCCATACTATTCGCAAGGAAATGGTCAAGTCGAGGCATCCAATAAAACAATCCTTTGAATTCTTAAGAAGACCATCAATGACGTTGGTCATGATTGGCATCTCCAACTCAACCTTGCTCTATGGGCCTACCACATCAGCATTCGCACACCCACTAGAGCCACCCCATTTTCCTTGGTCTATGGAACTAAAGCCATATTTCCCATCGAGGTTGAAATTCCCTCTCTCAGAGTCTCCTTGAAGGGATTGATTGATGATGAAGAATACCAATAGTCTCGACTACATGAGCTAGAAAATTTGGAAGAAAGATAACTCGATGCTTTGAACCACTTACAAGCATATCAAAATCACCTTTGAAAAAGCTATAATAAAAGAGTAATGGTCTGAAAGTTTGAGATTGGTGATTTGGTCTTAATGCAGAACCCAAGGAATCAAGTTGATCGAGAGAAATTTGGTAATTTTTAGCCCAGTTGGTTTGGTCCTTACATTATTACTATCGCATTTGGTTTTGGTGCTTATCAGTTAGCTATGCCAGATGGAGAACAATTGGCAAAGCCTATCAATAGTTTTCATTTACGCAAATTCTATACATAGCATCAGAGAGCTTGGCTGAAAACCCTAAAAATACAAAAAATCATCACCCTGATGAAAACCTAGCAAACAAGCATCTTGTTGACACCAAAAAAATCAAAAAAAAAATGACAAAAATAGTAAAGAGAAATAATTCATCCAATAGTGAAAACTTGGCAAACAGGCACTTTGGATAAGTGTCGTGGTGAAAACCTAGCAAATAGGTGCCATGCGTAGACAATATTTGCTTCGCCATTTATCTTCATCCAAAATAAATACCCACAACATTCTGACACATTCACAACATTCATCATAAGTCTCATCATTTCCGTCCATGGCTAATAATGGTTGACATCAAGCCTTGCATACTGCATAGGTCCCTTTTCATTTCATTTTTCTTGGATAGTCCTCGACTAGGGTGGGGGCAAGACCATTATCACCTGATTGCAATGGGTATTGCACATGGTCCTAGAAATCATAATACATCCTAAAAAAATCCTAAAAATCAAAAAATGTTTTGAAAGAAATCATAAAAATCATAAAAAGTCCTAAAAAAAAGACCTAGAAAAATCAAAAAATGTCCTAGTGAAAACACAAAAAAAATCAAAAAACATAAAAACATCCAAAACTAGAGTCAAGGTTTGTTGTTTCTATCCTATCAGTCTTGGTCATATTCAAACTACGTTGTCTTTGTGCACTTGCTACGTAGGCAAGGCACATCTTAAATGGGCCCCCAAGACATTAGGTTTGTCCCTTTCGGTTGGAAAAATAAAATCATGACTCAATATTTTTTCATTAAGACAAAGTCCTTGGTCATGTCAAACTATGAGGTCTCTAAGTACATGACATAGGCAAGGCCATCAATCGAGGATCCCCCAAGGCCACATTAGGTCAATCCATTAGGGTTCATGACACTGCACTTTCACACACATCAAACATCTTCAAGTCAAGCAAAAACCAGACAACCTTATAGAAAACTTAAACAATCACCTCAATTGACATCTCAATCAGCATTGCATGTCAGCACTCGCATGCAGTCAATTCAATCACCTAGTAAAACGATATCAAAACAAGTCAACCCGTCAATCTCTTGGGTATTCTTTGGATGGGTCCTTCTAAAGAATAACTCTTGTCATTTATTTATGCTTTAGGATGTGTCCTTCTTAAGCATCATCATTATCACTTGGAATTTTGAGGAATTCCCCTAACATTCGAGAATAGATCCTTTTGACATTGACATCATCCAAGATGTGTCCTTCCTGAATCCGACATCACTTGAAATTTAGTAACCTAGACCTCGTCAAACTTGGAATCTTGACATTAAAATGCTTGACCTTTGAACATTGGCAAACATCTAAAAACACTTGGCAACCAATTGGCAAACATCATCTGTCATTTTATTTTCATCATATTACTAGTTATTCGATTCATAGGAGCCATGACGTATCATGATGATTGTCCTTGTCTTTTTTTATCATAATGCTGCTAGTTCCCTAAGGATGTCTTGACATCAAGATGTAGAGAAGAAAAGACGTACTATGATGATCGTCTTGTCTTTTGTGGCTATCATGTGGTTAGTTCCTCGAGGATGTCCTGACATCAGGATTTAGAGGAGCAACAACGTTTCATGGCTAGTCTTGTTTTTTTTCAGTTGGTTATGAAAAATGACTAGGGGAAATTGAGTTCCCCGTATGTCATGATCATCCTTGTATGTGATTGCTTGTCCTATGTGATGGTACGACCTTGCACACTATCGGTCTATGTCATATCATAGTGTTTGTTGGCCATCATGACAATCCACCCAATGATGATTAGAGAAACACTTATTAGTACTTTGGAAAATATTGAAGGATCCTTCTTCCACACTAACATGCATCTCTTTCTCCACACTAACATCCACCTTCGTTTGGTCCTCTCTCTTCTCTCACCCCCTAATGATATCCTATGACATACAAAAACATAAGTGCATGCTCATATAGAAACTTCCTTAGCACATATCACATTTGCATAAATCCATAATAGCATTTACATTCATATTACATTCATCCATATTGCATACATCAAAATATAATTTGCATCAATTCCTTTACATAACATATAAACATCATAATCATCCATGTCATCAATGCATACATATAGGATCATAACATAACAACATCATGCATTGCATAATCCATACATCCATAAATGCATCCATAATCATAAGCATGGCATTCATTCATAAAAGCCTCATCATAAAGTTGCATCACTAGTACATGCATCTCATCATAAACATTGCATCATATAGACAGTATTATGTAGTCATATTGAATATCATCATCATCATATAAACATAGGATCATCATGGCATATAAATCATAAAACAAACATCATCATACCATAAATAGCATCACATAAGCATAATAACATCATAATGTATAACAACATAACACGGAGCATGTAATCTGCATCAAAATCGCCTCATATATGTATCTCAAAAATCATGTCACAGGATAGAGTCTTGTGGAATCCCAAAATAGAGCCGGTAGGCTCAATAGTCAATAAATAAAGTATCTCAACAATAACAATAAAAAACCATATGCCCTAAGTTTTGCTATCCTCTCCCCCTCAAGGTGACTGATGGGGTGATTGATGCTCACTCATGAGCTCAATCGTAACATGAACTAAGGACGCTACAGGCTGGCTCTATGAGGCTGAAGGATCGATAACCAAAGATTGGTTGTGCTATGACCTATGGCTTGATGATATTGATCTATGACTATGGCTAGACCTATGTCCTAATGAGTGTCGATGATTGTGGTGTGACCTATTCCCTAAGGACTATCCTAATGATGTAGACCCACCTTCACTAGTGTGGTTGCGGCTTCTATTGTGCGTCTTGTTGCCACTCCCTATCTTGCTCTGTGATTTGGACAACCCAAGATCCCACCTCTCTAGTGGCACTCCTTGCTCATACAATACTATGTATCACCCCCAGCTCTTGCTAACCCTCGCCAGCTCTCTGGCCATATCTCTTGTGGGCCTCATGCACAACTCCACAAACTCTCACCAATCTCTCGGCCTCCTCTTGTCTGATCACAGCCTGGTCTCTCTCCACTTGCACCACCTCTAACTCATCTGCTAGTGCCTTATTATGAGACAAGGCGGCATCCAGTCTACTCTGCAAGTCCAATAACCTTTGGTCCACATTGGCATCTCATGGAAAGAGTGGTGGCATGTCACCCTCCTCCTCCCTGTCTATCATTTGCTCCATCAACTGCCTCTTTGCCTCATCCATCTCATCCACCCTGCCAATATCAATCTCCTCATCATCATCATCACCAACTGCCTCCTCCTATCCCTCAATGTCCAGTGTGATGCTCGGTGAAAACATCCTCCTCTACTAGCACCTCTCCCTCTAGCCGGACCCATGCCTCTCCTCTAACCACTGCCTCTATCTCTGCCTTGGCCCTCCCCTCCTCCTATCTCACCTCCCCCTCTGCTCAAACCTCTGCCTCCTCTTTCCCCTCCTCCTCTCCCTCCCCCTCCCCACCCTCCTCTCGGATGGGTGACAATGGTGCTCCACCTACCCATTGTCGCACTCTCCTCAATTATCTCCTCCTACCATCCCCTCCTCTCCTCCTCCTTCCACCCCTACCATCCCTGCCATCATCTCCTCCCCCACCACCTCCTCCATCACCTCCACCTCTCCCCCCATCTCCTCAACCACCATCTCTCCCCCCCATCCTCCCCATCACACCCGTGGTATCACTGATTGCCAATCAATCAGCTTTGGTCCATCTAGATCAGTTGTGGTACTGGAGTGTGTACTTTCCACCAAGCATTAAACTCTATCATGGTCCCTACATCTGTTGGACCCCCACTCCATGCCTGTTGTTGTGCAACTAGACCATCAATATGTTGCTCTACTAAAGGAACTGTTATGGGCAGTCCCCACATGGTCTCTCAAGAGGACCGAGCATACTTTGTTGTCCCTATAGGAACACCCTGTTGCTCTTTGAACTATCAAAGTACCTACTAGGGTAGGTATATTTCAATAATATGTTGAGACTAGACTATTCATCCAATCAAATTTTGGAACTATCTACTAAAAGAGAAATTCCCATCCTCTCCATCACACTGGGCACAATCCCTGTAAGGTCTCCAAACAAAGCTCATCAAAGTGTCAATCTAGTGATGCTAGTACCTTATATCTCTGACTTTGGTCTATTTCACTGAGCCAGCATATAAGTAGACATCCGACATCCCCTCACCTAGCTGTTGAACCTATACCGATAGATGAAAGATGAGAATATGCTCCTAAGACCAAATCGTCAATAGGGTGGTCCCACAGCTAATACTCTGACCCCATTAGTAAGCCACCTCATGTAACTAGTGATAGATCATCCCAAGCAAATATGGCCCCATGTAAACATTCTCTTGACTCATCGCATCCTAACTAATACATCACCACATCCAATGGGAAATCTATGCCCTCTGCAATCAATAATCAGAACACCGACAATCAAAGTGCACAACATGGCATCCCATCGAGTATAATGCTCAGCTACAAACTCCCATCTAATCTCATACCCCTCAATCCCTAGTCCTGCATCATCCACTACCTCATAAAACTCATTCATGGGCTGGCGCCCTCTGTGTGGATCATACACCACTCACTCTCCTCGAATCAAAATCCATAGTATCCTATAAACATCCTCCAAAGTGACAGTAGCCTCTCTTACTGGCATGTGGAAAGAACATGTCTCTGAATTCCACCTCTCACATACTGCTATCAAGAGACCCCTATTTGTTTGGATAATGGGCATATATGTAACATAGTATAATCCTAGCCACATCAATCATCTCCACTCGATATCCTACAGCTGATCTCTGAAAGCATAAGTCATTGGTCTAAACTCACACGTATAGATGGGTACTAATCATTTCTACACATGCAAAAATGGGAGTTAGAACATATTGAACATCATTGAAAAGTATCATTACCATCTATCTAGCCAAAATTACATAAGCAAACTGAGTCTAAGTTAAGTCAACCTTGGTCAAAGTCACAAGTGTCGCATTAACTTCAATTACATCGTGCCATATCACATGCGTCGTTTCATCTTGCACATGCATCGCATCCCGGTGATTGCATCATTTTACCTGGAATTTTTGACACTTCATAGCACTTGTGACTTTCCACAAGTTGGTTGCATCATCTTATAAGATTTGCATCGCGTCATCCCACGCGTGCATTGCAATCTAATAATCGTGTTGCTTGACTTGGCAATTGCATTGCATTTGGGCGTTTGTGTCTCACGTCGTTGCATTTGCATCATTGGAAACCTAAGGCTACCCTATCCCATGTGTTTGTGTCATGACGCATCAAATGTATGCAACATGATCATGAATGTGGCGTACGCGAACACATATGCATCACAACACATTCGTTTCCCTACCTAAAAACCCTAAAAAAAAAGCACAAAAATCAAGAAAATTACTAAGCGGGAAGGGGGTACTTACCGATGCCTCTACACCTTCTAGTCATCAAAATGTCCGCACCTAGTAGTCATGATGCTTTGTCACTGGAATCACCATCATTCTACAGCTTCTCTGAGCTCTAAGCTCTCCAAATTTTAAAAGAAAAAGGTGAAAATGACGTCTCTTTACCTTTTTAAACCTATTTATAGGTTGAAAATTATGGTTTTACCCTCAAGCTTATTATTGGAGGCTCATTTGACCAAGTTTGACCGACCTTTTGACTGCTTGAACTTCATCTAATTTTGAAACCAATTGCGCCATTGATTTTTTTGTCCTCAAATTGACTTATCGAGACACTTTCCAAATTTTCTCGGCCCCAGGCCAAACTTTGCAACTTTCCTCGAGGGGGCATAAGCACTTCGTACCTTCACTAGGGCATGTTTTTGACTAATTTTCTTTACCATAATGCGATAAATTGCACTATGACAAAGAGAGGCAAAATGTAGACACATAAAATTGACCTAGGCTTGCGAACTCGATTTTCTCCATAATTCTTCTCAGCATAATTAAAATATTTAATTATCTTTCTATCCAAATTCATCTATTAATTAAATAATTCTTAAGTATTTAATTAATTCACATCTTTTATTCTTTTTGACTATTTAAATAAATAAATCACATTTATTTTATTTAAATACGCCACTAATTTCTAATTTCCTCTTTAATTAAATAAATGTCCATTACTTCCTCCTAATTATTTAAATAAATTTTGTTTATTTAAATACGTCTCTAATTCTAAAGTGTTCTCTTAATTAAATAAATCCCCCATAATTTATTTAATTATTGGTCACATTTATCCCTTTTTCCACTATAATTAATTATTTAATTATCCTATTGACCTTTCCTCCAAATTTAAATAAAATCATTTATTTAAATTTCCCTCTTCCCAAGTAAATAATATTAAATTATTATTTATTGTCACATGGCCCCACCACTTTTGAATTAAATTAATTTTTAATTTAGAAGGTCACTCAACCTCTTGTGGGAATTAATTTAAAATTTTAGTTTAATTCCCAACTTCCTCTTTTTTTGTGCCCATTATCTTCTTGTCACATGCATTCTCCACCATTGATTTGATTTTTCTAAAATCAAATCTCAACCCTCCATTTCAAATTTCACCCTAATGTTGCCCTAACCCTAATTGAGGGTTGTCACATTTAATTTTAACCTTTGATCTTAGGGCATTTGTCAATTTTCAATCTTGGCCCTCCATTCAAATTTGGCATTTTTATAAAATTGCAAAATCAAACTCATTTTCACATCTCTTGACTTCATGATTTCATGCTTAGGATCTCTTGTTATTTTATGCTAACATTGTCATTTTGCAGGTTTTTCTATTGCATGTAGGCTTTAGTCTTGCACTTGCATTTTTTAGATCAAATCCTTCAATATTTACTAGGTCATGGCATAGTCATAATTGCTCATCAAAATTAGAGGGCAAACACATATTGCAACAAATGGAGAAGAGCTATGAAGGTGATTCATGGAGGTCTTGAGGAGCTTTGGTAATATTGTTCCTTGTTTTTCTTTGTTTCCTCCTTTATGCTTCATAGTTATGCTAGGGTTTTTATTCCTCATTTGGATTTAAGACTAACCTGGAAATTTACCCATAGTTACACCTTTCTATTATTGGTAATTCTCTCAAAAATTAAAAGGGCAAACAAACAACCAGATTGCCATACTGGAATGTATTCTTCTTACTCTTCTTGACTTCCTTTAAATTTTTCAAAAGATGTATACAATGTAATTCATATAAGTCTTAATACATACCTATTTCAACCATATCAATAGCAGTATGTACTACAACAGTATAAACTATAAATTCATTGCTAGGGATACAAACTTTATGACTGATGACCATAGAAGCATACCTTATTATTGGATCAACAATTGACCTCAAATCAATCTCTTTCCCTTAAAAATTTACAATGATAACCTCAATTATCTCTTTCTCATCCATAACCTTCAATTTGGGAGCTAGTCTAGAGGAACACAAACTAGTTACATCTTGAATAGCTTCTCTAGTAATCAAATGTGCTTCATTAATCCACAGAGATTCATCATGAATTCTACTCAACACTATTCGAATATACTTCTTCTCAAACTCAAACAAGGGAACTTTCCTCTGAACATCCTACTTCTTCTCAACTAGCACTATGCAAGAATCATGGATCTCTTTCAATTCACCTTCCCAAAGAATTCTTAACTGAACTAACGACATCTCTTTTATCTTACTGTAAACAAGTGCATAGATATCTTATGTGGGAAGCACTCTCAAAGGGAAGCATGAGAATTCACCAATGAACTCTTCAGACACATTCCTCAAATATCTCTTCAAATTGACTTGCACTTTATCCACACTACTCACAACCTTTGAATTATCCATAGCAATAAAAATGAAATATTGTGCAAATAGGAATAGCTCTGTAAATGCCAACAAGAAATGTATAGATATCCTACTTTCAGACCTCATTTCGAATCCGCTTGATTTCTTCTTCAAACTCTGAAACTCTAAATTACCTTTTAAACTCCCTTTGCACGCTTCTCCAAAATACATAAGCCTTTAGAATTATCTGAATTTATTCCTTCCATTCTGAATTATTTTGCAATAAATGCTTCAACTTGTAGGTACGTTACCTTGAAAATTATGTACACCTCCATTCTTTCAAATTCTGCAAACTTCATCCTTCACACATGCGACTGATAAAAATACCTTAATCTTGTTACCACATTAAATATACTTATGTCATGATATGACACAAGTACCGATTCAAGGGTTTATTAGATTTTCTGATAATTTCTCCCCCCTAGCCACTGCTTTTACTTAGAAATTGATGGGAGTATCTGCACCGGAGGTCAGCATAGATAAGACTAATAGTTTTGATTCCTTTATCCAAATATTTTTCATTTCATTTCTTGCTTCTTTTGGTCAATTATTTGATCATTCTTCTTCTCGGATAATTATTTTTCTTTCTTCTATAGTTATTACTAGGGTGTTCTGAATTGTTGCACTTATAGCAAATAGCATTCTTCTTTTCGTTTTCCTTTTAACCAACTTTATATCCATTCTTCTTGCTCTTAAAACATTTACCGTAGAATGATAAAGAATAATTCATTTTAATTTTGCAATCCTTTTCCTTATGACCAAATTTCTTGTAGGAATAACAAACACCATTGAAAGATAAATACCTTTTAGCATCATGTCACTTGACAAGAGTTTTTTTGGGATCCCTTCTTAGATGTTTGATTCATCCATTTTTGTACCGATTCTTCTTGCCAGTGGATTTCTTCGCTTGAAAACTCTGACCTTCCTCAAACCCTAAACCACTCTTATCCATTTCTGGTATTTGAGAAGTAATCAATCTATCAAGCATCGTCGAGCTTATCTTAAATTTGTCTTCAAAACTTCTTGCCTTTTCTAGATTAGACTTCAAGATTTTTTCTTCTTCCTCAAGCTTTATGCATTCATCCTTCTTCCTTTGAATTTCAATTTCCTGATATTCTTCAAAAAAAATCTTCTCATCCAATTGTTGCAACAGGCTAGAGATAATTTCTTCTCCCTCAACCAATAGATCACATGCATCAATACTTTTACTTTGCAACTTTTGAATGTACTCATTCACTTTTATCAACTTGTTCTTCAGATCTTCCATTTCTTCTAAATATCCGGCAGATACTAATTCCCGAGGAAAAAAAATCTTATACTCAAATTCCAGGATCTTCCTCAAGTTGTTAGGCTTCTTCTAAGGAACCAAGCTCTGATACCAATTATTGAACATCTAGAATACTAATAAGGGGGTGAATTAGTATTCCATCTAACCATATTAACATCCATTTAAACATTATATCAATTCTGACTAAATCGGCAAGAAGGAACATAAAAACAAATCAATGCAACCATACACATGAACACCGTGATTTTTATGTGGAAAACCCAATGAGGGAAAAACCACGATGAGGGTTAACTCAATATATTATATCTGAATACAAAATATTATAGGGCTCACTACCAAGACTCATTGTCCTTAAAAGGCTCACAACTTGAGTACAAAAGATGGCTAACTTGCAAGATACAATGATAGTGGGTCATTACCAACAGATTGAATTGATAGGATACACCTTCAATGTGCAAGGTTCAGTTCCAATGAAGCTCAGAATATGAAGTATTGTCTAACACAGTAGGTGCTCAAAAAAACTGCACTGATCCACAACTGATAAAGCATTTAGGATTAGATCCACACTTCGCATTTCACATGCATTCCATATATCCTCTTCCACTTCTCCTCATCACACATCTCATTCCTCAAAACACCTTATATATACAAGCATATCTTAATCATCAGTTAGGTCGACCTAATTAGATAAAAACAAAATAAACAAAACTTTCTTTGTAAACATCATATATGATTTAATCATTTTAACCATGTAGTGCATTATACCAAGTCGGCTAACATCCATACATCATAACTAGTCTTCATAAAGTATTGCATATGCTGAGTCGGCCAAGACTAGAACACAATTCTCTAAATCAATAAATAATCCTCAAAGAAAACACCTTCTAGATTTGAGAACATATTAATTTCCCATCATACTACCAACATAGAGACTATCAACAAAACCACAGCATATGAATGCTCACCTTAATAGAATGAAGAGTCTCCCACACAGTATTCCAAGCAAGGAACATTAGTAGAATACAAAGTTAAACTCTATTAGAGACAAAAAAAAATCTCACAACAAAAGATGTCTCAAGATTCAGGATATAGTTGTCTAAATGAGTCAAGAATAAATGGTTAAGAGGATAAAGTCATATCAGATCTTGGAGTAAATTATGGACTCAAATACCAATACATTGATCCATCACAAGAGGGTATTACCGGTAGAGAACAGCATCTGGTAAACCAAGTAAACTTCCCATATAGTTATCACCATGTTGAAATCAATGACAACATAGGAACAACCAACACAAACCATCCATACTTCATGCTCATGTTGCAAGGCTCCCAACAGAGATAGGGGGATGCATTTGAGAAGCAAGAGAAGGTAGAAGGCTTATATGACATGGAATACAAGGCCAAGTACAAGAAGACAAGGCAAATGGTTGTCATCAAGATGACCAGACTCAAGTCTAATGAGGAAGGTGCCCCTCCCACTACTCTTTGTGAGATCCTCCTTCTGAAGATGGCTCCTCAAGAACTTCATGTTCTCAGGTATGTCCTCAATGTGTGTGGAACTTGCTTGCATGTGTCGATATCTCTAAGCTCTACTTCAGCTTCCTCAAAGCACCTAGGATTTTCATATTCCCTAATCTTTGTATTCTTAAGCCTGGGACTGCATAGACCTCCCATCACATGCTTATTGTGATAGCTTTATGTCTTTCTCTTACTTGCGGGCTCTAAATATCTAACTGCCCAAAGTCCTCCCTTGGTCAGTGTGCTCAACCTTGTCTCTCTGTGCAAGTAAGTTTTAAATCAACATGCTTTACTTAAGTCAATTGAGTCTAGTGACCCAATAAAAGAAGGCGGTTGATACACATTTTATTAAATCGTTCTATGGCTTATGTATTGTTAAAACAAAATGAATGAAAATTGTTCTAGAAGCATTTCCCTATTGGGCAATGAGTTTTATATGATGTTTTAATTACATGTAGATGGAAATGTTGATCTTCTTTAATATCATAGAAATTCCCATTTCAGTAAGGCACCCAAATAAGGAAAGCTTAGTGTGAACGTCTATTAAAATGATGCCAAACTTTCTAGTCTTTACTTTTATATTTAATTTCATTATAAATTGGGCTCGCAAATGCATGATTTCCCTACCATCTCCTTTATACCAAATTTCTAAGGCACTAATGGTGTTAGTGCTCTGGAATATCTCCAGCACGCAACAGCACATAGTTTTCTCCAGTGCACCAAAATGTGCGCAATTTTTGTATGAAAGAATATACAAAGCTTTGCTCTAAGTTTTTGTATGTAAAACATTTTTTAATGTAATATTTTTGGATAGTTTAATGAAACAAAAAATATTTTTTTCTCCTTATCTTGTTGTCTCTCTAATTTATTTGTGTTTTGATCTTTGCCCACTGTAGTTGGGTATCAATTTGCATGCATGACTATGGAAAAATTTGTATTAGACAAAGCTCTTTCATCCTATATACGAACTTGTCTGTACTAATACCCACGCCATTATATAAAATATGATTTGTTAGGTGTTCATGCCTATGACCTCATTACTAGCATACATCAGTCACTTCACAACAAACTTGCAACAAAAATCATTTCAAGAATTAATTGAGTGCACTAAAAATGGTATACCAATCGAGAGAAGAGGAGAATTATCTTCTCACCATTTTAATCTCCTTGTTAACTTGTTAGGTGTTTCCATTAATACTTTGTTATGACTGGTTAAAATATTTTTCATTCAATGATATCATCTAAAGCCTTGAATGTCTAGGCATGCGGGTTTCCACAACAATAATATCCTCATCTTGGTAGATAAAAGGAATAATATCTTATGCAAACATATGAACATAGCATTAATAGCTAATATTATTGTGTATTGCATGAACTGCATCATGAATGACTTGAACCTTTTGTGTGAATGATTCGATGGTCAGTGAATACACCTTAAGATACAATATGTGAATTTCATTATTTTACCAAGTAACTTGATATTTGATATGATTAACTCCCATGAAACAAGGGGATTGACGATAGTCAAGTTACAAACAATAAAATGCATAAATAAAACTTGATGAAAGTTTAGAGTTGGTTTGTACTTTTCAAATTGACGTTACAGTTACCATTGAAGTATATGAAAATTTATTATGATATCACTTCGACCGAATTAGGTAGTTAAGAAAATTCGTTATAGAACAATCATTGATAAGTTAGGAATGAAGATTCTCTAGACAGCTTAATGTTAAGAATATTTTGTTGGATCTTTTTGGTTGAACTTTATCTTTATTGAAAAATATTGTTTCAATAAGATAAATTAGACTATTTTCCTAATGCTCTTTACATATATTTCAACTATCATATCATAAAGTTGATTTCATTATGCATGTTCCTTGTATGATGCATGGTATTTTTTTGGACTTCCTAATGTAAACCAAATGTTATTTTTATTTAATGATCTCAATAGTAAATTCAAAATTGTAACAAAGCATTATTCCTATGGTCTTGATAGAGATAAATATGTACTTGAAATCAAACTCAATTTATATGGCATAGATGGTAATAGGGGTTGTGTTAAGACCTATGCTTTAATTTTTGGTAATTTTTGGTTCAATGGAATCATTGCCTTGCTTATCAATGGTGAATAAAACCCTGTGTCCCCAACTTAGGCTAATTATATAAGAACCAAGAGTTAGGTATTAAACCTTGAAATTGAACCATTTAAGGTAAATAGTGAGATAATGTGTGAACAATTTTTCATGTGATAGAATAATATATGGAATATCAGATGGTGTTGTAAACATATAATTATTAATCTGAAGGGTGTGGAATAAGTGATCTCTTTCCAATGGATATATGTTTAATTCAACAAAATATTGTTTTCTCCTCACATTATTTGAATTGTATTTCATGATAATTCCTTCTAATGTTGGCATTTCTATTACATGTGATCCTATGTTTAGTCATAATTTCATGTTGATTAGAGACCTGAAGGTACATATCATTCTCTAAAATTGGTTATATGTATTGAGTATCCTCTAATAAGAGTAGGATATCATAAGATCTATGTTAGTTGATTGATTGAAATATTGAACCCTTTCCTAGGGCTCCTAGGTCATGTTAGTTGATGTGTTGCACACTAAATCATAACACTAGACATAGAGATGCTTGTAACTTACATATTTAGAATTGGTATACATGGTCAAATTGTAAGTCAACTTTATAAGAATGTATACACATAAAATACTTATATATATGTATCTATTTATACACATACATGTGATATACCTTCTTAATTTAATATTTACATATTCTTATATTGAAACCACTGCTCTTATATGAAATGTGCTTTGATTTGATTAATGTTTATTTTGATTACATACAAATTAAAATGATAGCGTACTTTTACTTGCAAAGATGGTACCTTGTTGCTCATATGAGATTATGGACCAAGTAACATTATAGATGAACTAATATCTTGTCTACATGATTGGTAATGTATAAACACAAGCATCAATGCATGACGGTATTTCTGGTGCCTCCCTTGTGTTTACAAATCATGTTGTGATTAGATGTAGATATGGCTTGCTCCATAATTCCATTACTCCAATCAGATTTGCATTGCTATTTTTTCCTCGTGTTGGGTCGGGTATTATTCCTTCATGAAGAATTATGTGGAATTGAATCACTTCGTGGTAGGGTGGAAACACGCTCCAGCAAATTTATCGCCCTTGTTTTGGTCGAAGGAAATAAATATCAAAAGGATCCTATTAGGAAGGCCCATGTTATGTTATATTGTATAATCATGTTCTCGACCATGTGGTCTATTGTAAGGAATTCATTCCTTTATCTTTACCATAATAATGGAATTTTTAATTCAAAATTCTTTTCTAATACTTTGTGGGTGAAATATGTGAGTTAAAATAACAAAATCAAACACACCTTCATGCAATGTATTATATAAAAGGAAATCTAAATAGAAAAATATGAAAGTTGCAGCTCTCCTCTTAATTCATTCCATGGTTCTCTAATCTCAAGGACCACTGCAAATCATGCTCTCAGATCTTATTAGTGTTGCACATGAACCTACAAAGATTGACAACCTAAGATATGAGATGCTGTCATGAAATCTACATGCCTATATTTTTGTATTTTCAATATTTGATGCTTGAAGGATAAATGATCCTATGATGAGATGATGCTAAAATCAAGATGCTACTAAGATTACTAATGATAATCTAATGAAAATGCTATATGAAAGATGAAATAAACTAAGCTATTCAAAACAAAATTTCCATTATAACTCTAAATGAAACTAAAATGCAAAGCTAAACTACAAAGGTATCCAAATAGCTCTCAAACTATAATGAAATTCCTACAGCATAAACTTGTCAAATTCTACTTGTTCAAAAACTATAGCAATGAGTTCTATTTATAGAACTTTCCAAACTGGGAATGATGTGGCAGCGATGAACGCTCAAGATTGTGATCTTGCGGCATCAACGATTGAGCATGAAGACGTTAAAGAGAATCATGGAGGTGGTTCCCTTCTTGAGATAAATTTTCCAAGTGTTGAAGGGAATCAAGAGAAAGAAGAATCCATGTGTCCAGGAGGTTTGAAATTGGTTGCAAGTTTGTTGATGGAAAATCCACAATTTTCAATTTATAAAATTCAATTTCATGTGACACATGGTGAGGTGGGAGGTAGTTAGAAAATACGTAGAAATGTGCTTAAATTAAATTAAAAATTCAATTTAAATGGAGATGGGAAATTAGAATAATGATAAATTAATTAAATTTGTGCATTTAACCAATTTAAGAAGAATATGATTTTGGAGGCCAATTTGAATTTAAAAATTCAAATTTAGATGAAAGAGGGAAAACTAATTAAATGACAATTTAGTTTATTTGTGCATTTAATTTATTAGAGAGGAATTGATTTTAGATAAGAAGAATATTTAGAAGTGAACTATATAAATAAATTTTGTAATTTGTTTATGAGGAATTAAGATTTTTATTAATTAATTCGTGCTCAGACCATTTTTAAGTGCATACATTTTGCCTCTCTTTGAAGTGATGTGCATAGACGCATTGCTTCAAAGAATAATTTTTTCGACCACGATGATAAAATTTTGACATGCCCCAAACTCTGATTTTTGCAGCGATGATGAAAGGATGCCCCCTCAGGAGATAAATTAGGGGTTTTTGAATTTTGATGGTTTTTGAAAAAAATTGATGATTTAAACTATTTTTTGTGGATATGTTGATGATCGACAGATTTGATGAGGATGACCTGATTTATTTCTCAATAATGATTACAGCCACATTTTGATTAATTAATTAAAAAGGCCCACTTAAAAAATTAAATAAATGTCACTTTAATTATCCCTTAATTAACCTTTAAAAGGTCAAAAAGGGTAAAAGATAGTTCATTTGTAACTTGAGCATTTTGAAAATTGAGAGTCTGTAGAGCAAAGATGGATAGGATTCTATGCCACACACATAGATTCAAGTGAGTTCGCCGCCATCAGTGTCCAACCGCATATGGGCCTCTGGTACATACCCCGAAAACCACTTTTTCAATTTCCAATTTTGAATTTTTTCGCTTAAATTTCACTTAAAATTTTAGATTCTTTTCATGTTTTAGCGCATTAGGATAGACTTTTAGCACATACAAAACTTACTTTAGCACATAGGATACCTGTAGTAGCACATTCAGTTAGGGTAGAATCCAAAAATAGGTTAGCACATCTGGAACCCGTTTCAGCGCATTAGGATGCTAGATTAATGCATAGGGTTTTTAGTGCATCAAAAGAATAGAGTCATGCATAGGGTAGGTCAAGTAGTGCATCTTGGAAATGGTGCATCAGGACCCTGTTTTGGTGCATGAGATCTATTTTCTAGCGCATCCATGAAATGGCGCATTAGGTATCTGTTTTGGTGCATCGGGTAGATTTTATAGTGCATCTGATAGATCAGCACATAAAAACTATATTTTAGCGCATTCAACCAAAATTGATGATTTTGATAAATTCCTCCTAGATTTTGATGATTGATGATCACGTCAGTCGATGATATGATGATGTTGATTGATATTTTGATGATCGTCCTCATGATAGGAGAGGAACGATGATAGGATAGATTGATTGATTGATTGATGATCATCCTCATGATAGGTGAGGAACGATGGTAGGTTGATTAATGCTAATCGATCTCATGACGAATGAGAGTCGAGTGATAGGATAGGTGCTCCTTGAGATTTGATCAAAATCTCACGTGAGCTGATTTGATTAAATGATGTGTTGATTGATAATTTGATTTGATTGAATTGATGACTTGATACTTTTAATTTGATTCTAGGAGGGTGGCTTAGGGAACCTACAGGCTCAAGAGTAATTTTCGAGGACATGAGACATTATCCCACAGCTGCCTCTAGAAGATCTTGCCATCATTGACCAATGTGGTTTGACTTCATTGATAGACATGCCTCAATATTGGATTAACTAGGAGCTACTGACAGCACTTGCAGAGCAATGCCATAGCGACCACAATACTTTCCATTTACTAACCAAAGAGATGACAGTGACCCTAGAGGATATTTATCATATTTTGAGGATACCGGTTGTTGGGGAGTTGGTGGTTTATGATCATGAGGAGTAGGGAGGTACAAATGCCATTTTTTAGATATTTCATGATGATCAATTCATTGGATATGACATTCCATGGCAGGATTTGATTGCTTCCAGGCGGCCTTTACCATGTGTATTAGTTGGATTCATTGGAGGATTTCTCTGCCTCAACCGTAGGTCGAAGGGCTTCTCAGTGGGCTAGGGGCGGGTTCTAAATAGCATGATTGTCCATGGTACAAGATATGCATGGGGTTCATTCATGTTAGCACACTTGTATCATGACTTGCACCAGGTGGTGTATCTTCGGGTGAGCAGTCTCGCAGCAAGTTGCACACTTTTACAGCTCTGGGCCTCGGAGCACATAGTCATTACATGGCCAGTGGGAGGCAGGGTTCGGCTAGTAGGATGGATGTATGTTTTTGGATACATGGGACCACTTGCCAACATAAGCTAGGAAAGTTGGATTATTGGAGGCAAGTCCTCCATGATCTTCACACTATGATATGGCAAACTTATCTTGACTATGAGGCCTGGGCGGAGGATAATTTTGAGTTGCTTTATGCATTTTACAGTCAATATTTGATAGGAAGGATGCCCTACATTCTGGAGCGGTTTCTTTTTGGCAGGGTATACAAATAATACAATGGAATTCAGGGGATACCAAAGAGTGTAGCGCATTATATGTGACACAAATAGGATATTCTAGAGTGGAGACCAACCCTTGATTATGATGTAGCCTGTGCGGATTACTATGGCTTAGAGCTAATTTATTGGCAGTATCTCAGAAAGGTGTTAGATGCGTAGATGATGGGAGAGTATGTTGAGTATTTCCATACACACCCTTTCCACATATATCCAGCCTAGATGAGCCTGCGCCGATTTTGGAGGTCGAGAGGAGGGTAGGGCCAGTAGTGCAGCCGAGAGGAGGTGGAGGAGGAGGTTGGGGATGACGGGGGTGATGATGGAGGGGATGGAGGGGGAGGATATGAGGTGGAGATGGTGGGGGCCAACAAAGAGATGCTCTGGACTTTGGGGTCATCCCCAAGAGGAGGAGATCAACTCCTGTAGGGTAGCGACCAATGATTCTTAGGATGTCCTCCCAAAGATGGTAGACTCATATAGCTGGGCTACAGGCGCAGGTGCAGACACTCCAGGGCTAGATTCAGAATCTACAGGTACAACTCGCCTAGGCTTAGCCTCAGATACAGGCTCAGGCTCCAACACATGTATAGATTCATGGGAAAATGGTGTAGTTATAGGCCCAGGTAGCCACTCTTACTATGGAGAGGGATGCTACTAGGAGACAGGGGGAGAAGACCGTGGCAGTGGCCGATAGGATATAGACCGCAGCTCATGGTAATAGTACTAGTCACCTCGTTAGAGAGCTCAAGAAGTCCGCCAAGGAGGAGAAGTATTACAGAGGTAGGTACCATGAGGTTGTGCCACTAGAGCAAAGGGTCATCTATGCTAGATCCAGATCTGGTCACTCCCAATCTCATACCACTAGCAAAGGGGTTACACAACCACTACCACGAGGACCACCAGGTGGACCTCCTCCCATACCAAGGCCATTAAGGGTTGGACCATTAGGGGTAGGAAGAATTGGGCAGAGGCCTATGACCTCAAGTGGTAGCACTACAGGATCCCATGGGCATGGCCGATTTATACTTTGATTCAGAGACTCAGCTTTTGCCACATTTATGATGTACCATTTCTCAATTTATTGATATCATTGTATACTTGACATGTTATTTCTTTGAGGTTATATAATATGCAGTGGTGTTCGATGATCTCTATGTGTTCATGTTTTTATTATGGATGGATGCATTTAATTTATGTTCTATGTGAGTATGCCATGTTCTATATGATTATGTTATGGATGCATCTATGGATGACAATGCAATGCAATTGATATGAGATTTTTATGAATGATGGATTATATTTTTGTAATTTTTCACGTGTATATATCGATGTATGGATGCAAATGGTTTTATTATGGAATGCAGATGTATGATAAATGGATGGATATGAATTATTCAATGTATGAATGTATGGTTTATGGAGACAAATGTGATACATGCAGATGTATGGATTTATGATAATGTTTTTCTTTTTGGATTTTGTATGATGCAAAAAAATTATTATAATCATGAATGACACTTATGTATGGATGGATGATGAATACAAATGCATGGATCATTTTATGGTATGCCCCTATGTGATGTTGATTATGAATGATATGAAATGCATTTTTTTGTTTTTTTTTCTATGCAAATATGTGAAATGGATTTATGATCATAAATGAAAATGGATTATGAATGGATGAATTATGATATTATTGATCCGATGAATGGATGTATGGATGAATTATGGATGGATTATGGAATATATTTATTATGACCTCGATGTATGATATGGATTATGAATGATGATGGTATTTTGAAAAATACTTTATTTTTGGAATTTTTCATGATGCAAATATTATAATGAATGCATGAATGATTTATGATAGTGGATGTATGATAATGAATTCTAATGATATGGGATGGAAATTTCAATGTAAATGAGTGATTTTTTTGTTATGTCAAGTATACTCAATCTTGTAGTGAGAAATAATATCATGTTGAGAGTTTCTAGCTTGGAAAATCTATAATGCAAATGCAGAACTTAAATGAATGCAAGCCTATCTATGCAATGTTTCCATTTAATTCATTATGCTTATTTTCATCATTGAGTGTTTTATTATGTTGAAAGTTAGTACAAACATCAATGGTTTAATTAGACCATGATGACCTGAGTGCAACTTCCATACAACTTTCATTGAGATTTGATAATACAAGATAACACAAGCATCTAGGTATAAGTAGACCAAGATGGCCTGAGTATCACTTGTGTAAACAGACAAGATTTAATCATGTTCCCATGCAAATTTGGAATGTCATCAATGATACTTTGTAGAGCATGTCCCACGATAATTTTCACAGTAGTAATGATTGACTCACAAACAGCAGACAAAGAAAAATATCATTCTTGATCATAGTCCCCCTAGTTTGTAACATCATCGAGGTACTCCCAAAAAATGATAACAACAATCAAGATGCATTAATTGAACATTTTTGTTAAAGTAATCCAACCATGATTCACAAGATGATTCTCTAATGATGAGCTGATTTGATTTGACTTGATGTTTGATTTGATTTGCATGATTGATTAGTTGATTGATGTTCGATGTTCATCTTTTGATAGTTATTGCAATTATTGTTTTTGCCAAGGTTGTGTTTGTTGTTTTCTTGTCTGTTGATTTAAGCTCAACGGTGATTTCCCCCCAGTGAGATTAGGATTTTTCCCCTAGTGGGAAAAAACCAAATTTTATTATGGATATGTACAATAAACACCAAGCCAAGGTGGGACACGACCGCAGTTGCTAGATATGGATATGAAGCTTTTTGCAAGATAGGCATGAATGCGCAGTGATGGAAGAAGCAGATGGTCAACACACGCTCGAATAGATGGAGGAGCCGACCAAATAGCGCTTGTTTACCAAGTTTTCACCACTTATTTTTATTGCACTTTTTCAGATTTTATGATTTTTTTGTTGTTACCAAGATGCTTGCTTGCCAGGTTTTCACCAAGGTAACGATTTTTTTTATTTTTCACTTTTTCTGATTTATTTGGTTCTTTTATTTTCTAATTTTTTTTATCTTTTTTATTTTTATGTTGTCACCAAGACACCTGTTTGCCAAGTTTTCATCATGGCGGCCCTTTTTTTTAAAGGACTTTTTCTGCTTTTTATGCTTTTTTCATGACTTTTTCTGCTTTTTAGGATTTTTCTAGGACTTTTTCTATTTTTTAGGATTTTTCAAAATTTTAGACATGCACTGGTTGTATTATGTGTAGAACTTCTTCAAATGAATTCTATTCATTTGTTCTTCAAACTTATCCCCTTTTGGCATAGACAGCAAATATTCCCACGATCCAAAGACTGAAATAATAACAAACGGACCTAGCCAATTGGGCTCAAATTTTCCTTTCTTTTCTCGATCCTACTGATTTCGGGCATTTTCTTTCAATATTAGATCACCTAATTGAAATGACTTAGGTTTGACTTTGTGATTGTAGCTTCTAGACATTCTTTGCTAATATACTTTAAGATGATCCACTACCAATTGATGGCATTCATCCAACAATTCTAGCTCCTGTAATCTAGACACACGGTAATCCTCATCTGAAATGAGACCTTTCAAGGACACCTAGAGTGATGGTATCTCAACCTCAATCGGCAATACTATTTCACATCCATAGACAAGTGCATATGGTGTGGCTACCGTGGGTGTTTGGATACTTGTACGATAGGCCCACAAAGTAGGGTTCAGTTGAACATGCTAGTCACCTCCAGCATCATTGATGGTTTTCTTTAAGATTTTCAAGATAGTATTGTTTGAGGCCTCAACTTGGTTATTCCCTTGAGGGTAATAGCGTGTATAAAACCGATGTTGTATATGAAAATTTTCACAGAGTTCTTGCACGTCCTGATTCTTGAAAGGTCTTCCATTGTCAATGACAATGGATTGAGGGATACCATATCGACAGATGATGTAGTTCAGGAGGAATGATGAAATCTACTTCCCTTTGATGGTGATTAGAGGCATGGCTTCAATCCACTTCGTGAAGTACTCTATGACTGTGATGATGAACTTGTGTCCATTAGATGAAGATGGGTGAATTTTTCCTACAAGATCCAACCCCCACTGAAAAAATGGTCATGTTGATGCAAAGGGTTGCAACTCTTGTGTTGGTGCATGGATAATATTACTGTGAATCTAGCATTTCTAACATGTCTTGACAAATTGGAAGGCTTCTCTCTCCATAGTCGACCAGTAATATCCCAAACGGAGCAGTTTCTTGGTGAGGGTTAGACCACTTGAATGAGTGTTGCAAATACCCTCATGGACTTCTCATAAAGTCGTTTCAAACTCGTTGCTTTCTAGACATCGTAAGAGAGTTCCATCAAGACCTCGACTATAAATTACATCCGCTATAAGGGCATGGCGAGAGGCTTGGCGGGTGAAGTTTCTTTTTTGATTGTGGGAGAGATCGAGAGGGAGGGTATTATCTTTTAGGTAAGTGCAGATCTTCTCGTAGATGGAGGTATTGGCATTTTCTAGGTGGCATACAAGTTGGGAGTCAGAGTCATCGTAAGCGGGGGTAAACAGTTGCTCCACCATGAACTCATAGTGACAAAAAAATTCTGAAATATATAGTAGAGAAGCAATAGTAGCCATAGCATCAGCAACATTTTTGTCACTCCTTGGAATCTGACCAAATTTGATGTCAACAAAATACTTCTTGAAGTCATCAATAATTCTCTTGTAGGGCATCAGTTTATCATCCTTGGTTTGATATTCATCGTTGACCTGATTGATGAATAGTTGAGAATCCCCATAGACTTGTAGCTCTATAATTTTCCATTCCATAGCTATCTTGATTCTGATGATAAGTGCTTCATATTCGGTTGTGTTGTTGGTGCAAGGAAACATCAAGTGATAGGACTTGGGAATGGTGTCCCCTAGGGGAGTGATGAATAGGATTCTTGCTCCTAATCCACGTTGAGTATAGGAACCATCAAAATACAGTATCCATTGCTTTGTTGTGACTGTTAGGATATCTACATCTGGAAATTTGATCTGAAGAGGGTGATCATCATGAATTGGTGCTTCGGATAGCTAATCAGTGATGGCTTTCCCTTTGATTGTTTTTCTGTCAACATATTGGATGTCAAATTCGTTGAATATCATCACCCACTTGGCCAATCTTCATGTCATATTTGCTTTGCTCAGGAGATATTTTAGTGGATCTATCTTGGCTATGAGCTTGACTGTTTGAGTTAGCATATAATGTTGCAATTGTTGGGTAGCAAACACTATAGCTAGACAATATTTCTCAATGGATGTATAATTGATCTCATAACCATTTAAAGTTCTACTAATGTAATAAATTACTCTCTCCTTCCCCATTGAATCTTCCTATGCCAACAAGGCTCTCAATGATTGGTCAATAGTGGCGATGTACAATAAAAGAGGCTTTCCTTCTATTGGAGGTGCTAGAACAGGTGGAATCATCATGTATTATTTTAGTTGGTTGAAATTTGCTTCACATTTCTCATCCCATCAAAAGGAAACATTCTTATGCAATAGATGAGTGAAAGGATGGGTCTTGTCAGCCAATTACGATATGAATCTTCTGATTGACTAGAATCTGCCTTGGAGGGACCTTAATTGATTGATGTTCTTCGGGGAGGCATTTCCATTATAGATTTCACCTTTGTAGGGTCTACCTCAATACCTTTCTCTGACACTATATACCCTAGTAGCTTTGCTGACGTTACCCTAAATACACATTTCTTCAGATTGAGGCGAACATTGAACTTCTCCAGGTGAGTGAACAATTTGTCTAATATCTCCAGATATCCCTCTCTAGGGGATTTTTCCAAAAATTATCCACATAATCTTTCATGAAAGTATGCATCATGTCATGGAAGATGGTTATCATAGCTCTTTGGTATGTGGCCCCTGCGTTTTTTAATCTGAAGGGCATGACGTTCCAACTGAAGGTTCCCTATGGGCAAGTGAAGTTTGTCTTATTTTTATCTTTGGGAGCTATCTTGATTTGGTTATAGCTAGAAAATTCGTCCATCAGTGATAACATTCCATGACTTGTTGTCAAGTCCACAATGATGTCAATGTTTTGCAAGTGGAAATCATCTTTTGCACAAACCTTGTTAAGTTCTCTGAAGTCCGTACAAATTCTTATGTTCCCATCAGGCTTTGAAACAGGCACAATATTAGATATCCATTCAGCATAATTAATTGGTCTAATGAACCCTACATCCAATAATTTCTTCGGCTCCGCCTTTACCAATAGGGCAATGTGAGGATACATTTTTCTCAACTTTTGTTTGACTGGTTTGATTCCTGGAGGAAGGGATAAAAGGTGCATGATAATGTCTAGATCTATCCCTATCATGTCTACATAAGACCGGGCAAAGTTGACTTGTCACTCTTCAAAGAACTTGATAAAGTTGGGCTTTTCCAATTCTGTCAATGATTCTACTAGGTGGAGTTTTTACTGTTTTTGCATTGCCGACATTGATGGACTATGTTGGCTGGATCAAGACTTTGGATATTTCCTAAAAATGTTCTAGAAGAGTGTCAAATTTCCCATCTTTTGGCGCCTCAATGAGGTTTTCACCATCGAATACACTCTTTATTTTTACTCTTTCTTGATCTAATGCTGCCATAAAATGGTTTTCATCATCAGATCTTTCTTTTGCTTTAGTTATTTTGCAGCTGGGAAATTTGACACTCCCCTGTTTGGGATCCTCATTGTGGAATTCAACGATGGAGTATGCTTCATTGTTGGAACAAAGGAATTTTATGATAGAATCATCATTGGAAAAGGTGGGGATGTCGATTGGCTTGGTTTGGTCCCAATCTATGAGTTTGGGATGTACTGATGGTAGGGGATCATCAGGTGGGTTTAGATCAGAGAACATAAGGGTCCTAATGGAAATGCCATGATCATACAGAACTATGGCAAGATCAAGGTCTATGATTTTATTCTCTTTTGAATGATTTGTATCGCTAAGAGTTTGATTGTCTTCACTCAAGCCATCAATATTTTGATATCCTACTTCAAGTGGTCTTAACCCTGAGCCTTGTCCCTCCTTGAGTGTGGGGGTATACTTGTGTATGACATCAATGCCCTTGTCATGGTAGGTTTCTTCTAACAATGAATCCCACTCATACTCATTAGAATCAGTCTCATAATGATCATTGGCTTGCAATTGCAGGATTCTTTCAACAAGTTTTTGTTTTAGGTCCTCTTTTGCTTCTTCACCCTCTTGATGTTCTTTGTACCCCAACCCTATCTTTTCCTTTGGATTCATTATGGAAGGTTGGATAGGTTATATGATACCTTCTTTCCTTTTTCCAATAGGTCCTTGTCCATCATATCCCATCTTTTTCCAAGATTGAGAATCCTTTGCCATATTGAGTGATCTAAACATTGGCCATTGTTGCTTGGGGATCAGTTTCATCCTTGTAGAGCCAATTCAATATTTATTTGTCTTCGGATTCCTCCTCTTAAGTGCTTTGTTTTATGAACTGACCATCAAAAAGTGTGACCGATTGTGTAGATGATGAGGTTGATGGCTGACCATATGATTTGGGTGAAGTTAGCTGTGAAAGACAAAGGGATTGTTCAATGGAATATTCATCGAAACCCTTATCTTTGACTTGGACTTTCTTTTCAAATTGTTTAGCCAAAGTATTGAACTGGA
Organism: Sequoiadendron giganteum; assembly: GCA_007115665.2. Taxonomy (NCBI): domain Eukaryota; kingdom Viridiplantae; phylum Streptophyta; class Pinopsida; order Cupressales; family Cupressaceae; genus Sequoiadendron; species Sequoiadendron giganteum. The sequence continues at coordinate 725,328,350 of CM021100.1, forward strand.
ATTCAGGATGGGTAGATGCAGAGGGGTTAGGTTCTTCCTTTTTCTCAAGTGGGTTGGATGAGGAACTTGAATGACTTCCTTCATTGGAGGATATGGCTAGTAGCTCGGACAAAGGATTGGATTGACTTGAATTGTTGGGGATACTAGGGGCGGAATCAGGAGCTTCACAGTTATGAGGCACAAATACATCCTGGATGGCCTTAAGGGCATTGCAATGTTGAGGACTATTTGAATCAATAGGAATATTGATTTTTTGGCCATTGCAAGGAAATTTTAGACACTGATGATATGTTGAAGGTACAACCTACATTTCATGGATCCAAGAATGACCCAAGAGTATATTAAATGTCAAATCCTTATCCAAAACTTGACAAACCACCTCTTTTTAAATTGGCCCTACCTGAATTGGTAATACAATTAGTTCTTTTGAAGCTCTTTCCTCATCATCATATGCTTTGATAGTGATCTTCTTCCTTACATCTATTGCATTTTCATAGAATCCTAATGCATGGACAAGCTTTAGAGTACATATATAAAGACCAGCTCCTTCGTCTATCAGGACGTGCTTGACACGACTTTTATGGATTAGAACCTCAATATGGAGGGCCGCATTATGAGGATAGGTGAGAGATACGTCATCATTTTCCAAAAAGGATAAGCAATGAGGAGCAACTAGATGTTCCACCATGGCTTGGAAAGCACAGACTTCCAGATTATTTGGCACTATTGTATCGACTAGGGATTTTTCCAAGATCTCCTTGTGAGCAGGAGAGATTTTAAGAAGCTCCAATATTGATATTTACGTGAGAATTTTATGGAGTTGATTGACACTATTATATTAATGAGATGTAGTAGCAGGTGCTTTGGAGGCACTGCCCTTAAAAACATATTTGGTTTGAGCCCTTGTGGTCACATTTACGGGCACACTGTCCTATTTTCCATTGATTTTGATGACATTAATTTGATTATCCATTACAACCATGTCTTGTTGGATATCGAGGACTTGATTAGAAAGGATGTTGGTGTTGTTGATTGGATGATTGGTTGTAACAGGATCCGATATGTTATTGATTTCAATTTCATTTGCATGATCTTCAATGGCTGAAATATGAAGGATGATGGTATCCTGAACATAGTTTATATTCTTACCTTTGCTGTTACTGTTTAAAGATTCTCCTTTGTCATAATTTAGCAAAGGATTTTTGAATACCCTATGGTTAGTATTTTTTTGAGGCTCCTCTATCCTTATGATTTTATTATCAATCAAATCTTGTATCTTATGCTTCAGTTGCACACAAATATTGGTTAAGTGACCTTTGCATCGATAAAATTCACAAAAATGGGCTTCATTCCATCAAGATGATTTTACTTTCAGTTCAAATCCTTGGGTATCAGGTAGAGTGATAATATTTTCCGCAATAAGCTCTTTCAATGCAGATTCATATGATTGACCCAATGGTGTAAACTTTCGATGGTTGTTCGATGTCTGATAGGGTAGGGTCTTGGATGATGTGTTACTTTGATTGGTTTGAGTATTACCGAGGTTGGTATTTTGGTTGTTGTTTTGGTTGGTATTTTGGGTGGTCTTTTGATTGGTATTCGAAGAGATTCCTGACAAATTGAAGATTGGTTTAGCGTTGTGCATTTCAGCAGAGATATCATTGTCATTATTTTTGTACTTTTGCCAAAATTTTGGTTTATCATTGTTGGAGGAATTAGATGAATTTTTTTCATTATATATTTTCAAAATTCCTCATTTGACCAAAGCCTCCTCAATCTTGATCCCATTTTCAATCAATTTCTCAAAACTTGGAGAGCATTATATGTCAAGTTTGTAGCTCATGTCAACATTCAAGTTATCAATGAACACCTCTATCTTCTCTTTTTCTAGTATGGGTCATGGATACCTTGTGAATAATCTTCTCCATCTTTGTAAGAATATGAGGAATGGTTCTCCTTTCTTTTGTTTCACATTACAAAGGTCTTTCATTGTGATCTCATGTTGGATATTATATGAATATTAGGTAATAAACTTGTTTACCAATTCCTCAAAAGATTTGATCCTTGGAGGTAATTGTGAGAACCACTGCATGCATTTCCCTCCCAAACTACGTGGGAATAATCTCATCAAATATGTATCCTCATGGGAAAATTCAAGACTCATTGTTAAGAATTCCCTTACGTGATCTATCGGATTAGTTTTCCCATTGTACTTGTCATATTTGGGAAATTCACAATGTTTGGGAAATGGTATCATGTTGACACTTTGATCAAATGGATAGGGGCATATATCTTGTATGGAGTATCTCTTAGTAGTCTCAATTTACATATTTTGCATTTGTTGTTGAAGAGTTTGGATTTGTTGTTTCAAAATGTCCATGGGATCATTGGTTTCTACTTCATTGCTTGATTCAATTTTTGTCTTGATTTCTGCTTTCTTGGGATTTATTTTCAATTTTGCAACATCAAAATCATCGGGTAGCTTGACTCCTTTGTTTGCTAACATTAAGAGGTATCTTTCCCCATCCTTTTCGAAAACCTTTTCTAGAAATTTGTGGAAATTTGGATCTTGTTGGGCTTGTTGGAAATCTTCTTCATTTACCTCATCGGTTTTGGTTGAACTAATATTATGAAAGGGGTTTTCTTCTTGTTCTGCCATGGTATCTTGGGTTTCAATTTCTTTTTCTTGAAATTTCAAATTTTGGGATCTTGTTTGGACGGGCATACAAGTGATGATGATTTTCTAAATATTTGACCAAATTTTGGGAGTGCTAAAGGGGTTGGTTAAAATTTGATTAAGCAAGCCTTATTTCGAGATAAAGGATGATGAATCTTGATGGAGGATGATAAATCCTTATGGTGAAATGTAGCTAGTAAATCAAAAATTGAATGTGATGAAAAGGCACTTTTGGATATTTGATCAAAATTTCGATAAGAGATTTTCACTTGAAAATGTTGGTTTCAACAAGATTGAGCTTTATTGTATAAACTGATTTGGGCGATTGGAATATTGGATTGTCAGTTGAGGAATGAAAGAATGATAAATGGGATGAATGTGATTATGCATTTGGGAAAGAGCTCTTCGTTGATAATAAGCTTGTGAAGACAAAGAATCTAAAGCAAAATCATCAATATATCCTCTATCAAAGTTGTGATATCTATGGATGAAGGTTCGATAATCAAGCAATACCTTCCTACTTTGGTACAAGAAGCATCTCCTTTTCAAAAATTTCTTATAGCCAAGTTGCTTCTTTCGTTTCTTGATTCTTTTGGTAAGGTATTTCTTGACAAATTTTGTTGATTTCCAATTTCTCAACATAAAATTTAGGACAAGGAAAAGATGTTGCTTGAGAGGGAATATCTGAGTTGGATGTTGATTGGAAAAATGGAGGTCAAATTTAGGTCTCTATTTGAAGATTTACCAGATATGCCAAAATAGTGCCTAGATGCACTAAAACTCAGATGTGCTATGGAATGATCAAGATACGTTGCAGAAAGGTTTGGATGTGCCAGAACAGGGTATGGGTGTGCTAAGGAAAGGTCGGAATGCGTTGTAGGATTCAATGGATGCGCTGAAAGAGTATATGTTGGGTTATTAGCGAGATGCGCCAGAATAGTAAATCAATGCGTTGAGGCAGTCAATTGATGCACTGAAATATAGCAGGGATGCACTGGGGTAGTCACTAGATGTGTCAAACTGGAAAGATATTTTCTAGTTTTTGAGAGTTCGGTAGATTTTTTTTGGCTTTTGACAGTGAATTTGGACTGCTTGGTTGGATTATCTTTTGAATCAATGATTTAATATGTTTGTGTGATGTTTTTCTTTGATATTGGTTTAAAAGCACATTGGTAAAACACATCAAACAAGCACAATCCTAAGCTGTGTAAGATAATATTATTTTGGATTCCACGTGGATTTTACTTCAACCACACTTTTTCTTAGTGGGTGATTTAGAAGCTTGGCTGCACAAGCTCCCCCTTACAGTGCAATCACTTCTCAGGCCAACCAAGATTCAAACTCCCATGAATCTCCCATGGAAATTTTTTCACCTCTACTAAAAACTACAAGAATTCGGATGCCTTGGCAACAACTGTTGTTGCACCAAAGAATAGAAAGGTAATTTTGGGCTTACTACAACAAAGAGGTTTTAGTACAGACTTTTCATTCATGGGGTATCATCCATGCGACAAGAGACCATTGTTTCCCTTCTTGTCAAAACAATCCTCGTGATACTCAAACTTTCCTCAAGCACCCACATTTATATCCCGGGTGGAAGTCGCTTAGCTTTAGTGTGTTCTTGATTGGGTCGTTCCCTCCTTTCGAAGTGGGGACGCAGGCCCTCTAAGGTTCAAAAATGCAAATAAAATGAATGGGTCTAGCTTTCTGATCACCCAGTTAAGGGGAGATCATACTCGCCTACCACTCCAAACATAGCAGACATGGTGTAAATTTATCCTTCCTAGTTATGCTAGATTCCTGTCTTAACCAAAGGAAAATAACAACTAGACTTAACCCTACAGCCAATCGTTAGTAGTTTTACTCCATTTTTCTTTGACATCAGTCTTTTAGGTGTTTCAGCAAGGTCCTTGGCTGCGTAAAAGGTACCTGAAAATAGAAAAATGCATAATTAGTTTCAAGAATCTAGAAAATTTATAGTAAAAACTAGTGCCATTACAGTAACCAGATGCACTAAAAATTAGACTAAATGCGTTGAAAGAGCGATTTAATGCACTAAATGATAAAATAAATGTGTTGAACTAGAAAAGCATAAAATGAAATTTAAAACTCCCAGATGCGCCAAAACATAATCTGAATGCATTGGAGAAACAACCAGATGCGCTGAAATAGGAACCTAATTTTCCGAAAGAACAGCTGGGTGCGCTAAAACAGAATCTCAATGCGCCGAACCAAAAACCAGATGCGCTAGAGAAAAAATCATATGCGCCGTTTCAAAAATTTTGACAGAACCTTCAAAATAAAACTTGACAAAAAACATATTAAAATATGGGGCTCGGACCCGCAGTGGGTGCCAATTTATGTGTGGGTGAAATATGTGAGTTAAAATAACAAAATCAAACACACCTTCATGCAATGTATTATATAAAAATATGAAAGCTACAACTCTCCTCTTAATTCATTACATGGTTCTCTAATCTCAGGGACCCCTACAAATCATACTCTCAGATCTTATTAATGTTGCACATGAACCTGCAAATATTGACAACCTAAGATATGAGATGTTATGATGAAATATACATGCCTATATTTTTGTATTTTCAATATTTGATGCTTGAAGGCTAAATGATCCTATGATGAGATGATGCTAAAATCAAGATGTTGCTAAAATTACTGATGATAATCTAATGGAAATGCTATATGAAAGATGAAATAAGCTAAGCTATTCAAAACAAAATTGTCATTATAACTCTAAATGAAACTAAAATGCAAAGCTAAACTACAAATCTCTCCAAATTGCTCTCAAACTATAATGAAATTCCTACAACATAAACTTGTTAAAAAGTTGTAGAAATGAGTTCTATTTATAGAACTTTCTAAGTTGAGAATGATGTGGCAACAATGAATGGTCAAGATTATGATCCTGCGGCATCAACGGTTGAGCATGAAGAAGTTAGAGAGAATCATGGAGGTGGTTCCCTTCTTGAGAGAAATTTTCCAAGTGTTGAAGGGAATCAAGAGAAAGAAGAACCCATGTATCCAGGAGGTTTGAAATTGGTTACGAGTTTGTTGATGGAAAATCCACAATTTTCAATTTATAAATTTCAATTTCATGTGACACATGGTGAGGTGGGAGGTAGTTAGGAAAATATGTAGAAATGTGCTTCAATTGAATTAATAATTCAATTTAAATGGAGATGGGAAATTAGCATAATGACAAATTAATTAAATTTGTGCATTTAACCAATTTAAGAAGAATATGATTTTGGAGGCCAATTTGAACTTAAAAATTCAAATTTAGATGAAAGATGGAAAACTAATTAAATGAAAATTTAGTTTATTTGTGCATTTATTTAATTAGAGGGGAATTGATTTTAGATAAGAAGAATATTTAGAAGTGAACTGTATAAATAAATTTTGCAATTTATTTATAAGTAGAGGAATTAAGATTTTTATTAATTAATTTGTGCTCAGACCATTTTTAAGAGCATACAAATACAAATCCTTGTCTTTATTCTTGATCAATCGACATGTGTCTTTTTTATATGCTTCTTGATGTGTAATTTTGTGTAATTAAATAATTTAAATCTATAGAAGTCGCTACATTCGGTATCAGAGCTTAACGTTCAACACTAGGACCTAGAGTTCACTTTGCTTAGTTGTGACACTTGATCGCATGAACCTCCTAAAATTTCTTTGCACATGATGTGTAAGTGAATCAATTAACCTATCATGTAATAGAGGGTCTCTTAGATTTTGTCACACCTGAAAAGAAAGGGATGATGTCACTTGTCTTAGAATTCTCAGAAGCTAAAATTAATCGCTCTCAGTGTAATTCCCTTAGTCATTAGAATGATTAATTTAGATAAATGATTGAGAAGGAAACATCCTAATTTTTATGTACATGACCTAAGTCCTTGTGTATCTTAGAAGGCATCGTTTGAGCAATTTGATAAATATTTGCATACCATATCTGTACGTTGGACCTTCATGTTCGATGCTCTTTTTTCCTTTATTCCTTCTCTTGTTTGTTGGTAGTTGTTGCCTCATGTCTGTTAAGTTCTCTAGATAAGCTCTATTAGTTGCAAGTTATGATCCTTTCCGGATGCTAGTTTCTTGCATCAATGCAAGACCCACTAACTATATTATTTGTGTACTTATTAGAGATCCTATAAGAGAAAGTATCATGATAAGATGTTTGAAATTTATTAAGAAATCAAAATAGATTCTCATATAGAAAGAATAATGAGAAACTATGTGCAAGTTATGTATTGAAAATTAGAGCAAATCAAATCCAAGAGTTTGGTCTTCAAGGGAACCTTTGAGTAGAATTATTGCATGAAAGAAAAACTTATTTTACATTGAAAATTTGCATGGTGCCTTATAAAGTCATTTAATTTATAGGAAATGAGCATATGTATGCAAGGTCTCATAAGAAGGAAATGAATGCATGTAGGCCTCATAATGTTTTTAATTGCATAAAAGAGAAAATTCAGTTAAAAGAGCATGTGCATGTCATGCTAACTATGCATTGAATTCTAAGAGTTGACCAAACTTTTGCATGGTGTGCATGATGATTTATTGAAGGATAACTAGATGACAAGAGCTATGTGTTTCATGATGATAGTAAAGCATTTTAAAGGACTCATGTGCATGAGATGATTAGAATATTATTATTGTTGTACTTGCTTGATGTGTATGGTACCTCGCTCTTGTAAGATGCATTATTGCATGTATGAATGAAAGTGTTAAACTAATGAGAAGTTGACATAGCAAATCATTGGGAACAAAGAATTATGTTCCTAGAATCCATTATCCATAAAGATTCTGTAAAAACCTATGTGGATAACACCTTGTAGCATCTTGAGGAATTTATATGGGTCAAATGTGTTTGTTATATTTTGTATTTATGGCCATAGTTGGTTACCATATCTTTCTTATTGAGATGTTGTGTCGTAGAAGGATCCTCCCTCATGTGTAACCATCTTGTGAACTATGGTTATGAGATGAACCTACCCCACATAATAAGAGTAACTAAGTTTTTAATGTAAATTATAAATCATGATGGTATTGTGTTGAATGAACCTGGTGACTTCGTTATGATGATCCTAATAAGAATGAGGATATCAGTATATTGAGATGATGATAGTGACTTGTGATGTATATTTTGTAAGACCCTATGTGGGTAGATCTTTCACGACTGGATGATTAGTCATTCCCCTGAATGAGATAATGTTCTCTCATTTGGAAATCATAATACCCATGTGTCACCTTGTCTTGTGAACATGTGATAGGAGTAATCATATGTAAAATGCATGTGAGATTATGATATTCTAAGTGAATGTAATGTATTGAGTGAATATAACCTTTGCATACAATATGATAATTCCTCTTTCACATGTCTTCTTGTAATACATCAAAAATGAAAATATTGAATGTCAAAAAGTATATGGAAGCATGTATTGCTATTTGAATTATTGCATGAACGTAGAGCTGAAAATGATTTGATTTATGAAAATGTTAGGTATGTTCTCTAGCACACCTAGGATGAAAGGTGTCGTGTAGCCATTGCTCCCTCTATGTGACAAGTGTTAGTCACTCAGTTATGTGAATTTTTTATGGTTTGATGGTTTATTTTGATTTATTTATGAAAATATTTCTTGTGATATAAGGACCAACATTTGTATTTTTAGTTTTTCTTCTAATCGAGTCAGTCACTGGAACTCTTTTGATGATCAACTTCGTGACCCATGGTCGAACATGATTTGTTGTTGAAATTGTTGACATTTTTTGAATTAGTGTTTAATTTAGTGATTCTTCTCTCCTTTGAGTTTTATTTAAAATCTCCTAGTGACTTCCAAACATTTGACATTGTTGGTTCTATTTTGTGTTACGTGTTGTAACCTATCAAGTTCACCATGAACAATGATAGAATGTCGAGGGAGTAGATTGTGGAGAAAGTACCAATCTTGAATCAATATCATGATTGAATTTTGTCTTACAACATATGGTGAGTGGCATAGATGTTGCTATGTGTGATGAACGATATGATATGAATTGTGTGAATAACCATGAGAAGACTTAAATTACTCTAAGTGATTTATATTAATGTATTATTTTCATTCATGCAAGATGTGTTGGATTAAGGAAAGATTATCTTTTTTATAAGTAAATATATTGGTATAGTTAAGTATGAGTGATTGCGGTCTTAATTTTTGGGATGGTGTCGAATGTGGAACAATAGAGAAGGACAATCCTCTTTTTGGGATTTTCCCATATTTAATTTCAAATGCTTTGGCCAAAGCCCACATCGTTGAAAAAGATGATTAGCCTAGCAATCTTATTTTAAATATAATTCTCTACCACACCATGTAAATAGATGTTGCTATTTTATATATATGTAAGCATTTAGACGTTACAGGCATGCACCAAATTCCTCGTACCCCAAATATTTTGAGGTAGCTAGGAACTTCATGCAGGGTCGATATATCTTCAAGTTGGAAGAAATCCATGGAAACCTCATGGTTGGGTGGAAAACACCCAAAACATGATTTCATATTTTAACTAGCCATGTGTGGATTGACGGTAGCCAAATACCTCACATATTATGTTTTACATACCATTGCTTGATTACTACTTGCATGATGCACTATCATTGGTATAAATGTGTGCTTTTGTAAACATGCTTATATTGGAATTATGCACTTGCACATGTGAAGATGTAATGTGTATGCAGTTATTTCTCACCTTGTGATTCTCTCTACTAGATCAATCATTTCCTACCTTTGACACATGAACATTGAAAATCATGGATCACAATTGAGTTTCTATGTACGAACATAGTTTTGAACGGCAATATACTTTTTTTGACAATTTCAAAAGATACGTAGATGATCTACAAACACACATAAGTATCGCTTGTGAAAGGAGGTATGTGAATGAGTTTTATATGATCCTACATACATATGATCAAGTTGTGATTTAGTTAAAATCTATTCATATTTGGAAGTTGTATTTTCTTACCTTACAATATTTGATTCTTCTATGAGGCACTAATAATTGAATGAGCAAGAAATAGCACAAATGTGAATAAGAAAAGAAAGGAATGTTGAAGAGGAATGATAGGCAACCTGGTCAACTTATCGAACTATAAGGGTATGATAAGCACAGGTATACATGCATGAACACGATTTTGAAGTTATGAAAATGTGAAAGTGTTTTATTCGTTAATCATTGAGATGATTAAAATTTAATTGGATAAGAGGGAATGTTTCAAAGAATTTTTGAAATTGATTTTGATCATGTAGGTACTAACATGGACTAAAGTGCAGTGTTTTTTTCATGAGTGTCATAGAAAGATCATCACCATTGCAAGGGAGAGAACATTGTTGGAGAGAGATAACCTAGCTTTATGAAATTGAAAGGTAGTAATCTAATACACACACACACTTAGAGATTATTGCATGATAATTCTGTTAATCGAGCATGCTTGAATATCTTGACTAAGGATCGTCTTTTTCAATAGTTTGGCCAAGTGTTTTATGGGAATGCATGCCTCGTGTTTGTTTGAATGTTATAGTTGGCTAATGCTTATGCCTTAAATCTTAGGTTTTTGGAAAGAAACAAAATGGGAAGTTGCTTGAGTACAGCATATTGTGATGCTTATACTACTTCAGTGTTAATTTTAAAAGACATCAGGACGAAGTCTCTTCTTGGAGGGGGAGGATGTCACGTCTCGTTTCTAAAGACTTAAATGTTAAATTATTGCATAAAAAGTTTTAAAAATTAGTTTCATGGTTATTACAATTACCATTATGCTTCATTAATATTTATAAATACCTCTTTATTATAAATATATCTAAAATTAATATATACAAAATAAAGATAACAATGAGACATATTCTATATTTACTTGCATGTAAGTGTCATATTCATTGCATGAATGCGTTGTAATTATTTGAATGCATGTGTTATTTGTCTGCATGTAAGCATTTATATATATCTGCATTTAAATTGTTTGCACGTACAAATTATTTGTTTGTGTGAAATCATTTATATTTAGATATATGCATTTAAACTTACATGACGATGCAATTTTCACCATTCTAGTCTTAATGGCGTAATGATAGTAGTGTATCGGAGAGATCTATTCTGTTGTTCTTCATCTTCACGGTGTTCTTCGATTATTTTTTAGCATTCATAAAGTGTGTAAAAGGACTTGAGAAAGGGGGATGCATTTGAGAAGCGAGAGAAGGTAGAAGAAGGCTTATATGGCATGTCATACAAGGCCAAGTAGAAGAAGACAAGGCAAATGGTCGCCATCAAGAAGACCAAGCTCAAGTCTAATGAGGAAGGTGCCCCTCCCACTACTCTTCGTGAGATCCTCCTTCTGTAGATGGCTCCTCAGGAACTTCATGTTGCCAGGTGTGTCCTCAATGTGTGTGGAACCTGCTTGCGTGTGTCGATATGTCTGAGCTCTACTTCAGCTTCCTCAAAGCGCTCAGGATTTTCATATTCCCTAATCTCTGTATTCTTAAGCCTGGGACCGCGTATACCTCCCATCACAGGCTTATTGTGATAGCTTTATGTCTTGCTCTTACCTGTGGACTCTAAATATCTGATTGCCCAAAGTCCTCCCCTGGTCAGTGTACTCGGCCTTGTCTCTCTGTGCACGTAAGCTTTAAATCAACATGCTTTACTTAAGTTGATCGAGACTACCTAGTAACCCAATAAAAGAAGGCGACTGATACACATTTTATAAAATCGTTCAACTTAGGTATTGCTAAAACAAAACGAATGGAAATTGTTCAAGAAGCGTTTCCTTATTGGGTGATGAGATTTTATATGATTGTTTTAATTGCATGCAGATGGAAATGTTGATCTGCTCTAATATCATAGAAATCCCCATTTCAGTAACCCACCCAAATAAGGAAAGCTTAGTGTGAGCGTCTTTCTTAAAATGATGCCAAACTTTTTGGTCTTTGCTTTTATATTTAATTGCATTATAAATTGGGCACTCGCAGTCAAAGCACCGCCATCTCCTTTACGCCAAATTTCCAAGGCATTGATTGTATTGTATCAGTTTGCATGCACGACTATGACGAATTATATATCAAACAAAGTTCTTTCATCCTATATACGACCTTGTCTATGCTAATATATGTGCTCTTATATACGATATGCTTTGTTGGGTGTTCATACCCGCACCCTCATTTCAACAAACTTGAAATAGAAATCATTTCAAGAATTAATTGAGTGCATTGAAAATGGTATACCAATCGGGAGAAGAGGAAAATTATCTTCTCACCGTTCTAATCTCCCTAGTAACTTGTTACGTATTTCCATTAATACTTTATTATGACTGGTTAAAATCTTTTGCATTCAATGATATCAGCCAAAGCCTTAAATGTCTAGGCATGCGGGTTTCCACGACAATAATATCTTCATTTTGGTAGTGTTATCTCTTGGATTTGCATTCTGTTGAATCTGAAATTCAACAATCTAGTGAAAACATTGGAAGACCTCTCAAAGTGTGGGCCTTGATAAACATAGGTCAACCTCCGAAGAAGGCCGGCTTCCTTTTGGTATTACCTAATCTAATCTACTGAACTTGCAGAAGAAAAGGGTAGAAAGATAGAACATAAACTGAAAACTACTGCTGATAATGAGAACTAAAGGTGATTCGCCAAATTATGCTAAAGGTCATATAACACAGTTTATACGCACATTCTCAACCAATGACAAAAGAATTATCATACACAGCTCAATCACATACTTTTCCTACATAAATATTTCATGGAAAGGTTTATATGCCTATACTCCTAGAAGGAAAAGATTCTTCACAACTAGAAGCTAATTGCACTTCAAACACAATCCACAACCTGTAAGGAATATGTATTTTTCTGCAAAAAGATGCAAGGATAAGACATAACCACAAGGAAACATATGGTTTCACTATCAGTTGCATCAATTAAACAAGTGCACACACTAGATTTATAGAAAGATTGACAAAGTAAAATGCTTATGCTCATTGATTCCATGGTGAAATATTGTTATATATGCCTGTATCTGAGTTACAAATCTCTGTCTTTTTCTTCAAGGACTCCAAAGTGTCACAAAACAAGAAAAGCAACAAGTAAGAACTACCTCACAAATGCAAAGTGAAGTGAATATATCCAATCTCCATCAAGAGTCCACCAAAATAGGACCTAAAAACCTCTTGGGGTTGGATGCAACAATAAAACCTAAAAAATAGGCCTCAAACTCCCTCCAAAAAGACTCCAATACGCTTGAAGAGGTCAATTTGACTAAGTCGAATATGATGACACTCAAACTACCCCCAAAAATCTCCAAAAGCAATAAAACCTCCTAGATGCTCTTTAAATGTTTGCAACAAACTAAATCAACATGCCTATATCTCCTCCTTTGGTCGATTAACTGCTTCTAACTTCCCTATATGCCTGCAAGAGCATAAAAGCTCAACAACACATAAACATACTCACAAAGCATAATACTTTATTTTGCATATGAAATAGAAAATTGACTTAATGATTTATAACAACATCATTAAAGTCAAAAACTTTACAATACTTGGTTAAATGCAAAATAAAGGGAAAAACTTACACAAAGCATAAATCTTCAAAGACATAAAAAAAATTGAAGACAAGGCATAACACAGAAGACTTAAAGTCTTAATCACACGACTTCAATAGTTCGCATATGTCCAAAACAAAGTGATAAATCACTTAAGTGGTCAGTATAGTGATTAGGCCATAAACCCTAGAATACCAAAACTAATGCAAAAAACAAAATTTTGCATTCATCTTCACATCTTCTAGAGCCTTCGACCGCCGCCATAGGGTTTGACTGGAGTATTCATTCATGAAGGTTTCAGTTGGTTCTTCCATGCACTTTCTATAGGAAATTTACAAAAAAACTTGAGTAAGCTTTTTTTCACCCGAATCTTGCATTCCTTTTTATTTTGTGTCAGTAAAATGCTCATTTTGAGCTTTGTCATTGTGCGAAAATAATGAAAATGCCTCATTTTTCTGTGTCTTCTTCCATATATTTAAAAACTCGAGCTTTTCCTTACATTTCTGTGCATTTTCTACTTGTCTTGGCTTCACATATGGCCATGGCCTCATAGGGTTCGCAAGCATTTGAGTTTTCTCTGTCATGGAAACCCGTGCCTCCCTCTATTACTTCTCTGTAATAGTAAAATAAAAATAAGAATGTCTTCATGTTGTTCTCTCCTATACTAGCCACGGGTTTTTTGTATTTTGTGTTGTGGGTATTTGTAGATTCCTCTATATATATCTTTCATGCTTTGATAACACAAAAACTCTCCTCCTTGATACTTTCATGGTTGCATTCATGTTTATTTCATTTTCTACAAATGCAAGGGTTTCTTCCATTGTAGGTAATGTTGCCACTGTGAATGTCTGACTCTATGACTAGTGTTTCCTTGGTCATTCATGGAGATATACAAAGCATCCTCATGTTGCCTCGTTCATTGATATAACAACTGAGCTCATAAAGGACTGTAAATGTAGACTTCATTAGTGGATGTCTTAAAATTCAAAGGTTTTGATAATCTATGCATTTCACCAATTTATTGTCCATGTTGTCTAACATTTCACTGTTTATGCAATCATAAAGGACTGATCTTCATTTATATTCCTTGCTACTTATTCATAGTGATTGCTCCATATTTCTGGACCCTAGCATTGTTCACACTCTTGATGTCAAAATGAGCTTTTATATTTTTCCAGTAGTGTCATAATCCCCTTTACCATTTTTCCAGCAGTGTCATAATCCCCTTTACCATGATAAGGTCATGCACGATCAAAATATGAATGAAACTTTAGGGGAGTGTGAATAGTTGAAACATGAGCTACCACGGTCTTCTTTATGTACTCTTTTGATTGAAGAACCATGTTTTCATTATTACTATCAGATGTATCATGGCTTCCATCAGCTCCTCTGACTGCTATAATTTGATGAACCTCCTTGGTTGACCTTCCTGTGCAGATCATGTTGTTTATATCTTTATTCTTAATGCATTTATTCTTATCAAAGTGAATGCCATTGATTTGCCACTGTTGCTCTCTACATTATTGATCATATGTGTTGATTACCCTTCATTATCATGACTGTGACTGTCCTCTTTCCTCCAACCTTTGTGTCATCATACTGTGATTTCATTTTGAAACATTGTCATACCTGTTCATTGATGGTATCTTAAAACCTCATGTTGCCTAATATCCTTAACTATGTGTTGGGTAGAGATCCTTTCTTTTGTGTATTGATCCCACTGTTCCTACAGTTGTTGGCATTTTATTGGGACTACCTGCTTCTCCATTGTACCCTCATCACAATAGAAGTAACCTCCTTCATTCTTTTATGACTATCTTTCCTTATTATCTATAAGGAAAAAACACCATGCTTGTAGGGATTAACTGTCATGTATTTCCATGTTTTCTTATCTCTTTTTCCTTTGAACTATCTTTCCTTGCCTTTCACAAATATATGCATTGCTCTTAGCATTGTCCCTTAGCACTGGACCTGTGTTCATGCAACTCTGTCCACTCATTGTGTTTGTGTGATACCTGTTGTCATGAAATGGCTGACCTGTAACCTGCAAAAAGTTGCTACCTTTTATAGATGTTATCATGATTATCCTATAACACTATTACATTCAGTCCATGTCTGGATAACCCCAAAACTAGAATTAAATGCCTTGCCATTTCATGGTGAACATGTTGTTTTGTAGATAGAAAATATCATAGTATTTGTAAGCTTGTTTTGTGTTATGTTGCTATTGATAAAGAGTGTCATTATCAATGTGAGAGAACTCAAATAATGGTATCCATTCTTATCAGTAGCACCATGACAAATGAAATTTGACTTGAAGGATACATTAGTGATATGAAATATGGCTATCCCTCTTTAATGAAACAGAGGGCAGCATGCTAGGCTCAACCCTTGTGGGAGCCACGCTTTAACCCACATGCTTTAATTAGATCAAACAGTAAGAATACTTGACCTATATCTGCACATGAAGCAAACAAGTTAGAAAACAAATGCATGTTTTGGGTATGTATGATGACCACGATCGTTTTCCTAGACACCTAAAGCATGCATTTCCTATTTAATACACATTGAGATCAGTTTATACATGCATAGGGTGAATGTGTATACAATTTTTGTAATCAGTCATTGCTTAGAACATGCTCTAACCTCATTGCTTTATCTTTTGTAGGAACAGGAACTAGGAGTAGTAGATGAAATTTGAAACAGCAGTAGGACAAGAAGACACATCAGAACCAGTCATTCACAGGCAATGACTGGTTACCTTCCTTCTATGCACATTCATTTCTTTTCCTTATTCATGTATATTATTTTCTCAATTTGTATTGAATAAGCAAAAATTCAATCTCACGGCTTGTGTGATACAATGAACATCCTTACATTCAATAAAGATTACCTTTTAGAAATGTTTGTCTAAATATTTTCTCTGTTGCATGCACTTGTATAAATGCAATTATCTATTACAATAACCTTGTAATCTTCTCTTATTTTTTCGTTTATGCAATTGAATGTAATGAATGAAAGATTTAAAATGTACCTTTTCTCAGTTTAAAACCAACAAGCTCTACCTGATTGAGTTGTAAGTAAAAATCTGGTAACAGGTAGATAAAAGGAATAATATCTTCTACAACCATATGAACATAGCATTAATAGCTAACATTATTGTGTATTGCATGAACTGCATCATGAATTACTTGAACCTTTTGTGTGAATGATCATATGGTTGTTGAATACACCTTATGCAGTATGTGAATTTCATTATTTTACCAAGTAATATGATAGTTGATATGAGAAACAAGGGGTTGGTGATGTCAATTTACAAACAATAAAATACATAAATAAAACTTGATGAAAGTTTAGAGTCGGTTTGTACTTACCAGGTTGACATTATGGTTATCGTAAAAGTAAATGAAAATGTATTATGATATCACTTCTACTGAATTAGCTAGTTAAGAAAATTAGTTATAGAACAATCATTGATAAGTTAGGAATGAAGACTCTCTAGTCGGCTTAACGTTAAGAATATTTTGTTGGGTCTTTTTGGTCGAACTTTATCTTTATTGAAAAAATTATTTCAATAAGATAAATTAGAGTATTTTCCTAATGTTTTTTGCATATATTTCAACTATCATTATCATAATGTTGATTTCATTATGCATATTCCCTATATGATGCATGGTATGTTTTTGGACTTCCCAATGTAAACCAAATATTATTTTTATTTTATGATCTTAATAGTAAATTAAAAATTATTACGAAGCATTATTTATATGGTCTTGATAAAGATAAATATGTACTTTAAATCAAACTCGAGTTATATGGCATTGATGGTAATAGGGTTGTGTTAAGACCTATGCTTTAATTTTTGGTTCAATGGAATCATTGCCTTGCTTTATAAATGGTGAATAAAAAATTGCATCCCCAACTTAGTCTAATTATATAAGAACCAAGAGTTAGTTATTAGACCTTGAACTTGTACCATTTAAGGCAAATAGTGAGATAATACGTGAACAATTTTTCATTTGATAGAATAATGTATGGAATATGAGATGGTGTTGTAAACATATAATTATTAATCTAACAGGGGTGGAATAAGTGATCTTTTTCCAGTAGATATATGTTTAAGTCAACAAAATATAGTTTTCTCCTTGCATTATCTAAATCAAGTATTTCATTATAATTCCTTCTAATGTTGACATTTCTATTACATGTGATCCTATGTTTAGTCATAATTTCATGTTGATTAGAGACCTGAAGGTACATATCATTCACTAAAATTGGTTATATGTAATGAGTATCCTCTAATAAGAGTGGGATATCATAAGATTTATGTTAGGTGATTGATTGAAATCTTGACCCCTTCCCTAGGGCTCCTAAGTCATGTTAGCTGAGGTGTTGCGCACTAAATCATAACACTAGATAGAGAGATGCTTGTAACTTACATATTTAGAACTGGTATACACAGTCAAATTGTAAGGTCAACTTTATACGAATGTATGCACATAAAATAATTATATATATGTATCTATTTATATACTTACATGTGATATACCTTCTTAATTTAATACTTTCATATTCTTATATCGAAATCACTACACTTCTATGAAATGTGCTTTGATTTGATTAATGTTTGTTTTGATTGCATATAAATTAAAGTGATAGCATACTTTTACTTGCAAAGATGGTACCTTGTTGCTCATATAAAATTATGGACCAAGTAACGTTATAGATGAACTGATATCTTGTTTACATGATTGGTAATGTATAAGCATAAGCATCAATACATGACAAAAAATTTGGTGTCTTCCTTGTGTTTAGAAATCATGTTGTGATTAGATGTAGATATGTCTTGCTCCACAATTCCATTACTCCAATTAGATTTGTGTTGCTAGTTTTTCCTCGTGTTGGGTCAAGTATTCTTCCTTCATGAAGAATTTTGGGGAAGTGAATCACTTCGCGGTAGGGTGGAAATGCATTTCAGTAATGTTCTCACGCTTTTTTTGGCCGAAGGAGATAAATATTAGAAAGATCCTATCAGGAAGGCCCATGTTATTTTATATTGTATAATCATGTTCTCCACCATGTGGTCTATTGTAAGGAATTCATTCCTTTATGTTTGCCATAATAATGGCATTTGTACTTCAAAATTACTATCTAATACAAATCCTTGTCTCTATTCTTGATCAATGGACATGTGTCATTTTTATATGCTTTTTGATGTTTAATTTTGTGTAATTAATTAATTTAAATCTATGGAGGTCGCTACAGTCGAAGGATTGTGATTTCATAAGAAAATGGATCTTTAGCCTTGTGACAAGTGTCACAAGGCGGAGGCTTGGGATAGTGAAATTTCGCATAGGGAAGAATGTTAGGTGTGCTCACACATTTGTGAGAACATATTGGGAAGTACACAAGTTTGAAAAGTGGAATAGAACTGATAATTGTAAGAGGGTGGAAATCAATGAGTGACATGTGGATGGAAGAGAAAAGTGTAGGTTGGCTACACACAAGGAAGAGGATCTGACATATGTATGAGAAACCAATAGGAGAGTTGATCATAAATGAGGTGGAGGGTGATGGTGACTTGAGCATGCTCACACATGTGTGAGCATTGAAGAGGGTTAGGGACACCAATCGCATATTTTGGGGATTTGGAAGAGTTTTTAATTGGAGAAAATGTTAAAGATGATTAGGATGTATTAATTAATCAATTAATCAAGGATTAATGCAATACCCCTCTGTAATTGGCCCTTTTATGGTGTTTGATAAATTTTGTTTTGGATTGTTTGAATTAAATTATTTAATAATGTTTTAGCTGATGAATTAAATAAATTATTAAATAAACAATGTTGATAAATAGTTTTGAGTTTCTCGGTTAATTAATTTATTAAAATAAAATGTTAAGTTAAAGAAAATAACTTGACGATTAAATATAAAGATAATTATTTTTTGATGTTGAGTTTTTAAATAATAAATTAAAATGTGAAAAGATATTAAAATGAAATAAAACATTAAAATAAAATATTAAATTGGAAAGAGATATTGGATAATTATTTAAAACAAGTAAAAAGATAGAAAAAGACTTGTCAAAGCACGTGTGTGACTTCAAACTAGTTATTGTTTAGAAACTTGTTTTTACGAGATCTTTTTTGCTTTTTATTTTTGAAAAACAGAAGTTTTCCTTATTATCTCTTCGAGGGGATTTTTGGGCTTTTTATTTTTGAAAAACAGAAGTTTTCCTTATTATCTCTTCG
The DNA here is from genome assembly GCA_007115665.2 of Sequoiadendron giganteum. Taxonomy (NCBI): domain Eukaryota; kingdom Viridiplantae; phylum Streptophyta; class Pinopsida; order Cupressales; family Cupressaceae; genus Sequoiadendron; species Sequoiadendron giganteum. The sequence continues at coordinate 725,347,871 of CM021100.1, forward strand.
AGGGGATTTTTGGGCTTTCATGTTGGTTTTTTTGTTTTGGAATGGAAAAACAGGTCTGCAAGATTATTTGTAAAAATAAGTATTCTCGATTGAATATTTTTCAAGAAAAGAATTTGAAGTGGGTGAAAAGTGTTGAAGTTGATCGAGGGTTTGGGAGACGTGGTGTTGTGGCAAAAGCTCGAACTCGGCAACTCTGTCTCGGCTGGCGTAGGATTCCGGGTGAGTTCATCTTTGTACTTTAATTCGATTTGCCTGCATGCCTTCATGAGGTTTCAAATTGTTAATTGTTGTGATTTAGTTCCTATTGGTTTGAGGCATTTCATTTGTCCAATGTTGTGTAACATCTCCAAATATGCATTATTTCTATAGCATTTCTTACCTAGCCATCTTATTGCATTTTTAAAAGATTCATAAGCCTCTTCCTTATTCGTTTGATGCTCTGAATACTATTTCATCCGAAGAAAAGAAATTTGAGGCCCTTGTTTGGTTTTCTTTAAGTGTCATTTGTTAGTTTCTTAGCATCGGGTTTGAGTCAAGGATGGCATCGAATTTTTCTTTTGATATTGTGTGTTGCTTTTCTATGTTTTATAACCAATGTTGATTATTTCGATTTCAATCGATAGTCATGCCTTATGGATGGTGATTTAATTTTATGTGCTGCAAACTTATTTTTGTGGCTATTGTCTAGGTTTTCATTTGATGTTTGCTCCACATTCTCCTCTCGGTGGCCACATTAGCAGCAAACTAAGTATAAATCTATATTTTCTTTTATTGGATGTTTTTAGTCAAGTTCAGGAATCTAGTAGCTCGAAACCCAGATACTTTTAGATCTTCTTCTTGTTTATTGTGAATATATTGATGAAGCGATGTAGGAAGATGAATTTTCTTGAATCGATTTCCTTGTTCTTCATTGGTTCCGCATAAATATAGTGTAAGCCTATTTTCAGATTATTTCATTTAGCTTCACCAATATTCTCCACCAGAATATCGTGCTTGTTCAAAATGATGGGAATGGTTCACATCTCTCAGAACAATTTCTCTTGCAACGATAGAGCCAATAGTAATAGGAAATTGATAAATTGAATATTGTAAGATACCCCATCAGCTTTAGTGGCTCAAACTAATTTATTATCCTAGAATATTGGAACAAACTTATAATTCAGCCTTGTCTATTTTTTGAATCTTCATTAGATCACATAGAAATCCTCTAGTAATGTATATATGTGGCATTTCAATGTGTAGGAAATCACCATCTGGTTAATATTTAAGAGGGTCCTCTCTTAAAGTTCATCTACATGATAAATAAGGTCAAATTCCCATTTTATATCATTTGTTGAGCTATTGGAGTAGGAATTAGAGTGATCTAATCCAAAGCATCTAGAGAAGGAACCCTTATTTTATTTGAATACTCTACTTTAACATTTCAATGGATGCCATTCCTGGTGATGGGGAAAACGGAGGAAACAAAACAGTTTATTGCGACCCTTATGCATATTGAATTTAAGCGAAATATTCTTCTTATATTCTAATTTTGTCCTTCAAACTTATCAAGACTTAAGTGGACTTGCTAGTTGTTTCGATTAATAAAATATTTTTTCCCTTTGCTATAATATTAAAGAAATATGATGTTTATTGAATCCTTTGTGTATCCAGAATGTAGATTAATATATGTATAGTGATTTTGAATCAAGCCTTGTAGTCTCTGTTTCAAGGAAAACAAATATCCATATAATGTTGTCTAACTTATTTAAGGATATTGAAAATAAAGTCAGTGATGGGAAAATTAAGGGTTATGATCTTTTAATGAGTCTTCCTTAAAATGTTGATATTTCTCTTGTAATATTTAAATGATTGAAGAGTTACTTAGAAGCTCATTTCCTTGACTAGAAAAGATTAGGAAGGGAGTGAATATCTCCATTAATAAAGTCTCATGTTATGTAGATCTTGCATGGTTGCTAGAAAAGAGAGAATTTAGATCAAAATGGAGAATTTAAATCAAATACTATCCTCACTTTAGGAGATTAAGCATTTTATTTCTTTGAATATTTATTTATTCAATTTTCTCTGAATTTCATGAAAGTGAAATGATTTATGTTAATAGATCACTTATTGACTTCCAACCTTATGTTGCTATTTTATCATTTGAAATATTATATTGAAACTACATTTTGTTATTATATAAATATATATATTATAGTTATTGTAAAAGGATATTTATGTTTAGGTGAATTAATAGATTTAGTAGATAAAAGAATTGGAAGGGGAAATTGATTAATTATATTTAAATAAAGGAAGGATTTATGTAAATGAATGAATTGATGATATTTTTAAATGTCGTTTCCTCTCATTTGAATTATTGGTTGCCTGTTCATTTATGTGCTTGCATTGAGTAATGTCTTTGAGTTCTAGAATTGGGAGGAATTAGGGTAATGTTCAATGTGGGAATCATTATACCATGTGTTTGAGGGTTGCTTCTAGGGGTTTAGGGGAGTATTCTATTGGTTGAATGTTATGCATGTTCCTTGGGTTGGTTGATAATATACCTAAGATGTGGACATGAGGGTTTTAGCCATGTAGTGCTTAGTCATCATTATGGTTGATTCTTGTGTGCGAGAGGGTTCAAGCCTCACTTTATGTGTATGTGCATATGATTTGTGATTTTGTGCCAATGGATTTACCTGATTGGATATGTTTGGGTCTTCTAGTTGTTAGTAGGGGGAGTGGCTCTCAACGGGGGCTGGTGCACAAATTGGCGTCAAGGTAACCCATTGGATTAATCAATGATAATCTAAAATAAATTAGGGGATTGGGTAGTTCACATTAATCAAGATAATGATACGCCTCACTCATGGCTCAAGTTCTCGTTTAGGCTTGGGATGAGTGGGAAGGCCTAAAATGACAAGATCAACTGCCTTGTCCTCTTGAAAGGTATGTTGATCCCACATGAGTTTGTATGTGGGTCGGCAATCGATAGAGGTTGTCAGGGTAACTCAAGATGGGGGGTCGGTAGCCTAGGAAGGTTCATCAGGGTAACCCATAGCAAGCTATGTGATGACACTCATCCCTATTTCAATCTAGAATTCCCTTGTCTTGTGTTCCCCTTTGTCGTTTGCATACCTTTAGAAGTACAATCAGTGTTATGTGAAGTGGTAGTTATTTGTATGTTGGATTCATGTTAACCCTGTTGTGTCATGCTACTATTTCTTGACTGCTTTGGTGGTGGGACCTTATTGTCATCTCCTAGCACAGGGGGTGGACCTTAGGGTTTCACATGGTTGGGTGGAATATGCTATGCACTCCATTAGGTTCCTAATTGATGTTTGTGAGCATGGATGTTGTACCGCATGCATAGATTCCAGATCTTGTACCAGACCTGAAGATAGCGTTGATGTTATGTAACATAATCATTTTAGTTGTACCTTATCTTGTATTTTATGTATCCTTCATGTTGTTATGACAGAAGCCTTGATGTAACTTGTAAACATTGTAATGATCTACCCCATATATGGGAAGTTGTATATGTATTCATTGGTTCGTATTCTATGCTCTTGAATGGTGTTGTATCTGTGGAAATATATAAATTTAATTCTTTTAATGCAGTGGATGTAAATGAGATATTTTTATTAGTTATTTTATGATGTATGTTTAGATTGGATAAATGATATATTCATAATGCATTCATGATACCCTAAAGGAAACAGTTAGTGTATATGTATGTGTGTAGTTTACATTCTATGTAATTGATAGTATGTAGTTGAATCACCTTTTTTTTTTAAGTGTCATAATTGTTAGTTACATGTGTTGTCCTTTGGGGTTTTGTGGTGGGGTATTACACCTGGTATCAGAGATCAAGGTTCTAATACTAGGTTCTTTGGTTCGTATGATCCCATTAGGTTGTCCTTGTTGTTTAGACTCTTGGACTTATGTTATTCCTTTTTGACATCCTCGCCTAATTGTTGTGACTTTTTTCGTGGTGGTGTGTGTAGGAAAATTCCTAGAGTTTGAGGTAGGGGCCATGGTAGAGGTTGTGATGGTGGTCGTAGGGCTAACCGCCAAAGCACCCCTTCTCAAAGTGCCCACGAGAGTGGTCGTGAGGAGCAGCAGAGCTCTCACAATAGTCAAGGAGGTGGGGGTTAGAATCTGGGTCATCCTGGGTTAGGAGGAGATCAGTTATGTCCCTTGCTTGAGGATATCCTTGCCCGCTTAGGTCCTAGATAGGTGGGTAACCAGCAGGTGGATAGGGAAAGAGAAAGGTCTCCTAGGAGGAGAGAGGTTATAGCAGAATAGGAGGCTATTGCAGTGGGTCACATGAGAGATCTTCTAAGGGAATGTCCTACTTTTGATGGGTTTGTTGGTGATCTAGAGGCAGAGACTTGGCTGATTGATTTAGATAGGTGTTTTTCCATGCATTCGTATGGAAGCAACACCAAGGTGGGATGTGTCATTATGCATCTAAGAGGTTTTGCGTCTACCTGGTGGTGTTTAGAGGAGTAGGAATTATACCTTGACATCGGTGTAATGTCTTGGGAAATGTTCATGGAGAGATTCAAAGCTTGTTTCCTATTAGATCATTGGAGACAATGTCGTGCAGATGAATTCCATGAGTTGAGGCAGATGGCCATGTCGGTAGAGCAGTATGAGCATAGGTTTTATGAGCTTAAGTAGTATGTTGGCATCAGTGATGATGAGGCTATGTTGGTGCAACACTTTATCAGGGTTTTGAATGCCCATATCAGTGGAGGATTTTGTGTCTTCAAGTCGAAGACTATGGAGGCGGTTGTAGAAAAGGCTTGTTTGGTGGAGGAAAATTTGACTATGGCATTGGGAGGTCATACTGGTATGCAGATTGGTAGTGCACCCCCAATAGGCTCTGGGTCTCAAGGTGGTCAGTCTTAGGTTGCAGGATCCTCTAAGGGACATCAAGCACCTACTAAGGGTGGATAGCCATAGTAGCAACAATCGCATTCATAGTTGAGACCTGAAAACTCTCAATCTCAGCATGGTAGTAGGTATCAGGCTAGGAAAGATCAAAGTTGGCAGCAAAACAAGCGTGATCATTTTGTCTAGCCAACTCAGAACACTCAGTCTGCGGTTAATGGAAGTAGTTTCCAGCGGCCCAGTGCACCCTCAGGTGGCTTGGGGTATGGCAGAGGTACAGGATGTTTCTCTTGTGGCTAGTAGGGTCACCTAACTAGACAGTGTCCTCAGAAGAACACTACAAGATTCAATTAGAGGTTAGCAACCTCTGAGCCGACAGTGGGGGATGTTGGTAGGTCTCATAGAGCATTTGCAGCAATTGGTAACTGCCAAGTTGGGTATCAGGACACAATCATTGAGACCTTAGGTAGAGGACATGCAACATTCTTTGGAATTCGTGCATGATTTTCCACATCGAGGATTGACCCTCGGGGAGCAAGTCATAGTCTAGTTGAGGGTCCAGTGGGATCCTGATGTTGAGATTTTAGCTTCTTGGGAGGATGCATCTCAGATGAAATATTTTTACCCGTTACTGTGTGCAGGCTTCCAAGAGTGATCCTGATTGTGCCCTTACATTGTTCTTTGTTGGACTAATAGTTATTTTGTTTAGTGTACATTATGACACTTGGTAGATGTTAGTTTTACTATTTTGGATTGGTTTTGGATGACAATTGAACATATTTTGATGTTCATGATACTATTGACTTATGCATATGTTATGATGGTCATATGGATTTATTTATGTGCTCGGATTAATTTAGTTATGATCATCATGTGGTTATATGATTATGTTTACTGTGCATTTAATTCATTATTGTTCTATGTTGTTTACGATGTAATTGTTATTACTCCTCGATGTGGATTATTGTTTGAAGTATCTTGGTGGGCGGGACAGTGTAGCATTACTCGTTCGCGAGTACCTTGCTAGGTTGTGATTCCCTCTCATGATGTGTTTGATTGTTTAATATATATACATGTTGTTCGACATTTTGTCTGATGCAGATTGTAGGTACCAAGAATTGACTCCACCTGAATTATCAGGTTTGAGCGTGCCTTAAAACCCAATGGAAATGTTGTTGAAAATGGAGATGACAAAAGGTCCCCTACCCTTGCCATCATCCACGATGAGAATGATTACCCAGTTGGTCACCCATCAGTCGTGTATGTGTTCATGGTCAGTTGTTCTCATTTTTTATCCTTGTTGATATTGGGTTGCTTGATTATTTGATGTTGTTTGTATTTACATTAAAGGAAAGGTGAACATGGTAGTATTTAACGAGTTCTAGAATTAACGTATGTATTTCTTACTCTAACCTTGTGACTTCCAAGAGTAAGTTGAATCTTAGGGGGGGAGGATGTAGTGCCCCTCAGTAATTGGCCCTTTTATGGTGTTTGATCAATTTTGTTTTGGATTGTTTTAATTAAATTATTTAATAATGTTGTTTGTTTAGCTGACAAATTAAATAAACAATGTTGATAAATAGTTTTGAGTTTCTCGGTTAATTAATTTATTAAAATAAATTGTTAAGTTAAACTTGACAATTAAATATAAAGATAATTATTATTTGATGTTGAGTTTTTTAATAATAAATTAAAATGTGAAAAGATATTAAAATAAAATATTAAACTGGAAAGAGATATTGGATAATCAGTTAAAACAAGGAAAAAGATAGAAAAAGACTTGTTGAAGGACATGCGTGACTTCGAACTGGTCATTGTTTAGAAACTTGTTGTTTTTACGAGATCTTTTTTGCTTTTTGTTTTTGAAAAGCAATAGCTTTCTTTATTATCTCTTCAAGGGGATTTTTGGGTTTTCATGTTGGTTTTTTTGTTTTGGAACGAAAAAATTGGTTTGCAAGATTATTTGTGAAAATAACTATTCTCAATTGAATGTTTTCAAGAAAAAAAATTGAAGTGGGTGAAAAATTGTTGAAGTTGATCGAGGGTTTAGGAGACATGGTGTTGTGGCAGAATCTCAAACTCGGCAACTCTGTCTCAACTGGCGTAGGATTTCAAGTGAGTTTTTCTTCGTACTTTAATTTGATTTGCATGCATGCCTTCGCGAGGTTTTGAATTGTTAATTGTTGTGATTTAGTACCTATTGGTTTGAGGAGTTTCATTTGTCTAATGTTGTGTAACATCTCCAAATATGCATTATTTCTGTAGAATTTCTTATTCAACCATCTTATTGCATTTTTACAAGATTCATAAGCCTCTTCTTTATTCATTTGATGCTCTGAATACTATTTCCTCCGAAGGTGAACTTTTTGAGGTCGTTGTTTAGTTTTCTTTAAGCACCATCTACTAGTTTCTTACGTCGGGTTTGAGTCAAGAATGGTGTCAGAGTTTTCTTTTGATATTGTGCATTTCTTTTCTGTGTTTTATAACCAATATTGATTATTTTGATTTCAATCGATAGTCATGCCTTATGGATGGTGATTTAATTATGTGTTGCGAGCTTCTTTTTGTGGCTATTGTCTAGCTTTGTATTTGATGTTTGCTCTACATTCTCCTCTCGGTGGCTAGATTCGATATTGAATATATTTTGATCTCTTTTCAATGACTTTATTCATATTTGGGATCCGATTTTCATACACTTCGCTGGGTGTTTGATTCATTTTTTTGTAGTTGGTATTGGATAGATAAAGCATTATGTCTGGGATATATTCAATTTCATTTAATGGCTAGTTGCATGTTGTAATTCAATTTCTTTTGGAGATAGGCTATGACTTAATTCTCTAATCTGATTCTTGCAATGGTGACCTCTTGCTGTGATTTTTATTAGACTTACAAATTGGAGATAGATAATGTTCATCCTTAATGTGTTCACTGCATTTCATTTTTGATGAAAGACTCTTATACATCAATTTCGATGGACATGCCAGGTATCCAATTTTATAAACACCTATAGCCATAGGATTCTTTCCCAATAGCTATGCCGCATTAGCAACGAACTAAGTATAAATCTGTATTTTCTTTTATTGGATGTTTTTAGTCGAGTTCAAGAATCTAGTAGCTCTAAACCCAGATAATTTTAGATCTTCTCATTTATTGTGAATAGATTGATGAAGCAGTTGTAGGAAGACAGATTTTCTTGAATCGATTTCCTTGTTCTTCATTGGTTTCGCATAAATATAGTGCAAGCCTATTTTCAAATTGTTTCATTTAGTGTCACCAATATTCTCCACCAAAATATCATGCCTGTTTAAATGGGAATGGTTCACATCTCTCAGAACAATTTATCTTGGAATGATAGAACCAATAGTAATAGGAAATTGATAAATCGAATACTGTAAGATATCCCATCAACTTTGGTGGCTCAGACTAATTTATTATCCTAGAATATTGGAACAAATTTATAATTCCAGCCTTGTCTATCCATTGAATCTTAGTTAGATCATGTAGAAATCCTCTAGTAATTTATATCCATGGCATTTAAATGTGTAGGAAATCACCATTTGGTTAATATTTAAGAGGGTCCTCTCTTCAAGTTCATCTACATGATAAATAATATCAAATTTCTGATTTTATATCATCTGTTGAGCTATTGGAGTAGGAATTAGAGCGATCTAATCCAAAGGATCTAGAGAAGGAACCGTTGTTTTATTTGAATACTCTACTTTAACATTTCAATGGATGTCATTCCTGGTGATGGGGAAAATGGAGGAAACAAAACAATTTATCGTGTCCCTTATGCATATTGAATTTAAGGGGAATATTCTTGCTATATTCTAATTTTGGCCTTCGAACTTATCAAGACTTAATTAGACTTGCTAGTTGTTTTGATTAATAAAATAATTTTTCCCGTTGCTATAATATTAACGAAATATGATGTTTATTGACTCCTTTGTGTATCCAGAATGTAGATTAATATATGTATAGTGATTTTGAATCAAACCTTGTAGTCTCTCTTTCAGGAAAACAAATATCCATATAATTGTGTCTTAACTTATTTAGGGATATTGAAAATAAATTCAGTGATGGGAAAATTAAGGGTTATAATCTTTTAATGAGTCTTCCTTAAAATGTCGATATTTATCTCGTAATATTTAAATGATTCAAGAGTTACTTATAAGCTCATTTCCTTGACTAGAAAAGATTAGGAAGGGAGTGAATATCTCCATTAATAAAGTCCCATGTTATGTATATCTTGCATGGTTGCTAGAAAAGATAGAATTTAGATCAAAATGGAGAATGTAAATTAAATACTATCCTCACTTTAGGAGATTAAGTATTTTATTTCTTTGAATATTTATTTATTCAATTTTCTCTGAATTTCATGAAAGTGAAATGATTTATGTAAATAGATCACTTATTGACTTCCAACCTTATGTTGCTATTTATAATTATAAATATTATATTGAAACTGCATTTTTTTATTATATAAATATATCTATATTATAGTTATTGTAAAAGGATATTATGTTTAGGTGAATTAATTGATTTAGTAGATAAAAGAATTGGAAGGGGAAATTGATTAATTATATTTAGATAAAGGAAGGGTTTATGTAAATAAATGAATTGATGATATTTTTAAATGTAGTTTCCTCTCATTTGAATTATTGGTTGCCTTGTTCATTTCTATGCTTGCATTGAATAATGTCTTTGAGTTCTGGAATTGGGAGGAATTGGGGTAATTTTCAATGTGGGAGTCATTGCACAAAGTGGCGTCAGGGTAACCCATTGGAGAATTTCTTTAATCAGTGATAATCTAAAATAAATTAGGGGGTTGGGTAGTTCACATTAATCAAGATAATGGTATGCCTCACTCATGGCTCAAGTGCTCGTTTAGGCTTGGGATGAGTGGGAAGGCCTGGAATGGAAAAATCAACGCCTTGTCCTCTTGAAAGGTATGTTGATCCCGTATGAGTTTTTATGGAGGTCAAAAATTGATAGAGGTTGCCAGGGTAACTCAGGATGGGGGGTGGGTAGCCTAGGAAGGTTCATATGGGTAACCCATAACAAGTTATGTGATGACACTCCTCCCTATTTCAATCTAGCATTCACTTTGTCTTATGTTCCCCTTTGTTGTTTGCATACCTCTGGAAGTGGAGTCACTATTATGTGAAGTTGTGGTTATTTATATGTTGGAGTCATGTTAACCTTGTTGTGTCGTGCTACTGTTTCTTGACTGCTTTGGTGGTGGGACCTTATTGTCATCTCCTAACACAGGGGGTTGACCTTAGGGTTTTGCATGGTTGGGTGGAATATTCTATGCACTCCATTGGGTTCCCAATTGATGTTTGTGAGCATGGATGTTGTACCACATGTGGAGATTCCAGATCTTGTACCAGACTTGAAGATAGCCTTGATGCTATTTAACATAATCATTTCAGTTTTACCTTATCTTGTATTTGATGTATCCTTCCCACTATTATGACAGAAGCCTTGATGTAACTTATAAACAATGTAATGATCTACCCCATGTATGGGAAGTTGTATATGTATTCATTGGTTCATATTCTATACTCTTTAATGGTGTTGTATCTATGGAAATATATAAATTTAATTTTTTTAATGTAGTGGATGTAAATGAGCTCTTGTTATTAGTTATTTTATGTTTAGATTGGATAAATGATATATTCATAATGCAGTCATGATAACCTAAAGGACATAGTTAGTGCATATGTATGTGTGTAGTTTATATTCTATGTAATTGATAGTATGTGGTTGAATCACTTTTAAAATAAAATTGTGTCATAATTGTTAGTTAGATGTGTTTCCCTTTGGGGTTTCGTGGCGGGGCATTACAATTAATTAATTAATTTGTTTAGATGAATTAATGAGTGGGGGCTAAGGTTGATTTAATTAAATTAATCTACCTTTAGAAGAAGAGGGAAACTTAACAAATTAAATAAAATTTAACTAATCACAAGGATAAACAATAATCAATTAGATAATTATTTAATTAACTTCAGGAAATTAGAAAATGATGAATTGTAGTAGATAATTAATTAAATATTAAATGAATTAATTATGCGATGGGAGGTCAATTTCTGGGTGTCTACACTTACTATCATTGCACATGGGTTTAATTTCTTAAGTTCAAGACTATGTCTTCACCACTATTAGGAAATTTATAATATTCATGGAGAAGTAATTAGGTTCTTCTATTCAACAGATACATACAAATAATGGGAGGATGTGTGAATTAGGGATTTCAAGATTATTACATTGAGTATGTCATGTATCATTAGTATTTAGTTCCCTGTGATCCTCAACAAGTTGCTAAAAGAAAAAAAATCACTAAGGGAGATGGAAAATTGTATGTTTTAATCATGGTTTATGGCCCCATCTTCTTAGGTTCAAGCAGTCAATTATGGCAACTATATTTGGAACTACACTCCCAACATAGAAAATATCACTCCAAAGAAGGATTGGTCTAATATCAAGCTTGATGTTTCATAATTTAGGGTATTTTGTAATGAGGCTTGGGCATTCATATCATACAGTCAAAATAATTCAATGGAGATGAAGAGTCAACCATTCACTTTTTTGGGTAAAGCCACAATAGTGAGTCCTAAACTCGTGACAATAGTTTTTCAACTCAGAAATGGGAAAAAAAGTTGAGAATATCTTCATTTGAAGATATTTCTTCGAACGAAGGTACCTTCATTTGAAGATGAGCTAAAAAATACCTTTTTTAAAGGTGTAAAACTTAAAAAACTTTCAAACAAAGGTTTTTTATTTTTTTGGTAAAAATGGCATACCATCCACCATAAGCCTCATATTTTACTCAAAATTTTATGTTTCCAACCTTGGGTCAAACCAACAAATGAAATGAATGTGGCAAGATTATTTTTAAGATTATAGCACATGAAATAATATTTCCAACCTGTATAATTTTGAATATATTTAATTTGATTATTATATTTATTTTCTTTTTTCTAGTCAAGATAGGTTTTTCAGTAATTATCAAGGTTTTTGTTCCACACATTAACAAATAGTAAAATAGATATTAAAAAGTTTTTAAAAAATTATGCACTAAGTATTGATGTTCTTATTTCAACAAAAAATATAAAAAAATTAATTTAGATGCATACGAAAAAATTATGTGTTACTAAAGTGACCTATGTTTGAATTATAGTTAATCTCACTTCAAAAAGTTATAGACAAAAAACATGCAACAAAAAATAATGAAAAAATATTTATGCACTAGATATTAGTGTTACAAATCTATGTTTAAAAATTTATTAGGTTATCCTATCTACAAATAAATTATGCTTTACCAAAGGAACATCACTTTTTAAAAATACTACTAACTATAAAAACTAAATTATTAAAAGTTATGTAAAAAAATCACAAATTATTTATTAAGTTTTTAAAAAATATATTTATAATCTACAAACAAAATCTCAAAAATCACTAGTTCACATCATCTCCAATTTCTTAACGGTTTAGTTGTTATAGGTATCAAAAAGTGGAAATTTGATGAAAAATATTGATTTCAATGTCCCACTTTAGCCAAAAGTGGGACACAATATTGTGGGGTCGCCCTTTTGTTATTGTGATGATGTGATGGCTTCTTGATTATTTGATCCAACCTCTAGAGAGGTCTAATTTTGATGAGATGTTTAGTTTGATGAACTCTTTACACAAATGGATCCTCCATCCACTTCTTCTTCCTCATTACCTACTATGCCTTCATCACATGAAGATACCTTTGCACTTGATATAATTTAGATGATGGTCATTGATGAGGCTAATTTCTAGCTAGTTTTATGTTATTTAGTACATACTTTTAGACATTTCCAGATACTCATTTCATACATATTCTTGAACTTTACTATCTTTTTATGATCATCATGCAACTTGAACCAAGTTTTAGCATATGGAAATATGATTATGGTATGTTAGTAATTGCATGGTTAAAATGTGTGAATGTGTATGGAATGCAGTGTATATCTATGTTTAAATTATGGTTATTAGTATTGTGTATATGTTTAGGTGAACTAACTCTTTACAACCAAGAAGCCAAAGCAAGCAAACTATAGCCCACAAAAACTAAGAAGCACAACCCACAACCAAAGGAGTTTCAAACAATGATGCAAGAGAAGTTCCAGAATAACAAGAATGTAGTAGTTGCAGAATTGGAGGTGTCTATTTATCAGGATGATTGTGAGTCACCATGTCATTTAATAAGACTACTAAAGGAGAGGAAACCTGCTATGATTGGGAACCCAATGTGACTATTTCCATAGTCCATGTTTATGTTTTACCATTATAGAAAAGTTGCAGTCCTAATCAACTTCTTCTACCTTTTCAATTATGTTTTTAGTTATGTAGACTCTGTCACACTCTATTTTATAAGAGAGCGGTGATTTACATTTAGTGTTTTGAGTCCTTGTTTCAATAAGACTCTCTTGTACCTATGTATATATATGGTTTATTGGTCGAGGAGAACAAAAAGCATAACAAATATAGAAAATAGATATGTTTAGATAATTTTCTTATGTTACACAAATAATACTCTTATTTTCAGTTATGTTTGTATGAATAAGATATCCTTGAAGATTCTAATTAGATTGTGAAATCTTGAGTTATGCAATGAAAAGGTTTTTAGTTACTATTGTGGTTAATTGATTTGAGAAGCTAGATTTGAGTTTATCCTGTGGAGACAGTCACTTGAGCAAGGGCCACTCAAGGTAATTGTCCCCCACTTTAATTTTACACATTTATTTTTGTTGTTACAATAGTTACCTTCATTATTGTATTGTCTCAATCATATTCTTCATGTTGTGAATGTGAATGAAATCATGGATAAGATATTTTCTTGTATTTCATGCTTTGTTTATCTGGATGCATTATCCTCCAGAGTGAGTCAAAGTTAGTAGCATTATTTAGTTATAGAGTTTATTTTTGACAATGAACTAGTCACAGTTTTTAGTTGTAAGTACCCATAGCAATAGTTCCAAATTCAATTCTTTTTAATGTTATGCAGTTTATGTTTTTTCTTGAATGTGTAAACACCTATACTAGGATGATATAGGTAGTGTAGATTCTCTAGGTGCACATACAGTGCCAACATCATCACAAGCTTATGTTAGCCCTGGTTGATAATTAAAGTCTTTACAAAGGTTTAGTGGACTATTCAATTAGGTACCCCCTCTGAATTGTGTGAATATCTCCAAGTTTACTGAACATTGTTTGGGCCTTAGAGTCACGTTCTTCCACCAACTCCTCCTAATCATGTTCTTAATAGATGGGCCCACAATACTACTAAGGAGTTTTGACCTTTAGTTAGTGATCCTATGAGTTCTTATCACACTTGCTCATAGACGTCTAGAACTAAGTTTTTGTGTTGTGTTATATCTACTAATTTGTAAAGTTTTTCAAAGGCTTATGATATTCCAAAGTGGGATTATGCTATGGTGAGGAGTATTCTTATTTTATGGAGAATAACCCATGGTTTTTGGCCTTTCTTTCTAATGGAAGAAATATGGTACTTAGTCAAGTGGGTTTACCACACCAAGTATGCATCCAATGGTCCTATTAAAAGGTGTAGGGCACATCTTGTAGCTAAGGTTTTTTTATAGGTTGAGGGTATTGACTAATTTGATACATTTTCATTGTAACTAAGATATTTTTTTTTCACCTTGTGCTTTCTATTGTTGTATCTCAGAGATGGCTAGTTTTCTAGATGAATGCGAAGAGTTTTTTATTGTATTGTGATCTTCATGAGGAGATCTACATGGGACAGCCTTTATGAGTTGTGAATAAATTTTCACTTGTTTGTAGGATTTGATGTTCATTATATGGTCTCAAACAAGCCCCTCGGGCTTGGTATGAGAATATTAATGGTTTCTTACTTGCTTTTGGTTTCACTCATTACCACTCAAATCAAATAATGTATATTTAGAGAAATGGAGATGAGATTTTGTGACATTAGTATTGCATGCAAATGATTTTATTCTCAATAGTAGCTCCTCATCCATGCTTTAGAATGTTCAACATAATCTTACTTCATCAATTTAACATGGTTGATTGTTAACCTACACCCACACCATTTTAGTTTGGCTCCTATTGTCTACTAAATGTCAAAATATGTGGTTCCCCAAATAGACCTCGTAATATGCTTGGTTGCCTTATAATAACTCTCATGAGGATCAAGTGAAAAGTGGGAGATAAGTACAATACTAAATGTTGTATTGAGATGAGTGTGGGTCAAATACAAATACTACCAACTAAGTATTTGTACAAAATAGCATCAACACTAGGTATAGTAAAAGTTACAATCAAAGTGACATAGTGGGATTTAGTAACTCAGATAGGGATGGTGGTGTTGAATAATGGAATTCCACTTATAAAAAAATAAATCCCTTAATTATGGTATAATTGTATGGTCCTACAAGAATTATATTGAGGATGAGTATTAAGGAGTGATACTTGCTAGCTAGGAGGTTTTATGGCTTCAACAGGTTATGATAGAGTTTGGTCTACCACTTGATCACCCTACTATTATTTGGTGTGATAACCAAAGTGACATTCACATTTCTCACAATCTAGTGGAGCATCAGAGGACAAAGCACATTGAGATACACATGCATTTCATTTGACAACTTATCGATGATAGTTGATGTAGGAGCATACATGATAAATTGGCAATTCTGTATCAGTAGAATTTTCAATTGTTGTTGAGCAATTTTGTAATTTTGTGGTGGGTAATTTTTGGTTTGGAATTCAAGTTGAAGGTGGTAAATGATATATATTTGAATAATTAAACTTGTCAAATTAATTTCCTTTGCACATTGTCAAGTTGACTTGTGGGAGAAAAAAGCAACGAAAAAACAATTTTAAAATATTTAAATTAAAAATATTTGAAAGGCAATTTGGGGTGTTTGGATTTGAATGTGGAGATTTAAAACATCATTTAATGATCCCTAAAAAGTAGGCACTAAGGAAGTGGGCACCCAGGCCTATTTTTTTCTTTTTTTCTTTTTCAGGAGTCAAAAAAGAGAAGAATTTAAAACTATTTTTTTATATCTTTAGTGGGTTGCTGGAAGTGGGTTTTAATTGTTTTTTTTTGTTTTTTTTTGAGGAATTTGGTGTGAAGCAACAGCATGGGTTGTTCCATATTAAATAGGCCCAAATAAAGCATGTGAAATTAATTTCTAAACAACAAGAATTAAGAACAACAAACCACTTTTCATTACAGGGGGTTTTGAAGAGGATTTTTCGGAAGAGAAATGGAAGGAGACAAGAAGAGGGTGTAGCATTCTTTGGGGAATGTGTTCTTGGTGTGGTTTTGCAAGTTGGGACTGATTTGCAATAGTCCATTAAAGTTTTTGAGCACTGGAATGAAACTACAAGAGTTGTCGGCAGTGTTGGAGTGTTGGAAGGTGAACTAGTTTGCTGGAGCTCACTTAGTTGAGCATAGAATTGTATTTGAATGTTTTCATTGCATAGAATATGTTTGTAGGAGGTTTTTATTTTCTATTTATTAATCTATTAAGACTGAAAAAATCATTTGTAATAAGCTTCCTCTGACAGATAAATTCAATGGGTTCATGTGCAATCAAGTGTTGAGTTTAAATTGTATTTTTTCTTTTTTGTCTAAGAAATTGTTTGAGGATTTTAGAAGAGGTATTTTTGAGTTTAAATCCTCTCTACATTAGTGGTATTAGAGCAGAAAATATTTTGAGTGTGTGACAGACCGCCGAAAAGAGATAGTTGCACCAGGATTGAGCTTGTGGGTATTGGAGAAAATGGATGGGAGAGGAGCCCATCATGGTAGAGGTAGAGAAAGAGGAAGAATGGGAAAAATTTTCCATGATAATTATTTTAGAGTTTTGATAAGACAAGTAGAGGCACTTAAAAAATAAATAAGAAGAGGGTTTGTACAAAGAAAGGAACTAGATAGTGGTGAAGAAGAAGAAGCTCCAGAGAATGCTAGCCTAAATACTGAGCAAAGAGAAGAAATTGCAGCAATTGCAAATGACCCATTGTTGAGAGCTTTGACAAAAATGGGAAAGAGACTAAAAATTGATGTTCCTACCTTCAATGGAAACTTGAATCCAGAGGAACACATAGACTGGATAAATGATATGGAGGAGTATTTTGAGTTTGAAGAAATTGGAGACCTAGATAGAGTGAGATTTTCCAAGACAAGATTGAAGGGTCATGCTTCAATTTGGTGGAGAGAAATTCAGTTGGAAAAAGGGAAAAAAGGAAAAGAGAAAATTACAAGATGGGATAAAATGGTAGAGAAAATAAAAATGAAATTCATTCTAGTAGACTATGAGCTATAATTGCTTAAAAAGATGCAAATCTTGAAGCAAGGAAGCAAGACAGTAAAGGAGTACACAGAAGAGTTTCATAGAATACTCATTAGAATTGGACATTTTGAGGCAACCAAGGAGAAGGTTGAAAGATACCTTAACGGTTTGAGGTCAAGTATACAAGAGGAGATGACATTGATGTGAGTTGTGACTATGGAAGATGCTTACCAAATTGCCTTGAAGATTGAAGAAAGGATGAACAAAAGATTTGAAAACAAACAAAGAGGAAAAGGTCATGAAGGTAAGTGTAGACATGGAAAATATACAATTCGATCTCATGCACTTAATCCTAATTACTAACATCATTTCTTCCTGAATCACACTCTCAACTTTTCATCACCTGTCGTCTCTTAATTATTTATCTAATTAGGTCTTTCTCCTCTGTTGATTAAATTAATCAATTTAATTTAATTAACCCTAAATCCCTCTTTAATTAAATAATTCATCTTATTTAATTAAATCCCTAAATTCTTCTCATTAAATTGAATAAATTAAACCTTATTTAATTTAATCTAACATCATCCCCCTTTAGTTAAATAAATCAAAATCTTTATTTAATTAAAGTCTAAATCACTTTCCTCTCAATTCTTATTTAAATAAATCCTAAAATCTAAGTCAAAATTGTCAAATCACCTAATCTCTCATTAAATTGATCAAATCTTGATCAATTTAATCTCAATCACTAAAATCCTCTAAAGAATGCAACTTGCACAATAGATCAATTACTTTGATTTATTTAATTACCTATTTTCTCTCAACATGGAATAAAGGAGGAATATTCCCTCAAATTTGAATTCAAAATCCAAGTGGATTTCTCCTTCCAACAAAGCATTCACTCCTCTTACATGTCCTTATGCATTGAGCCAAGTGGCATTTATTTCATTCATTTTTCCCTCTCACATGTCATTTCCCCAATTTCAAATTCCATCTAATGACATTTATTGGCACTTTGGCCAAAATTTGCACAACCTTCAATTATTCACATCTTGACAATTGGCACTTGGCTTTTGGATGTTGAATGATCCCAGATTGCTCAATTCCACTCTCTCTTCCATTTTGGAAATCTATAAACGAAAGACTCTTCCTCTCATTCTAACATCCACAATTTGAGTAAACTTACTATACTCAATTTCATCCTCATCCACCATTTTAATAAAGTTACTCTCTTCACATTGAGAGCTAATTTTGTCAATTTCACATCAAGTGTTCATCACTTTCACAATTTCATAGCTAGGTTATGTCAAAATCTCATCAAGGAGATTCAATCATCCACAAATTATCACAAAGCTTACAAAGGAGCTGAGAAAGGGCCAATTTCGAAACAACGATTGGCACCAATTCCCCCATGGGATCAAGAGTTTGCATGCTTAATTAGGATTGTTTTAGCTTTTCATGTTTTGTTCTTATTTTTCCTATTTTGAGCATTGTAAATGGATTTCATGGGGAATCCTTGTTAATAACTCGAAGTTCATGTTTTGAATTTAGGATGTTAGTTGGAAATTCATCCTATCTTAGTTTTATACTTTTTTTGGAAAAAAATAGGACTCTCAAAATTATGCATGCAAAATTACCAAAAATGGAAAAATTTAACAATTGTTGAAATTTGCCTAAAAAGGAAATTTCTTGATCAAAAGTGAAGGAAGGAAAAATGAAGGCCGAGGGTTCTTTATGATGTTATCATCTCATTGAATTAAGTGTTTTTAAACACTTTTGGGAGAACTTATAATCCCTTTCTAAGGATTTGATTACTTTCATGCTCTTAGGACACACTAAAATTTCTTTTGGGCTCTAAAAAGAACAATACAAATTTTCTTTCAAATTTTGCAAAAAAAAGGGCTTAAAAATAATTTTAGATCAACTTAGTAGATTTGGTTTAAGGTTAACAATTGAACAAGTCAAATCCCACATTTGATTTGGTGCTATAAAAATAATTCATTTTTGCTTTGTGGATTTAAAATGAACAAGTGTTGTTTTGTTTTGTAATTATTTATTCAAAATAATATCATCAAAAGGATGTATGCGCTTCTCTCATGCCTCATGGAGATCTTGAGAATCAAAATCTCTTTTGGTGATCTTAAGTTGAGTAAAATAATTTCCTCCACATTTTTATTTTGGGATTAAAATTGAACCAATCATGCGAGTGTGAGCATGGTATATTGCGAGTGTTCTCCCTTTGTTTTTCAACGAAGGTGGATTGAACTACGGGATATGTTAGCTTGCTTTTGTTTATCTTAGTGGGCCTTCCTTGTGGGAAAAATTAATCACCCAAGGGAACGACCCAACCGGGAACACGCTAAAGTCAAGCCACTTTCACCTGGGATATAAGTGTGGTTATTGGAACAAAGGCCAATATCATGAGGATTATTTTGACGATAAGGGTAGCAATGGTCTCTTGCCGCATGGATGGTCCCCCACAAATGGAATGCCCACATTAAAACCCTTGTTTAGAAAAGACCAAAATCCTAAACTATTTGTTGGTGTAAAAGGTCATGTCCTTTGAAGTCGTACCACATATACATGTGATTCTATTGTAGAGATGAAAAGTATGCCATGGTAGTTTCATGGGTACTAATGCTTGGCTGACCTGAGAAGCGAGTGCACTGTAAGGGGGAGCCTATGTGATCAAGCATCTAATCATCTGCACTGAATATGTGCAACTGGATTTATCCAAGTGGGAACCCAACAAATATTGTCTTTTCATCCTAGGGTTGTGCATGTTCTTGGAATCAAAACACTTTGCTTGGATCCAAAATAGTGGAAAACAAACATTCAACTAATCATCAGAATTTCAAACCCTTTGGAAGAATAAATACCTTGGAGGTGTCCACATGTTAGTTCTTGTCCCTAGGAGTTCTTATCTCTAGAAGGCTTCTAAACATTCAGACATCTCAATTTGTTTCTCCCAAAGGCAACACTAGGAAACCTTTGCCTTGATTTCCTTGATTTCCACATAATGCACTTTGTGGGATGAAAGAAAATTAGGACATTGGACATTCAATTTGGAAAACTAAGCAAGAAGTGTTTGTGGTAAAAAAACAAGCAATTAATCAAGATTAACCCCAATTGAACCCCACACATGTGCTTGCAATCTTTTGTCTTATGGTTTTCCATGCGAACATTGATCTTTTTGGTTTGAAATGCTCTTAGGGAAAAGCATGTTCTTCAATATTTTTGTCTAGTAAACAAGTCCTCTTAGGTTCATTTAGGATAAAAATCAAACACTTCACCCCATCCAAATATTTATAAAAAAATTATTTCACCAACAACTCTTGGGAACTTTGAAAACATCACTTATGCTAGACTTTTAAGAAAAATGAACATCACTTTTTTGGCTTAACACACCTAGCCAAATTATCCTTTTATGTACGAGTTTACTCTAGGATAACATAACTTCCTAGGGTTTACAAGTTCATTATCCAATATCATCTTGTTTGACTTAACACACTTAATCAAATTATCCAATCCATTATCACCTTATTTGACTTAACACACTTAGTCAAACTATCCTTATTCAAAATCAAATCAAATCAAGTCCTAAAGTCTAGCATTGATCCAAAGTTCCTAAAAGTTTAAACACCCTTTTCATCCTTCATCTCATCATTGGTCCTAAATCCCTTAGAAGTTCACTTTTACAACAAGGTCAAAACACAAGAGGAGCATGGAATATAAACTTGATTCATACATCATGGGTAATACAAATCAACCAAACTATCAGGGTCTTACAATACCAATTGAGTTTCAAAACTTGCATTTGTACAATCCATACATGGGATCATTATCTCCTCCAACCCTCAATGGTACAACAAAATTGAGCATGCCCAATCTAAATTTTGGAACACCTTTCCCTTTGGTAGATTTAAATCAAAGTCAAAACTTAAAAATCTATCAACCAAACAATCAAGGCATGAGCCTTCCCCCTTTACCAACCACCAATCAATCGAATCCGAGCAACACCCCCTTCATAAATCAAAGCATCATATCAAATCCTCTCATTTTACCATCAATATCGCAACAACAAATGGAAACCATCCAAGCAACCCCAACGGTCAACACAACCACTATCCCTCAAGTGTCTCAAGGACCAAGCATCTAAATCACACCATTCACCACTCAAACCCTGACAATCAATGCGACCGTTCCGCTCATCACAACAGTCAACACCATTTCCAATCCACCGCCACCACTGCCAAAACACAACATGGAAAATTCATTCTCCATCGTGTTGCAAGCCGCTCGACAAGTTGTCCGCCAAAAGGCTCTCCAAAACCAACAAGTTGCACAACTAGCTACTCAGCAAGCGCAAGTGCAATTAGCCACCCAAAAAGCCGCTCAAGCTGCACAAGCCGCATAAGTTGCGCAAGCGGCTCAAGCAACCCAACAAGCACAGGCTCAAGCTCAAGCCCAACACTAGGCTCGACAGGTGCAAACACAATATCGGGCACAATTTCAAGCAATCCATCAACAAGTGTATCAACAAGTAGCTCAACAACAAGCCCAACAACAAGCCCAACAACAAGCATTGTTGGTACAACAACAACATGACCAACAACAAGCATTGTTGGCTCAGCAGCAAATGCAGACATTACTCGCTCAACAAAGCTTGAAACAGATTCCCACCACAATCATTGAAAATGATGATCAAGATCCTTTGACAAATGATCATGTTGAAAATGTCTCTACATCACCTAATGAGTTAGAGGACATATCTCAAGAATTTATTCCAAAGCATGATCAACATCTTTGACCTCATGGTTACATATATTGAATAAATCCTCAACTCACCATTTGATCCAAGTCCACTCAAAGCTCAAGAGGATAGCAAGCCACTTCCCATTCCTAATAAAGATATCCAAGAACCCTTTGGAAGCAATCCATCCTTTGAAATTGACCCATGTCAAGAACTTGATGCAAAGCATGTCGAAAGAAATTCCAAAATCATTCGAGATCAAGAATTTGTATCTCCAAGCTACTACAATGATATAATGGACACTCTCCTATCTATACGAGATGATCACATCCACATAGCACATACTCCTCCATCTACCCATGAGATGCTTCTCATGGATGGACACGTAGATGATCTTCATTCAGAATAGGATTCCTTTACTCCTAACATTATTACACAAAAAGAGCAGGTTATTGATTCCTACAGTCAAACTAAGTTGTCAACATCAGGATCAGATATATCCCAAATTCAGACTGAGGACATCATGTATGAAGATATCCAATATTATCCACTCACGGGAATAAGTAAGACAAAACAGGATATTCCAGAGTTAGTAGAGCAACAAATTGAAATAACGTCGTCTGCAGTGGTCATTTTTCAGAGAATGCACTCTGAACAAGGCATCTCAAAACAAGGAGAATCAAAGAAAAAAGGTGCTACTATCACCATAGTGGGGGCAACTTCTTCTCAAGCAAATTCCAACATAAGGGGCACGAAGGATCCTTACAGTGAAACCAATGCCAATACTACAACTAGCCACGTCATGAATCTTCATCCACCCATCACCCCATCCACAAATTAAGACCAACATCAAAATAAGGTTTTGAATCAAAGCACAAAGAATGTTATCAAATTAAAAGAAGCTAAGAAGCATATCAAACAAATCAAATATATATGGATGCCAAAAAATACAAAGAAAGATGATCCCTATCATACTCCATTAATCAAAGAAACTATGGGGAAAAATAAAAAGGGGGCAAGTATCCATCAAAGATGTCCACAAAAGAAAAAATAGGCTTCTCAAGCAACGTATAGAGTATATCAAGCAGTTGGTCCTAATTCCACACACACTTCCATATCCACCCATCATTGCTCATCTTCCCAAGTTTGGAGAGTCAAAGGTTCCAAACTATCAACCAATCCATCTATTATTCCTAAACACACTCCACCATCCATTCCTCCATGAATAATATCCAATTCTCACATTGACCATGTGTTGGCGACAACCCTTCATCATAAGGATTCAGAAGGCACTCTATCGCGATGTGTGCTCAAAGACGAAGTTAACTCCGGTGTCAGCAAAGCAAATCAGGAATCTCAAAAGTTGCATTCAAATGCACGTATCTTGGCTAGGCAACTTCTTCAAGCAAGATACTGATGGCACATTATGACAGAAGCATCTACATCAACACCACCAAGTGGTTCAGCATGAGCTTACAATCTTTTAGCGAAAAATCCAAAAAAATCAAATATATAAAAAATCAAAAAAGGCTTGAAAACAGTAAAGAAAAAAATCGTCCTCTAGTGAAAACCACTTTGGTGGCACTTTGGATAGGTACCATGATGAAAACCTGGAAAACATGCGTCATTTGTAGAATCGAGCATCTACGTGTGCCATTTCAAGAGAAAGCATCTTATCACACCCATAATAAAGCCAACATTCCAACCATATCATTCGTTCATCTATGAACCATTTATCCAACCCATTACCATCTATCTACCTTATCTTGATCTTGATGAAGGTTTGGTGCACACTTTACACTTGCTTAAGGTAAACATCTTGACATGGGTCATTTTCATTGATCCTATCCTACCCAACGTTATTTGAGTCTTAAAGCATTATCCAAATGTGCATCCACTCCCCGAACACCTTATCTTATCGCAAGATGATCCATAACCGTCCATCCATCCATCTATCCAAGAATCCACCCGTGGCCTTCCATACATTGCTAGACACTGGGGGTAGCTATTTACATCTTGCTTTGGGAATAAATCTTGATATATATCCTCTAACTTATGTGGTGATTCAAACCTTTGGCACACACAAAATCAAATTGGTCAAGCATTTGTGAGAAAAAAAATCCAAATCACTAGCCCATGGCATATTTTGATGAGATGATGTTCCTTATCAAGCTTTATCCTTCATCGAACATCAATTTGAACAATCAATATCAATTGCATCTAATGTGTACTTCAGCGTCACATCAAACCATCAAAACAATTTTGTTCCAAATCAAGCTTCATCGATCTTGATCAATCAAAATCCAATCAATCCATCATCATCTTGGGATATCCATCCTAATCCTTGTCTTGCTTAACACTATCCTTGCATTGTTGTGTATCCTCAACAATGTTATCATCCTTGTGTTGCTTAACACTATCTTTGCATTGTTGTGTATCCTCAAAAATGTTATCATCATCAATCCATCAATTTGATTGATCAACCCTAGCTTGATTTTCAACAAAATCCCAAACAGAGCACTGATATCATCACATATCATCATCCAAATCATAAAAAATCCATCAAAAAATTAAAAACATCTCAAAAAATAAAAAAACATCAGAAAAATCTTCAAAAATTTACTATTGAGTCAAGCCTATCATCGGTCAAACTACGTCGTCGCTGAGCTTGAACGTAGGAAAGGTTGATCTTTGATCATCCCCTGAGACACTTTAGGTCATTCCTTAGGCGTCCATCACAATCTAGCAATTCGTTTGCCCATCATTCTCATCATTGAGTCAAGCCTGTCCACCGGTCGAACTACGTGGTCTTTGCGTGTATAACGTAGGCAAATCTAATCTATGGATCAGCTCTCGAGACCCCTAGGATAGGTCTTTAAGTTAGTCTTTTGGTCATAAATCTTGAAAATTCAAAAACATTGAAAAAATTTGAAAATCAAAACAGCCTCAAAACATTTGAAAAAACCCAAAATGGTGCACCCATCTCATCTCGCTTTCACCTGTGATAATCATTGTTCATAATAAGTCAATCGTTGCCTTCATCCTTTGGTAAGGTAATCAGAAGCAAGTCTAGCAGGTTCAAAAGTTAACACCTAATTGTCAAAGTCTCAAGTCTAGGTCAGTAAGCAAGCAAGTTGATCAACTCAGAGTATCAATAGCTTATCACCCAATCAATCTCATCAAAACCCTGATCACAACATGTCCTAGGATGTATCTTTCCCATGATGGACATAAGAATCAGGTACCCCATAGTAGTTTAGTCTTGGCTAGCGGTATGAAGAACATTAGCTTGTTTGTTTACTTTATTTGGTATTTTAGACTTATCTTATTTTGCGCTCATTCCAAGGACCTCTCGATGATGCATAAACAAAACAAGTTTAGAGAGAAAGGAATGGGGCAATGATCATTATCTTTTTTATCTATTGTACTTGTGGATTACTCTTACAAAATAACTTAAGTCATGCACACTTTGTTCGGTTTGTGGCGAGGATGTTTTGGATATCTTGTTGACCACATAGGAAGGCTTGCTTTTCTATGTTTGGTATGAGATATTAAGAATGTCTAAACTACATCTTGAATGAGGTTCTATATGCTAAGTGTGAACAAGAATACTCCTATCTGATTTTCGAGTCAAATTCCATCACACTAAGTACAATGCCATCCTGATTCTTTATACCTTGATGCATCGTACCTATGTGTGTTATCAAACATAACGTAATTGGCCCTTTGAAAATCCTCACTCCTAATAAGCAAATCACCATCATTCTAATAACTTGTGGGATCTTTTTTTCTTCTATCTTCGTTCCATACTAACATGGTATCATGACAATTAATTTGAAAATCGCCAATTCATACACCCTACATCCACCAAATCATCAGCATAAGTGCTTATCATATCATATCATATAGATCATACCACATTATTATTGTCTTAAGTTATGAGGAATAATATAGATTTGTTATTCTAAGTACCTTAAGAAATAATTGCATTACATTCATTTCACATCATACATGAATCATTAAGGACATAATAAAAATCATTAGCATTCATTATCATCATTAATCATTTGCATATCATTTATCATTTGCATATCGATACATCATCAATAGCATACATTGCATCCATGTAATCATCAAAACACATAGAAAAGTAGAAAAGAGAAATACATCCATCATATAGAAGCATATATCATATCACATGAGCATAAAATAAAAACATTTCATAACATCTCATAGAAAATTAAAATGCATCCATGCATCATAGGACATATCATAAACCGAATCATCTCATATATATCATCAAAATATACTGTCATGGTACAAAAATGGATCAAGTGTACATAAAAATACATGATACAATAGAAGCAATAATCAGAGCCCACAAATCAAAAATGGAAAAATATCTATGATCAAAGGCTAGCCCTACTGGGTGTTGCCCTTGCTTGCCTGCCTCTCGACGTGATCCTCTGGAGGCCATATCCCTATCTGTTGAGAGTAATTTGGCACCCAGCCTGCTACTGGCACTGCTTGTCTATAATCTTGTTGATAATACTCGACCTCTTTGACTACCTCTCTGTAGGCTCGTAAAGAAACTGATCAACCTTGGGATAATGCAGTCGTACCCTCCAGCTGCCTCTGCCAACCAACCTCCTAATCCCTCTCGGATCAAGCCTGGTCCCTCTCTACAATGATTGTCAAAACTTGTTGCCGAGCTTGATCCCTCTCCGCATTCAATATCTGAATTTGACCCTACAACAGTTGGATCAGTGCATCTCTATGATCTGGATGCCCTGGTGGCTACTGTTGTGGGACTGCTCTGTCCCCATCTCAGGGATACTCATCATGTATCCCTACCCATGGAGGTGCCTATTGTGCCTGATCTCTAGGAGGTGTGTGATGAGAAGGTGGTCCACCTCCTCCTCTATCCCCATCCCCATCTCTATCACCTCGGCCCCCTGTCCTCTTCCCCTATTGGCTGATCTCCCTCTAGGCCTCCGTCGTGGAAGTGTCACATCGGGAACTGTCAATCTCAATGGAGGCCTAAACCAAGCTCTGTACACCTGGGTCACTCCTGCATCTACCAGCCCCTGATCATACAGCCACGACTTGGCCACTAGCTATCTGAATGAGGAGACTACCTCAGTTGTTGGGATGGGCTAGCCCCATGTTGTCTCTCTACTGCTACAGGCGAAGATCGCCATGTATTGATCATCCAGCTTGTCCTGGATCTCACCAAACTAACGGGCCACCCTGTTTGGGAGATACCGCTCTATTATGGTATGCTCTCAGCCCTACATCCATTTGTCCTCTCGAGCGAAAAACAACTGCTTTGTATCATCGTACCATGGGCCTATGCCCATCCAAGGCCTCCAGATGAACTCCCTCATCTCATCGAGAACCCATCGCCAATGGGTGATCCCACCTGTGTCAGTGTGAGTAAAATGGATTTGTGCCCCACCATACAGCCAAACAATGGGGTCATTAATATCAAGGACAATCAGTGTGACATCTGAACGGAGCACTGGAATCTGCTCCCATGCCCAGAGGTGTAACAAAGTAACTTCAGCCTCGAGAGCCCAGTTGTCCAATTATATAAACTCATGTAAATCCCTATATAAGGAAGCCATCATCACTGGCCCCCAAGTAAAGCACTCTCGGCAAACGCACATCCGCTCCCATGCCAATCCCCAACCCGGACTGAAGTATCGACCCCACCGATCAGGTGCCACAAGACCATAAATAATAGCCGCAATGATCAACCTATAGGTGGGTGCTCTACCCTGATATCGCTCCAAGTCAATCTGTCCATCAGAAAGGATGAGCTCATCAACACCCATAACATCAAAGCAGGTCTCCCGGCCTTCCTCTAGATCATAAATCATTCTGGCTTCGTGGATAGGCAATCGGAGAATACGCCAGACATCCTCGAGAGTGATGCTAGCCTTGTCGGTAAGAAGATGGAAGGAAGAGGTCTCACTATGCCACCGCTCGGCCAAAGCTGTCATCATACCTAAGTGCGTCCGCACAGGAGGGACGTACACAACAAACCATAGGCCAAGAATACCAAGCTTCTCCTGAAGGTACACATGCACACCCTACAATCTGCAGAGCACCGACCACCTGTGCTCCCTCGAGTGAAGTATATCAAGCTCCTCCTACACAAGGGAGGCCATCGCGTCAAGTATCATAAAGATATCTACCTCTCACGTCAGATTCTCACATTTGAAACAACAAATGCAATGTTGTTTGCAAATGCGACGTAATTTGTAAAGTTCCAAATTGCACCGCATGACTGACTTTGACAAATCATAAATCCTTAACTGCGTCACGTGGTGCCATTTTCTCATGTGGCCAAGTTTAACTAAAGGAACCCTAATCTCCTAATTGCACCGCGCGACGCTATTCTCATATGCGGCACAGTATAGGACCGCGCGACACCGACTGGGCATTTTCAGTGGCGTTATATAGTGTCGCTCAACTTAAAGATAGTTTTGACCCTATTTAATGCACGTAAAATGAAAAATTAAAAGTTGGGATGGGGGTACATACTACGGGTCCTGTGCCAACTGGCTGCTGGTGCACTCGTACTCTCTCTGACATGTGCCTAGGAAGTTGTCGTTGCGCCATCTCGATCGGGGCTCAGAGCTCAAAGTGCAAAAAATTATAATGGCTAAGTATGCAAATATATTGAAAGTGATCCCTCGAGGTCTATTTAAGCCTACAAATTAGGGTTTATTTACCTAATTTTGCCATCCAACTAGGGTTTTGGTCCCTCGATCCTGTTTTTGTCCAATTGAGGGCCATATTGCATCTTTTTTCGGTATTTTAACACGTTTCTTGGCATCTTGGAGCATTTTTGGACTTGTCGAGCACCTTGTCCTCTCTTTTCGCGAGGTCATCCAAAAAATTCAAATTTTTGTTTGATCTCTCAAGGGGGCAATATACCAGCATAATCCTTCCACTAAGGCAGCAGTGGAGCATTTGAAAAAATCGAGAAATTTTGAACTTTGATCACAACATTTTATTCTTTGAACCAATGCAACAAGTACATTGCTTCAAAGAGGGGGAAAATGTAGAGATGGAAAATATACAATTCGATCCGATGCACTTGATCTTGATTACTAATGCCATTTCTTCCTGAACCACACCCTCAGCTTCTCATTGCCTGTCGTCTCTTAATTAGATAAATCATTATTTATCTAATTAGGTCTTTCTCCTCTATTGACTAAATTAATCTGTTTAATTTAATTAACCCTAAATCCCTCTTTAATTAAATAATTCATCTTATTTCATTAAATCCCTAAGGTCTTCTCATTAAATTGAATAAATTAATGTAAGGAAACTCAGGTGTGGAAACAGCTTCCTACACTAATCTCTAAAGGAAGGTATTGTGCAAATTCTTTTAAATCCTTACAATTTCAGATTCGTTAACTACTTTAACAAAGATATTGCAGCCATATACCATGCATACAGAAAATAGAGAATGACACAATGATTTACCCTGGGGAAAACCTTTCGGTAAAAAAACCCAACACTCCAAAACCTGCACAATGTATTATCTTCAACACAATGGTTACAACACACTTGCAATGCAAGTTCTTTCAGGAGACAATCGACTCTCAAAGACAAATCCAGTAGCACCCGATCATACCAACAATACACTCTTTTCCTATCACAGTCTGTAACCCTAAAAATGCTTATATCATGCGCTTGCCTTTTTAGGGCAACTTCCAAAGATAGTTGTATTAGGGTTTTACCATTCTCCGAGAAAATAGGAACCCCACTATTGTGGAAGAGTGTACAGTACTCAACTTTATCAGTTGCCACATGTCTTGCATGTCTTCACCTGTCATTGAATCTTCTAGAAATAGCTCTTATGTGTCACAGGAATCCGTCATAACCGTTTCAACCATGATCTCCTTACACACAATTCAAGATGCTGACACATCAAGTGGAGTGACACATCAACATGCCAACTAGACATGTACACTCACACTTAATTACATTATTTGCAAGAAATACTTTTTACAAAACAAATAATAAGAATAGGAATTATCCAAGGTTGAGACACCTTATTCCTAACAATTAAACCTTATTTAATTTAATCTAACATCATCCCCCTTTAGTTAAATAAATCAAAATCTTTATTTAATTAAAGTCTAAATCACTTTCCTCTCAATTCTTATTTAAATAAATCCTAAAATCTAAGTCAAAATTGTCAAATCACCTAATCTCTCATTAAATTAATTAAACTTTGATTATTTTAATCTGAATCATGTCCCATCCTCTAGCTTTTACCACTTGCACATGAAAAAAGATTTAATTCATCTATTAAATCTCTATTTTCTCTCAACATGGCATAAAAGAGGAATATTCTCTCAAATTTGAATTCAAATTCAAGTGGGTTTGGTCCTTCCAACAAGGCATTTATTTCACCTTATAAGTCCTTTTTCCTTGAGCCAAGTGGCATTAACTCCATTCTTCTCTCCCTCCAACATGTCACATTCAAATTTGAATCCAATAGCATTTATCATGCACATTGATCAAAATGTGCACAACCTTCAACCATTCACGTCTTGACAAGTAGCACTTGGCCATTGGATGTTGAATGATCCCACATTTCTTAAATCTTGTTCATTCTTCCAATTTGAAATCTATAAATAGAGGCCTCCTTTATTGAATTATCATCCACACTTAGAGAAAAGTTACTCTCCTCACATTGAGAGCTAATTTTATCCATTGTCATCACTATAGCTAGGTTATTGTAGGTTTCTCAAGAACTCGTCTTGTTCTTCATCAGCAAAGTGAATCAATCACTCATCAAATCATCAACATTGCAACAAAGGAGTTGGGAAAGGGTCAATTTCAACACACCAATTGGCACCAATTCCCTCATGGGATTGATAGTTTGTTCATTAAAATAGGATTCATTTACTTTCATTTGCATTGTTCTTCATTTTCTTCCTATGTTAATGTTTCAATCTAATTTCATGGGGAATCCTTATTTTATCTTGCATATGAGCTTACTAATGTGTTTGCTTCTTGTATTCATGCAGGTATAAGATTGGGGTTCACAGTAAGGTTGAGAGAAGAGCATATGAAGAAGATGATGATTAGAAAAATCAGAAAAATGGAGGCCAAGGCAGCAACAAACAACATAGGAATGAAGAATTTTATGGGTCAAGAGATAAAAATCAAAGAGGTAGAGGAAGATCGGGTAGAGGTTTTGGAAGAGAAACCTTTTGAGGAACTTGTTTTAAGTGTGGGGAAGAGGGTCACGAAGCATATGACTGTCCTCATGAAGAGAAAATTCCAAAAAGAAAGAATGAAAATTAGAATAGGGCAGCAAATGTGAATAGAGAAGATGCAAGATCATCACATTCAGAAGAAGCAGAAGATGGTGAAACTTTAATGGCGAGGAGAACATTGTTAAATGAAGATGATAAATCCATTCAAAGGAGAATTTTGTTTAGGACAAGATGCAAGTGTGAAGGAAAGACATGTAATGTCATTATTGATAGTGGAAGCACAAAAATCTTGTGTCTGATGAAATGGTAAGAAAATTATAGCTAGAAAGGAAGAAGCACCCAAATCCCCCGAATCCATATCAGATAGCATGGGTACAAGATGACAAGAAGCTTTTGATCAGTGAACAATGTGGGGTAAAATTTAAGATAGGAGGCTATTACGATGAATTTTTGTGTGATATTCTCCCAATGGATGCTTGTCAAATTCTTCTAGGAAGACCTTGGCAATTTGATAGGAAGGCAATGCACGATGGTTATGCCAACCTGTACACATTGATGAAGGATGGAGTGAAACAAAAATTGAAGCCATTGAAAGAAGAAATGGGTAATATTTGAAGCAATGATAGGTCTTGTTTGGTTGATGAAATCAGACTTTTAGATGGTATGAATCATAAATATGTTAGCTTTGTGGACACTAACCATGAAGAAGATGAGAAAGGTGAATTTTTTACACAAATTGAAGAAGAGATCTCAAGTGGAAAGAAGGTAGCAGCAGAGGGTAAGGTAATATCTGATTTTATTGTTTCCCTTGATGAGAAAGAGAGTGAAGGATTAGATAAGTTTGTTGCAGCAGAATTTTCTTTTGATAAGTTTGAATTGGAAGAGTTGAGTGTGAAGGTTAATGAAGAGTTTTCTGAAAAATACTTGTTTGAGAACAATAGAGGTGAAAATGTTTTGATTAGTGTTCATGATTCCTTGTCATCTAATGAGGAAATTAATTCTTTTGATGATAGTACTAACACTATTTTGAGTGAAGGAAAATAAGTTGCAGCAGTATCATGCCTTTCAAAAGGCATTGAAGTAATGGGATTTCATGAAGGAGACATAAGGGAAGGAGGTGGAAAAGGTGGAACAGCAGATGAGGCAAATAAATACATTTTTTTTTATGAAGGAGAAGGTATAATTTTAATTGTTAGTTCTAATTTTGATGAAGTATATTGGTGGGACAATAGATTTTATGCTTTGAATTACATGATGGGTAGTAGAAGAAGGATGAAGCATGGTAATGTTGTAAGTTTGAAGAAAGTGGTGCATAGAAATATTTCATTGGACAAGGAAATGAGGTGGATACAAGATATACATAAGGTCTACAAATGTTTTTGAATGCAAATCATGAAACATTTCTTTCTACCATGGGTGTCTGATGCAGGAGCATCCATGACAAATTGGCAATCTTGTATCAGTAGAATTTTCAATTGTTGTTGAGCAATTTTAAAATTTTGTGGTGGGTAAATTTTGGTTTGGAATTCAAGTTGAAGGTGGTAAATGATATATATTTAAATAGTTAAACTTGACAAATTAATTTCCCTTTGCACATTGTCAAGTTGACTTGTGAGAGAAAAAAGCAACGAAAAAATAGTTTTAAAATATTTAAATTAAAAATATTTGAAAGGCAATTTGGGGTGTTGGGATTTGAATGTGGAGCTTTAAAACACTATTTAATGATCCCTAAAAAGTAGGGACTGAGGAAGTGGGCACTTAGGCCTGCTTTTTGATTTTTTTTCTTTTTTAGGAGTCAAAAAAGAGAAGAATTTAAAACTATTTTTTTATATCTTTAGTGGGTTGTTGGAAGTGGGTTTTAATTGTTTTTATTTTGTTCTTTTTGAAGAATTTGGTGTGCATCAGTATCATGGGTCATTCCATATTGAATAGGCCCAAATAAATCATGTGAAATTAATTTCTGGACAACAGGAATTAAGAACAACAAACCACTTTTCATTGCAAGGGGTTTTGAAGAGGAATTTTGGGAAGAGAAATGGAAGGAGATAGGAAGAGGGTGTAGCATTCTTTGGGGATATTTTTTTTGGTGTGGTTTTGTAGGTTGGGACTGATTTGCAATAGTCAATTGAAGTTTTTGAGCACTGGAATGAAACTACAAGAGTTGTCGGTAGTGTTGGAGTGTTGGAAGGTGAACTAGTTTGCTGGAGCTCACAAAGTTGAGCATAGAGTTGTATTTGAATGTTTTCATTGCATAGAATATGTTTGTAGGAGGTTTTTATTTTATGTTTATAATTCTATTAAGAATGAAAAAATCATTTGTAATGAGCTTCCTTTGACAGAGAAATTCAATGGGTTCATGTGCAATCAAGTGTTGAGTTTAAATTGTAATTTTTCTTTTCTGTCTAAGAAATTGTTTGAGGATTTTAGAAGAGGTATTTTTGAGTTTAAATACTCTCTAAATTAATAGTGTTCTCTCCTTAGAGTATTTATCTACTTAGGAGCTAGTTGCCAACATCTCCAACATACCTTTAGCATCACTTTGTTATCTTGAGCTACAAAACATGCTTGGGGTGAAGGGAGTTGTCCTTGTGGGGTCAACTTGATTCCTCCTTCTTTTGTATCAATTCACTTTTTTGGAGAGTAGTTTTTTCCACAAGTTTTTCTTTTTTTATCTATTTATGAGAGAATTTTATTGTGGGTACCTAATCAACCCTTGTTTCTGTTAGAGCCAAAATTTTACATGAAAATCCTAAGGTCTTTTGCCCATTTGAACCAATTATTTTGCTATATTTTCATTGAAAAATCATTCTTTTTGCCATTTATAATGCTAAAGTGCCTTGTACCCCATTCCATTGCCATAGTTGTCATTTTTCATGGCCAACATTGTTTACCGCTATATCGCGGCCTTTTGAAAAGTGGCTTGCGGTATCACGGTGAGCGGTTAAGGGTAGTCAACAAACGCTTATTGTTGCACCATATTCAATCATTGGTGGGTCGACAGTTACGTGATGGACAGTTAGTGGGGTCAGCTACAACGAGGTGGACAGTCAGCAAACGGTTACCGTGCAAGCGCGGACAGTCAGAGAAGAGGTCGCGGTGGCGCGGTGGACAGAAGCAAGCGGTAGAGTGACGGTGCACAGAGGCTACGACGATACCACTGGCAGACATCCCAATGACCATGGTAGTGCAGTAAGCGACAAGGCAACGAAGGGTGGTGGTCAAGGAACAGTTACCGCTACATTTCACGCGGTCAAACCAGAGACCGCGGTAGCGCGGTTGGCAGTGAGTAAGCAGCGAGGCAACAGTCAGAGGAGCTACCGCAGAAACGTCGACAGTTAGAATGGAGACCACAGTGGATAGAAATAGACGGCGAGGGTTACTGCCACACTGCAGGGAATGGAAAGGTGAACCGCGGTAAGGCGGTAGAAAGTTAGGACAAACAGTCACCGCCATATCGCCAATAGTTAAGACATGGACCGTGATAGAGCGGTGGAAGGGACACGGACTGTGATAGACCATACCGTGGGAGGACGTGAAGTTGACCGCGATGGAGCGGATAAAGTATGAAGTAAATAAAAGGCGGATTATAATCAAAATATTTAATTTGCCGATAAGGCAACTTAATTAAATATTTTGATTTTTGTCAATGGAATAACAAATGGTTGTAATAGGAAAATGAAGGGTCGTGACCCTTGAGATTTAATGTATAAATGTTCCGAAAAATTAGTTAGAAAGCAGATTGAACAAGAGTGAGAGTTTTTCAGAAAATAATAAGACTGGGAATGCAAATAATGTACAGAATTTCTGAAGCAGAATCAATGGACAAATTATTTTGAACTAGTGAAACCCATTATGTATTTAGTTGTTGAGATGCTATAATTTTTGTATTTTCCTATCTGGTTGTCTCTAATTAGAAATCTTTAAATCATTTAAATCAAGATATCAAATATATTTCTGATTTATCACAGTGCATTTTCACTTTGTGGGATTTGATTAACTAGTGTCTGCAAGTCAAAACTAAATTCTTTTAAACAATTCTCAGTGATTTTAGGACTTTTGTTGGATGGTTAAAGAAGAACCCGGTAGGAAAACATTCCAGCACAATTTATGCCAGTCATAAATTTGGTGAAGTCATATGCCAACCATAGAATTTCATTTTTTAAAGTGCCTAACAACTAGAATTAAGACAAAGAGGGAAAAACACATACAATTCTTGATATGTTTTGACTCCATTGCCCAGGTGGATAGAAGGCACTGATCTGCCATAACCCAGAAGTAAAATTTATTTTAAAAATTTATATTCAGAGCCTTTCTTTTGTGTAGTAGGTATAGTTGTAGTCATTTTGTCTATCCACTCCCAATAGCCATTGTGGGTAGATTGTTTGGCAGGAAATGTATTTCAAATCTGCATTTTTCATATAGGTTCACCCACCTAGGTCTAGCAGAACCTAAAGAGCAGAAGGTTCAATTGTGTAATTGGCCTTGTACGTTGGCCAAAAGTGTAGTAAGAACTTGGCAAACTCTTCTGGTTAAAACTTGCATTTTTTAGAACCAACAGTTTCCAAGACCCATTTTTTTAGTATTTAGCTTCTCCTCGAGTATCACTTAAAGGGGGTTATTAGTGTGAAAAGAGGGTTTACCCATCTAGTTTACTTTTTACATTTTAGACCTATTCAAACTACACTTAAGCTCACTTAGAGGATTTTTAGATTTTTGTCTCACCTCATATCGAATCTACATGTCTTTGCACTTGTCTTGTGTTACCACATGTGCCACACCTTTAGGAGGGTTATTTAATTATCTATTCCTACCTTCCTTACTCCTTGTCCTACATATACAAGGAGCTCATTGTATTATTTTATTAGCTTTCATGATAAAAAAATTTCTTTTCATTGTGAAAGTTCATTTCTAGAAGTTATTAGGTTTTTCATTCATCATATTGCTACTCCAACACTTAGGCTTCATAAAAGGTATTAATGTTTTTCCATCCATTGTTACTATTAAATAACCTATACTGCCCCATATGTAAACCATTCTATATTTCTCTTATTTGTTATAGGATCTTCCAATTTCCTTGTCATGCTTTAGAACCTATGTTTATTCCTTAATGGATTCATTCTAAATTTGTACCAATGATCTCATATTAGTCATAGATTCATTATCTCTCTATACAATTTCCATCATTTTAGGTACACTATTGGTATTTCAAGGAAATATAAATAATTTTCAAACTAATTTTGTTACTTCATCACAAATTAAATTATGGTTAGGATATCAGGAATAGGATCTTAAATCAATATATAATAAAAATGGTGCATAAATAAAATATAAAAATAACACAAAACACAAAGACACATATATACGTGGTTCACCTAGCAATATGGGCTACATAAATAGCCAGTCCTTACTTTTATTTATCTATCAAAATGAAGGGATACAACCTACATCACATCCGTTGAAACTTCTTGTTTTCTCCTCACACAATATAAT
The DNA here is from genome assembly GCA_007115665.2 of Sequoiadendron giganteum. NCBI lineage: Eukaryota > Viridiplantae > Streptophyta > Pinopsida > Cupressales > Cupressaceae > Sequoiadendron > Sequoiadendron giganteum. Next base: position 725,384,551 of record CM021100.1, read on the forward strand.
ACTCAATCATAATACAATGCCCTCATAATAAAAAGGGGTTTCCTTCTAGGACAAGAAAGTACCAACATAATCTCTATCATCAGATTTGTGACCTAATGATGAATGATCCATATTGTTATCATAGCCATAGTGTGAACTAAATACACCAGATTCATACAAATTTAAGGCATATTTAACCCTTTAAGCTACAATCCCAATGATATGGTGTTTGAAAGCATCCAAAACTAAGAAACCATTAAAATAAACATGAAATCTTGAAAGAAAATTATTCTAAGACCTCAAACCTCATCCCATTGGGGGAGTTGTATCACATTGATGTGGAATGGTGACCCTTTCCCAATCCCTTGGATAATATGAGTTGTTCTGATAAATTTTATTGATGAAAACTGATGAAATATGAATGAAACATAGATGTAAAACTAGTTTAACATGATGAAAATGAGTGTTAAATGCTAAAATTCTTGATGGAGATGGATGCAAACTATGTTAAATGGAGAGGAAGTTCAAAGATACAAGCCATGGATGCAAGCTAAGCTAAAATAGAAGCCATTAATGGATGCTTAAGATAATATGGATGACGATTAAGCTAAAATGCTAACAAATGCTAAATGTGGACGCAAGTGAGTATGGATTTCAACAACATAACTTTTCTCTAAAAAGGTGGATCCATTTCTCTCCAAATGGTGAAGTATTTATAGGAGAGAAAATGAAGAATCAATGGTCAAGATGGAAAGTATCAATCAATGGCCAATATGAAAAGGAGGGTGAAACATGGATCAAGGATTCTCATCAATGGATGAGAATCAAAGATCACATGGATCAAAGAAAGAATCGATGGATGAGAATGATTCAAACAAACACACTTTGTAACAACTTGAATTTTTGTTACAAAGTTTGTTAGGAGAGAACATTCCATTTTTGGAGCCAAATAGAAGAATATCCCTTTGGAATATTCCCTATGCAAGTGGATGGGTGAGGAAAATTAGCAATTAGTTAATTAAAACTAAGTTTTAATTGTGCAAGTTGAGGGGAAAAGACTTCTCATTAAATAATTAGTTTATTTAATGACAAGGGATACAAATGACATTTAATTAAATGATTTAGAATATTTAATTAAATGGGAGGAGATAAGGGGGGTTCAAATTAAATAATTTTAATTATTCAATTAAACTAGATGAAATATTAGTGTGAGAGGGTAGGAATTAACCTAATTAGATTAATTAGATTAATAGATAGAAATTATGCATTTAATTAAATAACTAGGCTCGTTTAATCAAACAGGCAAAAAGAGGATGAATTTTAGGATGAAATGATGTTAGTATATCGGATTCAAGTGTGTATCACTTTTATGAACCACTTCAAGGCTTGATATCTATTTTATTTGAGGGTGACCGTTCTTCAGAAAGATTATAGTGTAAATAGATGTTGCTTAGTGCATCTTTAATGTCTTTCTCAAAAATGGGTAACTTTGCTCTAATTATTACCATGTCTATTATATTTTTTAGTTTTCTTCTTCTTTCTTTTTCTTTCTTCGTGTTTGGTCTATTTTCTCCCTTAATTGTCATCAGCGATGGCATCAAAAAAGGAAGGTTCATTTCCTCTTTTGGTCTTTTGGTTATAGTTGATGTCATTCTTAGGATGTATTCGTCTACACCTACTACCTTTATACCTTCTATGGTACTACTCACATCTTTACTTTCCTCTATTATTTTCTCTTTCCACATGGATCAAAGAACTCTCCTATTTGCTTTACTCTCTACCATGTTTTTTTCTTTCTCATTACCCATTTTCCTCTTTTTACTCCTAGTTTCTTATTTTACATTAGTTTCCATGATTATTTTCCTTCTATGAGTAGGTGCTATTATATTTGACCAATGTTCTTTTACTTTCTTTTGATCTATATGATCCATGGTTAGACAAAGTTCTCATTCTTTCCCTTTTGTTAGGAGTTATTTTTTTATTTAGTGCATATCTAATTTCTACCCAAACAAATGTGGGTCAAGGTCACTATCACAAACTAGGTCTTAGGTCACGTGACTTCAAAATTTGTTTTTGAGCTACCACTCTTATGGTGTAATCCTCTTACTCGTAGACTCTTCTTCCACTTATCTTCTATCCTCTTCTCTAATCTACAATTTTATTCTCTCTATTCCCAGTGGTTGACTTATTCCTTTGTTTTATTCTTGAAAAAGAAAAAAATGATGTTGGGTTTACCAAAATAGGATTGATAAACCACAAAGGACCTATTTCCCTAGTTTAATTCAAAATGTATGCTATAAAATGTAAATGAAGAATAGTAATTAAATCTGACTGAAATAGTAATAAAAAGGAAAATCTAGAAAGGGGAAAATAATGTGTACCTTTCACCAAAAGTCACCTTTTGAAGCTCACTAAGGACTCATTTTCCCTATGGAAAATGGGTCCTGGCTAGGGTTTCTAGAAAATGCTTTCTAGGTTCTATTATGCCAGGTCTGCACTCTTAGATTCCAGGTGTTCATTATCGGACATTCAAAAACAAATCTTATAGAAGAGTTTTTGTGATTTGACAACTTTTCTTGCAACTTTGCAACTTTCTTCATTTTTTCTCTTCAAAGGATCTTAAACCTAAAATCTGCAATCACACATCAAAGAGAGAAAAATGTTGTTTGTTAGGGAATGGGGGTTTGCCTTGGTCAAACCCCATTTTGGTAATTAAACCTTGAAATTAAATAGAAAAGCATGAAGGAATGATGAATGAACAAATCAATATAACAACTCACCAAAACTTATTTGAAACCTTGGAGTACAAATCTGCAAACTAGCATGAAGTGGCTTCAATGAATGTATATCTTGACCATGAAACATGCCTTTGATATGCTTGAATAGATCTTGAACTCTACATCACCATATTAGCTCAAACAACATGCATGATGCAAGAAATATTTGACATGATGAATGAATCTTGATTGCTGCAATAATCTTCTTCAAATCTACCCTTGAATGCCTTGAAATTGCTCTTGTGAAAATACTCTTGATTGCTTATGAAATTCTAGGATGAACTTAGTTAAATAACCTCGTATTTATACATATCTTAACATTAATTCTCGAAATTCAAATATCGCAAGACGACATTGAATTGTGGATTTGAAATCATTAAAATACCACCAAAAACATATTTTAAAGGGGGGTCCTAGGCCACTTACCTAAGACACACAATGCTTAGTGTTAAACATTATGTTAAATTAGGTTCATAGGTCTAAGTGAGGACCCATTCGCCCTATGGCGAATGGAACCTAGGACACTTACCTATGAAAAACATCTTCCAAAGTTAAGTGTTGTGAAATGACATTTATGAATGTTGGGTTTTATCCCTCAAAAATTGCATCTAATTAGGCTTGGATTTGAATTAAAGGGGAAAATTAAAGCAAATTAACTTCAATCAATTAATAAATCCCTAGATTAATGTGAAAGTGTAAAGGTACACTTTACAACACCAAAAATAATGCATAATTAATTCTAATTAATTAAAAAGGTCCCTAAACTTAATGTGAATATGTAAAAGACATATTACAACACTAAATTAAGGCACAATTAAGCTCATTTATTTATTAATTATTTTTGAATTAAGTGTGAAAAAGGGATACTTTTTCCTACACTATATTTTGCCCCCACTTTAGTGCGAGGATGAGTGCAAGCGCAAAATCACACTAAAGTAGACATTCAAGACACTTATGTATGCAACAATGACAAATATACACAATCATACAACATCAAATACCAGGAAGATCAAGCCTAGACGGTCCGATCGGAATGGAACACATCTAATCCATCGATTTTTTTTTGTCGCACTCACTCTAGGGTAGTGGAACCTCATGTTGTCCACTAGATGAGTATCCCAAAAGGGTGGAAAATAAGAGAATCATATTAGTCTCCCATACCATATCAAATTATCTTCCTGACAACTTCAATAAGGCACCACAATGCTAGGCAAGGCTCCATGGGCAAGCAAGGTGATTTATGCTAGGTGGCCTTGATTTTAGATGTTTGAGCTTCAAAAAACTTAACAAGTTGTGTTATGCTAAACACCTATGAACAAGGAAAGGATCCATAAGTAAGCAAGGTGCATTATGCTTGGTGGCCTTGAATTTGAGGGTTTCAAGCTTCATGAGGCTTAACAAGTTGTGTTATGCTAACACTTATGAACAATAATGCTATTAAAAGGTTTTGTTCAAAGGGATTTTGCTTAGTTTGTGTAAGGTCTTATTCTTAGGGAACATCGTGCCTAATGTCTCAAAGAGAGGACAAGTCAAGAGTAAAAGGTTCACAACTTAGGAAATGCAGTGTGTTGCATCACCACTAAGAGGAAAGTCATACACTAAGAAATATCACACTCTTGGAGGACATCAAACCCAATGACACCACCAAGAAAAAGGATGCATCACAAGAAAAAAGAAAATCACATCATGAAACATGAAAAATGTCAAAATATATTATCGATGTATGCCCCCACATTAAAGCAGTTGCTAACACCATTGATGTGAGCAATTTCTTTAAAGTAGCCAATGTTCAATCCTAAGACATGATAGATTACTCAAAAATCCCTATGCCAAGTCATATGTTTCCGAAATGAAGCTACATCATGAAAAAGGAAGGAGAGGCTGCCCCCAAAAATACATAAAGGATCTATGGATTCAGGGTCAATATATATTTGCTACAATGTTGTTATAGAGCTTGGAAACATCAATATTCCCCAAATACTCATAGAACTAGAAGAATGACACAAAAGAGAGCGAAAATAAAGAAAAATCCTTTCGAGTCAACATGGAAGAGACCTAAATGTCTAAACACCTTGCATCATCCCCAAAAGGAATACACAAGACAAGTGAAAATATAAAATGTTTACAACATAGAGAAGAATGTAGATACATAAAGAGGAATACACTAAAAGAGAGAGAGAGAGAGATACATAAAACATAATGGTATGAGGGATCACATTATGCACATGCAATCACATAAAGAAACATGAAAAAGAAAGAAAATAAAGCAAAATACTAGTAAAGCACATGCGAGTCAACCTATAGCAAGTCATCCACATCCCAATCTCATTCAATATATATTAAA